>WOXC01007301.1:0-323313 GCA_011680675.1 Gymnobelideus leadbeateri | reverse complement strand
AAACAGCTCTTCCAAGCCTCTCTGCCCCCAGATTCCCCACAAACTATGTAAAAAAGGACTCTGAACAACTTCTGGAGCCCCAGCACCCACAGAACGACACAGAGAAGCCAACCTCCCGCTGAGGACAGCCCAGCAGCCCTGCAGGAAGGACCAGCGCAGCACTCTGGGAGCCGGCAACGTGCAGAGCGCAGACGCACAAGCCCAGCCGAGCCGAGCCCAGGTCCACGTGAGCCGAGGTTTTAGCCCCAGGGCGGCAGGGCCAGCAGCCAGCTGGAGGAACCCCAGAACACCGGGAGCTGTGGCAACTCCAGAATTATCAACATAGACATGCCTAGGACAAAGTAAGAGGCTAGTGTCCTATGGACTTTGGGACCTGTATTTGGGGAATGCGTCAGCTCCCTCCCCTGGGGGCTAGAAGCCGCTGAGGAGACACGCCACTTTGTAGTTTTCATAGGCATTTCCAGCTCCCAGCCTACAAATCGTGGGGAGATCCAGTCAGTCTTGGGGGTAATCGCTTGCTTTAACCTCCCTGGATCTGGATTGTGATCTAGGGTGGAAGTTGTGGGTGGGTTTACAGCTTGCCAGAAACGGAAGTTGCCCCACAGTTCGGGACAATTCCTCTAGCTGGCCTTAAAGCCATAGTGTGGCAACAAGCCCAAAAGTCAAGCAATTAAGTGGCAACATGCCAAGGCAAAGGAAACAGAAAAATGCAACCCTAGACTCCTGGGGGCATAGAGCGGGAAAAGGACTGTGAGGTCAGAAGTCCTGCTCCAAAAGCCCCAGGGGAAAACATGAGCGGGCTGCAGGCCATAGAGGACCTTAAGAAGGACTTTAAAAATCAAATAAGAGAAGTGGAGGAAAAATTGGAAAGAGAAATGAGAAGGATGCAGGAAAAGTATGAAAAGAGGGTCAACAGCCTGACTGAGGAAAACAACACCTTAAAAAATAGACTAGCTCAAATGGCAAAGGAGGCCCAAAAGGGCAATGAGGAGAAGAATGCCTTAAAAAGTCGAATTTTCCAGATGGAAAAAGAATCTCAAAAGTTCACTGAGGAGATTCATTCCTTCAGAGTTAGACTGGAGCAAATGGAAGCTAATGACTTTATGAGAAATCAAGATGCTGTTAAGCAGATCCAAACAAACGAAAGATTAGAAGGCAATGTGAAATATCTCATGGGAAAAACCACTGACCTGGAAAATAGATCCAGGAGAGACAATTTAAAAATTATTGGACTACCTGAAAGCCATGATCAAAGAAAGAACCTAGAAATCACCCTTCAAGAAATTCTCAAGGAAAACTGCCCTGATGTTTTAGATCCAGAGGGCAAAATAGAGGTTGAAAGAATCCACAGATCACCTCCTGAAAAAGATCCCAAAAAGAAAACTCCCAGGAATATTATAGCCAGGTTCCAGAATCCCCAGATCAAGGAGAAAATACTACAAGCAGCCAGGAAGAAACAATTTCAATATTGTGGAAACACAATCAGAATAGCCCAGGACCTGGCAGCTTCTACACTGAGGGATCGAAGGGCATGGAATATGATATTCCAGAGGGCAAAAGAACTGGGAATGAACCCAAGGGTCACCTACCCAGCAAAACTGAGTATTTTGTTTCAGGGGAAAATATGGTCATTCAGTGGAATAGAGGACTTTCAAGCATTCTTGAGGAAAAAACCAGAGTTGAATAGAAAATTTGACATCCAGACACAAGAAGGAAGATGCCTGAGAAGGTAATCAGGGAAAAGAAATCAAAAGGAACTTATCAAAGTTGAACTATTTACATTCCTATATGGAAAAGCAATATCTGTGACTGATGATATCTTTCTCACTATGAAAATAATGGAAGAAGGTGTGTGGTCATATGAATACACATGTGAATGTGTGTGTATATGGTTACAGTTATATATGGATAGAGGGCATAGGTTGAATTTGTTGGGAAGGGAGAATACTCAAAGGATGAAATTATGAGGTGAGAGAGGAAAGTGGCAAGAGGAGATGGGGAGAGACAGGGTAGGGTAAACTATCCCATGTAGAAGAAGCAAGGGGAAGTGGTTGCAAAGGATGGGGAGAATAAGGAAGGCTAAAAAGGCAAAACCACATTCACATTGAATTTGGTTCAGGGAGAAAATGACATACATACTAAATGGGATATCTCAACCTGCAGCAGGATAGGGGAAGGGGGATGAGAGGAGGGATGATGGATGGGAGGGCATCCTTGGGGTGAGGGGAGGTTGGAAGTACCCACTATAGAAGAGGGACAGGATCATGTAGGGAATGGACCAGGTGGGGGTGGGATGAGTGGGAGGGAATTATAAGCAGCCTTGTACAATATATCTACTATGATAATGTTTTGCATAGCTAGACATGTACAACATATACTGAATTACTTATCTCCCAAGAAGGAATGGGTGACAAGGGAGGAAGGAAATGGATCTGAAATTTGAGGTCGTAACATTAGATGTTTCAAATATATATAAATACTATTATTAATACTCTTTTGCCTATAATTGGGAGATAAGATGTGCAGGCATTGGGACACAAAGATTCACCTTCCTCTAATGGAAAAGTCGATGGGGGTATGGGAGAAGGTATGGGAGAGAGCAGATTGGAGGAAGCGATATCTTGTGGGACTGCTATTCTGGGAGGTTGGGTAGGGGAATAATGGGGGGAAAATGATTGTAACTCAAAATCTGGCAGAAATGAATGATGTAAAACAGAAGTTAATAAAACATTTGTTCAAAAAAAAAAAAACAAATAGGAAAATACCTATCATGGGAGCAATGTCTTTCTAAGACACAACATAAAAATGGAAGCAGAGGCAAGTTCTACAAGGCAGTAACATAGAAACTGTTTAGAAGAAAACCAAAATAGGTATCTTAGAAACTTTACTTATATGAAGAAGAAAGGACTAAGTCAGTATAAGGGCAAATTAAGAAATAAAAATCTTGAATAGAATAGGAAGATAAATAATGCAGAGAATTAGGGAAAGAAATCCTTTTCTGAGAAAGTTGCATAAAATGGAATTTTAAAATCATTGATATGTGTAGTATCAACTTTAATGAAATAGAGTGTCTCTGGAATGTGGGAGGGTTGGGAAAGTGTGAACATAAGATCGGATATTAAACTTTTCCTGCTGAAGCTGTTACAAGTAATTCTGTTGGTTTGTGTTTTGGAAAGGAAATTTGCCAGCACTGGCATTTTCTCATACAGGCCCTTTTCCCATTGTGCAGAATCCAGGGGTCCCTGGCAAAGAAACAACCCTTGTGCTCTGTGAATAACTAAGACTTCACTGATGGTCTGGTTCATAAAATAATTCATGAAAAGTCATAAATGGGATTTAAAAAAGCAACCCTGTAACTTTAAATATTTCTATCTTAGAGGGAATATTTTTTTTGCCCTTATTAAGAATGCACATTAAAGTTTGGGTATTCTATTGTCCATAAGTCGATACTTTATAATTAGATTTTTGTCTCTTGCTAACTACATTTTGCTTCCTTTTCTTTCTTCTGTTACCAGCAGCAAAGATAATGAATTTCATTTCTAGGTTAGATTTAGCTGAATTGGTAAGTTGAGAAGAAAAAAAGAGGTGGAAATGAGGAAGAAGAGGCTTACTGACAAGTTAAAAGCGTAAAGGCAACTTTTAGGAAGTTAGGAAAGTTGCCTTGAATCTACTTTGAAAAGACACTTGTCCAACACTGAACGTTAGTGCTAGAATGGAACATACGATAACATCATGTTGGGATCCTGGCCACCCCCTAGATACACACATGTATTAAAAAGTGAGTAAATTCCAAGTTTAATCTTTGGGGGTTGGAGTGAGGAAATATAATGGAAGGGAGAGTGATATTTATCATTCCTTTCAGGCCCCACAGATTAAAAGCAAGCTATAATCTTAAATTAAAGATTAAGTTAATTGTGTTAGGTTTTTGAAAAATAGAGGTACCTATGTCACTGTTACCAGTTAGATCCACTGAGCCTTATTAGGAATATTTAGAGGATGCAGAGGACAGTTCAGTTTTAGGTGCACTTGCACCCAAAGAGAGAGAGTCACTCTCATGGAGTCCCAAGGGAGAGTGGACCCCTTGAAAGGGGCTCTCTGAGAGTTCTCCCCTGAGACAAAGCCTTATTTGTCCTTTGCTGGTTTTAGCTTTGATAGCTAGGCTTTCCAAAATCTTAATTGGATAGAAACATTTAGAAGTTGCATGATATATCAGTAGGAAGTAATTGGTTTCTTTGATAATTTACTGACCAATCTAGTCAAATATCCTACTGCCAGCTAGTGGCATAAAAATCCCACATCCATAAAGATGAGAGGATATCATTTCTCACATTGGCTTGAACCAGGAAATTGTATTGATCACTGTGAACTAGAGTAAAAGTAAAGCTCCAGAATTAGGCGCTTTTAAAAAATTTACTAATCTTAACTAATTGCTATCTAACCAAAATACTCTATTTTATAGATAGTTATTTATGATTATTTATTAACTTTTCATATATGAAGAAAGAGATAAATCAAGATTTCATCTCACTCTGAACTAACAGGTTAGTCAGCAAGCTAGGATTAGAATTTGCTATTCTAGGATTTTGAGTGAACCTTCAGATATTAAAACTAATGTTTTACCATCTCCATTCTTCCTCCTATAAAGACATTTCTCAAAGTGTGCCTTGTTCATTAATGCCATACTTTGTAATCTTTTTGGCAATGTTTGTTCAGATCTGTACTTTGGGACAGTCCCTTCATGGCAAGAAATAGTGTTACAGGGCAACAGAAATATTTAGCAGATCCAATTCTGCACACAAATAATAGCCATGTTTCTGTTCCGCAATGTAATTTGAATCTGGGGTGTTTGATTAGAACTACTTTGCAAATGATAAGACCATTTTTGTGGCAAATGATTCCTGCTAGGAGAAAGGGAGATAGGGGAGATAGAGTTAGCTGTGAAGATCTGAGGCCCTTTGGTGTCTGTCATTGATAATTTTTGTTTGACCATTATATTTGCTAATGCTTAAGCAACATGCCAAACAGGGACATCAGAACTTGAAGAACACTGTTAAATACTGAAAATAAAATGATTTAAAAATTCAGACTTTAAACTTCTTTAAAATTCATTTGGGGGGGTGGGGCGGAGCCACGATGGCGGAGTAGAAACAGCTCGTCCAAGCCTCTCTGCCCCCAGATTCCCCACAAACTATGTAAAAAAGGACTCTGAACAACTTCTGGAGCCCCAGCACCCACAGAATGACACAGAGAAGCCAACCTCCCGCTGAGGACAGCCCAGCAGCCCTGCAGGAAGGACCAGCGCAGCACTCTGGGAGCCGGCAACGTGCAGAGCGCAGAGCGCACAAGCCCAGCCGAGCCGAGCCCAGGTCCACGTGAGCCGAGGTTTTAGCCCCAGGGCGGCAGGGCCAGCAGCCAGCTGGAGGAACCCCAGAACACCGGGAGCTGTGGCAACTCCAGAATTATCAACATAGACATGCCTAGGACAAAGTAAGAGGTTAGTGTCCTATGGACTTTGGGACCTGTATTTGGGGAATGCGTCAGCTCCCTCCCCTGGGGGCTAGAAGCCGCTGAGGAGACACGCCATTTTGTAGTTTTCAGAGGCATTTCCGGCTCCCAGCCTACAAATCGTGGGGAGATCCAGCGATCAGTCTTGGGGGGTAATCGCTCTTGCTTTAACCTCCCTGGATCTGGATTGTGATCTAGGGTGGAAGTTGTAGGTGGGTTTACAGCTTGCCAGAAACGGAAGTTGCCCCCCACACGTTCGGGACGAAAATTCCTCTATCTGGCCTTAAAGCCATAGTGTGGCAACAAGCCCAAAAGTCAAGTAATTAAGTGGCAACATGCCAAGGCAAAGGAAACAGAAAAATGCAACCCTAGACTCCTATTTTGGGGGCATAGAGTGGGAAAAGGACTGTGAGGTCAGAAGTCCTGCTCCAAAAGCCCCAGGGGAAAACATGAGTGGGTTGCAGGCCATAGAGGACCTTAAGAAGGACTTTAAAAATCAAATAAGAGAAGTGGAGGAAAAATTAGAAAGAGAAATGAGAAGGATGCAGGAAAAGTATGAAAAGAGGGTCAACAGCCTGACTGAGGAAAACAACACCTTAAAAAATAGACTAACTCAAATGGCAAAGGAGGCCCAAAAGGGCAATGAGGAGAAGAATGCCTTAAAAAGTCGAATTTGCCAGATGGAAAAAGAATCTCAAAAGTTCACTGAGGAGATTCATTCCTTCAGAGTTAGACTGGAGCAAATGGAAGCTAATGACTTTATGAGAAATCAAGATGCTGTTAAGCAGATCCAAACAAATGAAAGATTAGAAGGCAATGTGAAATATCTCATGGGAAAAACCACTGACCTGGAGAATAGATCCAGGAGAGACAATTTAAAAATTATTGGACTACCTGAAAGCCATGATCAAGGAAAGAACCTAGAAATCACCCTTCAAGAAATTCTCAAGGAAAACTGCCCTGAGGTTTTAGATCCAGAGGGCAAAATAGAGGTTGAAAGAATCCACCGATCACCTCCTGAAAAAGATCCCAAAAAGAAAACTCCCAGAAATATTATAGCCAGGTTCCAGAATCCCCAGATCAAGGAGAAAATACTACAAGCAGCCAGGAAGAAACAATTTCAATATTGTGGAAACACAATCAGAATAGCCCAGGACCTGGCAGCTTCTACACTGAGGGATCGAAGGGCATGGAATATGATATTCCAGAGGGCAAAAGAACTGGGAATGAACCCAAGGGTCACCTACCCAGCAAAACTGAGTATTTTGTTTCAGGGGAAAATATGGTCATTCAGTGGAATAGAGGACTTTCAAGCATTCTTGAGGAAAAAACCAGAGTTGAATAGAAAATTTGACATCCAGACACAAGAAGCAAGAGATGCCTGAGAAGGTAATCAGGGAAAAGAAATCAAAAGGAACTTATCAAAGTTGAACTATTTACATTCCTATATGGAAAAGCAATATCTGTGACTGATGATATCTTTCTCACTATGAAAATAATGGAAGAGGGGGGTGTGGTCATATGAATACATATGTGAATGTGTGTGTATATGGTTACAGTTATATATGGATAGAGGGCATAGGTTGAATTTGTTGGGAAGGGAGAGTACTCAAGGGATGAAATTATGAGGTGAGAGAGGAAAGTGGCAAGAGGAGATGGGGAGAGACATGGTAGGGTAAACTATCTCATGTAGGGGAAGTGGGTGCAAAGGAGGGGGAGAATAAGGAAGGCTAAAAAGGCAAAACCACATTCACATTGAATTTGGTTCAGGGAGAAAATGACATACATACTAAATGGGATATCTCAACCTGCAGCAGGATAGGGGGAAGGGGGATGAGAGGAGGGATGATGGATGGGAGGGCATCCTTGGGGTGAGGGGAGGTTGGAAGTACCCACTATAGAAGAGGGACAGGATCATGTAGGGAATGGACCAGGTGGGGGGTGGGATGAGTGGGAGGAATTATAAGCAGCCTTGTACAATATATCTACTATGATAATGTTTTGCATAGCTAGACATGTACAACATATACTGAATTACTTATCTCCCAAGAAGGAATGGGTGACAAGGGAGGAAGGAAATGGATCTGAAATTTGAGGTCGTAACATTAGATGTTTCAAATATATATAAATACTATTATTAATACTCTTTTGCCTATAATTGGGAGATAAGATGTGCAGGCATTGGGACACAAAGATTCATCTTCCTCTAATGGAAAAGTCGATGGGGGTATGGGAGAAGGTATGGGAGAGAGCAGATTGGAGGAAGCGATATCTTGTGGGACTGCTATTCTGGGAGGTTGGGTAGGGGAATAATGGGGGGAAAATGATTGTAACTCAAAATCTGGCGGAAATGAATGATGTAAAACAGAAGTTAATAAAGCATTTGTTTAAAATTCATTTGGGGGGCGGCTAGGTGGCGCAGTGAGTAAGAGCGCTGGCCTCGGAGTTGGGATGACACGGAACAAATCCGGCCTCAGAGAATGAGCACCCACACATAAATAATGACTAGCCGTGTAACCTTGAGCAAGTTACTTAACCCCAATTGCTTTAAAAAAATAAAATAAAATTCATTTGGTATGTTTACAAGTTTTTCCAAATTAGGTGACATTTAAAGGTTTCCCCAAATTACACAATGTTTTAAACACCCTTATGAAATCTGAAATGGAATTCAAATTTCTAGAATTCCAAATTAAATATGGAAAGAAATCCTCTAGCTGGAAATTGGATAGCTGGGATGAGAATCCTATTGTTTGAGACTGTGAGAGATGGCTCACAGTGAAGTTTCCTCATTTCTTTTAACTCCCAGTTACATTCCTCTCTTCTCCATACTTTGTAAACCAGTTCAGTCTCAAATGTAACTCATGATTTCCCAAAAATGAGGTAATTTCAAGGAAAACCATACCAGTCCACTTCTGATTGGGCACTTCCAAATCTGGTGAAAGGAAATATGTAATGAAGGATTGAAATTGCTTTGGGCCAGTTAGTTAACACTAATGAAATATTGTGAGCTTGCCTCACCAGCCAGTGGTGAGGTAAGAGAGGTATTAGAGGTGGAGTTAGGATCAGGATAAGAGAAGCCTGGGAGCTTCCACATTTTGCACTCCCTGGCAGATGCCGTTTGAGTGACAGGGGCAGTGCCGTTTCTCATGAGAAAGAATAAAGACCTTTTCTGATCTCAGACTCAGACTCTGAACTTTTTCATCTCACATAGTTTGGAGGTCTCACTGAGATTTTCCAGACTGCTCTCTGGAGAGGGGCAGAAGGGCTCCCTGGTGTTGACCAATAGGCAGGACTTCCCATTGGGTCTTTCCAGCTGCCCCTTGGTGAGGCAAAGGAGGAACTCCCCTCTGTTGAGAATGAGGCCCAAAACAGCCTGAAGCTGAAAGTAAAAAATGCCCAATGGGGGAAACAGATTACTTGCAAGGATGCAAAGTGATTGGTCATGTAAGTCCATGCATGGACCCAGGCAAAGAAAGACCTGGGTGACTTGGTGGTGGGTGGAGTCTATTGAGGCTGGCCTGGAGTTGAGAAGGGAGGGAGCTTGGTTCTGTGTCTACCCTGATGAGGGACTCCACTCGAGGACCTCTTAGATTTCAAGCCTCAGCTCCAAAATTCCTGGGCCAAGAGATCAACAGTTTGGCTACACCTTGAACCTGCAGGGGGGAAGATGACTGATAAATCCTTTTCCCTGACCCTGGGTTAAGGGAAATTCTACTTTTCACCAACAAGTGACATTGATTAGGAACAGATTCAGGAGGGGATTTTCCCTTCAATTCCCCTTCAAAGAACCCTCTCTCTTTGAACCTTTAAAGAGAGGGTTCAGTTCTTTTAGCATATAAATTGTTAGACATTTGACTTAACATCCAGGTTCTCAAGTGAAAAAGTGGGACAGAACTGGTAAGTGAATTTTTTTTTTCATTTATCTGAAATGACAGGTAGTTTGATTAAAGATTAGGAAAGAGGAGAGAAAAAAGCGAGAAGCAAAAATCTTTGGAAGGTAGAATAGAAAGAGGAAGTGTTAGGTGGGGACAGGTAGCAAACTGCTCTTTAGCCACTCCTTTCCCCGCCCCCACCTTCAGAAGATTAGGAGATGTTGGAAAAGATTGCTAGTGAATTTGTAGTCTGATTCCATAACCACCAGACCCAGTTATGGAAAGTTAAAGGGCTTATGTCTACCCACCTTTCAGGATGCATCTATGAGAGGGTTTTATTGATTTAATATTAACATTGAATACAGTAAAGATCAGGTCAATTAATTTTTAAGCTCCCAAGGTCTCTGCCTGAAAGGAAAGGTAGCCACACCTTGTTCAAATTCCAAAGGTCTTTTTATCTGGGTCAAACCCTTTAGCTAATCTGAAGAAAACTCAGAAGAATGGGAGTGGGAGAAGCCTCCAGCATTTTTATTTGAAGTCTCTGAAAGGAGACAGATTATAGAGCTGGGACCATAGAGCCACATGTCTTTTAGAAGGCCAGGAGTATTGGCCTAAATATCTATCTATCTATGTATGTGTGTGTGTGTATAGATATGGATACACATGTATATCTATGTAGATAGATGAATATTTAGATAAATATGTAATTTTAAATGTTTATTTGGTGTTATTATTGTAAAGTGTTTTTTTTTTAAGTAACAGGCATATTCTAATTTTAGGTAATTGTTTCATACCTGATAACTTTGCTTAGATTGTAAAACGTAGAAATAGTATTAAAGAAAATTTTGAATTAAATTAAATTAAATTGAATTGTCTTTGGAAGGGATGTGACTAAAATGGCCTCCAGAGTGAGCGGGGCATCTCCCTTCCTCCCCGAGTAAGGTGCCTGAAGCGTAAAAGAGAAAGTAAAAACAAAGGATCCAAAGCTCCGACTTGAGATTGAACAGTGGAACCAGTCAGGCTCTCATAGCCCAGGAACTACTCGGTGGGAGCCTGGGCGTCCGTTGGCTGGTTATAGAGACCCAAGAGGGGAGCCCATCACGCTAAATTCAGGAGTGGACTGCAGACCCCAAGGGAAGGGCTCTCCAAGCAGGGGTGACTGCTGGCAGGTTGGTGATCCCTGCTGGGGCGTATTCAAGACGCCTTGAGGTGTCGTGAAATTATGGGTAACGAGCAGTCCAAACCCCAAACTCAGGAGCGAAAGTAAGAGGTACCAGTGATTAACACCAGGGGAATAAAGTGTAGGATTGGCTTAAAATTACCAAAGTATATTGACTTTGAATACCGGTTCTGTGTGTTTTTGTGTGAGGTGTGGGTCTCTGTTTTCCTGCTAAGTGTATGTCTGTATCCCTAATAGTGTCCAAAGATAGTGAAGGGAAAGGAGAGAAAATATTCTACCAGCTGCATTAATGGTGTGAGGAGGTTTCCCTTCTCTACACCCTGAGATCCTGGCCAGGTCTCAGGTGTGGAAAAGAGTAACTTTCCCCTCAGACTGAATAGAAGATAACAACCATTTGTCTATGGGACTAATTTGCTAAATGTTCCTGTAGAATTCCAGAAAAGTAATAATTCTAACTTAGTGGTCAGACATTAGTAAGGAGCTGTAAAAATTAGAGAAATGGAATCGCAGACCCTTGGGAGAGCTGTTAGAGGATGCCATGAAGGTATATGTGAAAAGAAATAAGGACAGGGAAAGACTGAGGAAGGGAGCCAAGAAGGAACACCAGAGGATCAAGATGTTAATTCAAACCATACAAGAGATGAGCTTCACCAAGGTACAAGGGTCCAGCGAAGGATGGAGCTCTGGGGGACTGAATTGGGGAGTTCAGCAAAGTGGAAAGGAAGGGTCCGCTATAGGGCAAAGAAATAGGGGCCCCCGACCCACTTACCTGCTGGACTTGCGGGAAGACAAGGCACCTGGCTAGGGACTGTCCCCAGAGAAAAGAGAATTGACAGATTTAGAACCTAAAGACCTGCGGGAGTCTTTTACAGATAGGAAGTTGGTTTATAGATGAGTGAATGAGAAAAGATTGAATGGGTATGCAATCACTGATGGAGAAATTACTTCTCTGAGTCAAGCCGGCAGTCTTCCCAAAACTTGGTCATCACAAACTTGCAAGCTATATGCCTTGAACCAAGCAATGAAGTTGCTTAAAGGAAAGGAAGGGTTGATCTATACAGATTCCAAATATGCATGTGAGGGGTGGCACATATATTCGGTAAAATATGGGGGGGGGGGTGGTCAACAGTAAGGGGAAGGAATTAGCTCACATGACCCTATTAACCAAGGTATTGCAGAATCTCACTTTACCTACAACTATTGCTATAGTCCACATAAAGGGACACCAATCAGGAAACACTTGAGGCCCCAGACAATCACCTCACCGATGAGGAAGCTAGGAGAGCTGGAGTTGAGGGAACTCTACCGAAGAAAGGTTGGTTCTAATCCCTGCCATGCCTCCCAGTCCACCTCCCCCATCCTTTACCAGGGAGAAGTTGAAGGCCCAAGATCTGGGTGCCCAGGAGGATGACACAGGTCACTGGTTCCTCCCAGACCGCAAAGAGGTACTGACCAAAGCAGGTATCAGACAAATTATATGCTACTTACATCAAGGTAGCTCTTGGGATGTCCAGAACCTGTGTGATACTGTGATACTAAGTTTGTCACTCCTGGAGTGTACACTCTAGCCAGGCAGTTGGTAGAGGGTTGCCTTGTTTGTGGAAGGACTTACAAGACCCAGTGTCTGGTGTCAGACCCAGGCCAGAGGAAGGCCTCCAGGATTAAGGCCATTCCAGAGCATACAGGTAGACTTCACCAAGCTACCGAATGGCGGGCTGCCTTAAGTACCTGTTGGTCGTAGTGGACCATCTGACCTCATGGGTTGAGGACTTTCCTTTGTCACAGGCTACTGCTCCAACAGTGGGCAGGACTTTATTGGAAACATAATCCCCAGGTATGGGACGGTGGAACATGTGGCCTCGGACTAGGGCATGCATTTTATAGCTTTACTTGGGATTAGGACATTCCTGCCCAGGTGGCGTACAAAGAAATATAGACCTCATACTTGATACCAAAGACCTGTGTATTGGAAAATATGTGTTAAGCCTTACTAAGCATTTACATGAATTACAATTAAAAGGACTCATTGCTCAAACCCTGCCTTTAGGATTTGCTGTGCACAAGTGCCAGACTGGAGACTGGATCCTAATCCGAGTTTGGAAAGAGGAGAAGCTGGCTCCATCCTGGGACAGACCCTTTCAAGTGCTCCTGGCTTCAGACACAGCAGTGAGGACTCAAGAACATGGCAGGATACATCATACTGGGGTAAAAAGGACCGGTTCCTCCTCCTGATGAATGGACAACAGACTCTGAATCAACAGATGAGCTCAGCATTCCAGGACGAAAAGAAAGGACTGATGAACGTTCCATGAAGGATCATTGTACATATACTCATTTGGGGATCTGTAATTGGAATTGTCTTGTTTGAGGTGTTAGATAAAGTCTTTTGTTGGATAACCCTTCTACACCAAATACTACAGACCCCTAATGTCCCTCTCTGTGATCTGAGTGAACCATGGAGACAGTGTCAATCTGGTTCTGGGTTTTGCTGACATTCTACCCGCTGATCTCCCCTAGACTGGTTCCCAGTGCCCCACAGGAGGAAAACACATTTCAGACTTTAATGCAAACTACAGCCAGCACCTTCAACTTGACTAACTGTTGGATTTGTGGGGGTCCTGAGAGGTTAGCTTCCCCCCCACAGAACAAATGGAGGGTCAGTTAGGTGTTCAATTGTATGATGATTTGAGCCAATCTAAAAGAAGTATAGATACTTCCATTACCCAATCTGGAGATGCTAATGTGTGGGGAGACTCATGGCCACTTGAGAGAATCATTAAAACCTATGGGCCGGCAACCTGGGCCCAAGATGGGAGTTGGGGACATAGGACCCCTATATACATGCTAAACAGGATAATCAGGCTCCAAGCAGTAGTAGAAATTATTACTAATCAGATGGCCAGAGCTCTTGACCAAGCCACCCAAACCCGAGATGCTGTATTACAGCACAGGCTAGTATTGGATTATCACCTAGCGAAGGAAGGGGCGGGGGGTATGTGGAAAACTGAACTTGTCAAATTGTTGCATGAGAATAGACAACAATGGGGCTGTGGTGAAAGAAATTACTCAGGACATTCGGAAACTAGCCCACGTCCCTGTCCCTGGCAATCTCCTTTTAATATGTCTTGGTGGTCCGGGTTTGGAGGAAGCTAGTGGAGACAAGCTTTATGGTTCCTACTCATAGCCATTAGTGGGGTTATGCTAGTACCTGTGGGTTTACCGTGTATGATCAAATTGATCACAGGCATAGTGCAGAATACAGTATTCAAGTTAGTCAGTTTAGAAATGAAAACAGAAGGGGAGGTCCTACTAATGGTTCTGAAGACCAGGATGGGAACCAGTAGCCACCCTCGAAAGGGATGAGCCAGAGGGAGTGGATGGATTAGAAGAACAATGTGAGGAAATGTTACTGTTGTTTGAGGATAAGAGGAGTGAAAGGATGTTAAATAAATTGAATGAGAAACCACAGTAAATAAAGAGGGGGGATTGTGTAGAAAGAAATGTGGTTTCTTAAGTAGACTATTTGCTAACGTACTAGAAGCCTTTAGGCCTCAGTCAGGTGACCTTGGGGGAAAATGAAACTCTGGAAATTCCATTGTCACCCCCCCCCACCAAATAAGGGAATGTTAACAGAACAGCCAATCAATTTAAAAGATTACATGGGGGGGGGGGTGTGGTTTTCAGCTACATAATCCAGCTTTGCCTTCTGTACCTCAGCCTCCCAGTGACAGGACCGTCCTCTTCTTTCTAGATCCAATAAAACTTCCTGCTTTCACCTTAAGACTTCTCTGAGTAGTCAATTGGGGGTAGGGTCTCAGGACCCCACACAGTAGTTTAGAAATGCATTCACCTAAAATTATTAATGGGGTGGACACAAGTTTTAAATACGTAATGTTTGGGACATTGTACATTTCTCAATTGTGTAATGTGGTAAAAATTATGAACTCTGTTGTTAAAAACGATTTTATTATTATTCAGAAGCTGTTAAATAACCTAAAGTTCTTATGAACTCCGTACAAAAGTTGTGTTGTAAAGACTCCTATTTCACAGATGAGAATCCTGGGAAAAGAGAAGAGTTGATAATTTTTCAAATCTGTTTTATCTAAGTATATTTATCTATGTTAATTTGGATGTATGTGAGATTTATAATATTTTGGGAATTTATATTACTTAAGGACATTTTATACCAAATTAGTTTTAAGGAACTCCCATATTTGAAGGTTTATTTTTGCTTAAAGAAGGGAGTTTTTGTTTTAAATGGAAAGGCTGAAATTGGGTGGTTATTGAATTTAAATTTTAAAATGGGCATTGATTATGGTAAAGATATAGATTACTGTGATTTGTAATTATTACTAGAACCAAAAGAAGCAGTTAGAATATTGGCCCAAATATTTTAAACTGACCTGATTATAACAGGTGATTTCAAACTGCTTGTAAACTTTCCCAGAAAAATGTGAATGGGGAACTGAAATCTTAAGAAAATATATAAATTTGTGGATAATATTTCCTTTTTGAGGACCAAGGGTATTGGAACTTAGAAATGTATTTTTAGGGGGCAGCTAGGTGGCACAGTGAGTAGAGTGCCGGCCCTGGAGTCAGAAGGACCTGAGTTCAGATCTGACCTCAGACATTTAACGCACACACAAACAAAAACCTAGCCTTGTGACCTTGGGCAAGTTACTTAACCCCAATTGCCCTCCAAAAAGCAAAAAAAAAAAAGGAAATGTATTTTTATATGATCAAAAAGTACTTATTGTTATTTGGCATTAAGAAACTGATTTCGGCAGAGCCAAGATGGCAGAGTAGAAACAGCACGTCCAAGCCACTCTTCCCCCAGATCACCTCCAAACTATGTAAAAGGGGACTCTGAACAACTTCTGGAGCCCCAGCACCCACAGAACGACACAGAGAAGCTAACGACACAAAGAAGCCCAGCAGCCCTGCAGGAAGGACCAGCGCAGCACTCTGGGAGCCGGCAGTGCAGCTGAGCCAAACTGAGCTGAGCCTGAGTCTTGGTTTTAGCCCCAGGGCAGCAGGGCCAGCTGCCAGCTGGAGAGACCTCAGAACATCAGCAGCTGTGGCGATTCCAGAATTATCAACATAGACATGCCTAGGACAAAGTGAGAGGTTAGTGCCCTATGGACTTTGGGACCAGTATTTGGGGAATGCATTGGCTCCCTCCCCTGGGGGCTAGAAGCCACTGAAGAGACACACCATTTTGTAGTTTTCAGAGGCAGCTCCAGCTCCTGGCCTGCGAACTGTAGGGAGATCCAGTGATCAGTCTTGGGGAGTAATCACTCTTGCTTTAACCTCCCTGGATCTGGATTGTGATCTGGGGTGGAAGTCGTGGGTGGGTTTATAGCTTGCCAGAAACGGAAGTTGGCCCTCCCCACACGTTCGGGGCTAAAGTTCCTGTCTGGCAGCAGAGCCATACTGTGGCAACAAGCCCAAAAGTCAAGTAATTAAGTGGCAACGTGCCAAGGCAAAGGAAACAAATTAAACAGAAAAATGCAACCTTAGACTCCTACTATGGGGGCCAAGAGGATGGAAGCATAGGGAGAGAGGAGGGCCGTGAGGTCAGAAGTCCTGCTCCAAAAGCCCCAGGGGAAAACATGAGCGGGCTGCAGGCCATAGAGGACCTTAAGAAGGACTTTAAAAACCAAATAAAAGAAATGGAGGAAAAATTGGAAAGAGAAATGAGAAGGATGCAGGAAAAGTATGAAATGAGGGTCAACAGCCTGACTGAGGAAAGCAACACCTTAAAAAATAGACTAACTCAAATGGCAAAGGAGGCCCAAAAGGGCAATGAGGAGAAGAATGCCTTAAAAAGCCAAAGAATTATACTGTTGGAGGAAGAGAAAAATGAGTGGAGCATTCTGACTGTTATAATGTATTGAAATATCGTGGTTTAAGAAATCATAAGCTTCCAAGTTTCTCTTTGTTCAGAAGGAAGTTTTAGTTAAAAATTTGTTTTTGCTAAAAGAGAATTGGTAATTCTGTTGCCCATCAAGGTTGATTGGCATCCCTTGGGAATGCCTCCCCTCTGAAAGGCATATGGGTTCCTGCTGCCATTTAGGAAGATTAACTAAGCTATTTGGAGTTATTGTTTGAATAAAGTATTTACAAAAAACAAACAAACATGTTTGTGAAGGGAAAGTTAGTAAATACACAAAGGCTTTGTAAGACTTCTGGTATTTTTTTGTTGGGGTTTTTAGATGGGACCCTGAGATTTGGGGAGTTCAGGTGGATTGCCTAAACTAGAGTCCCAGGGTCATTCTGTTTATCACAGATCAGATTACGAAGAGAGCTTCACCACTCCCCACCAGGAAGGGAGGAGGAAGGGGCAGCAGTTACAAATAAGGGCCCCTAAATAAATCTAACTGAGGAGCAGTGGAGTTGGAAATGAGCCAGCCTCCAAACTGGCCTTTAAAGTCAATGAAATTGATTTCTAGCAATTGGTTTTTAGTACACATTTGGAATTTAGAAGGGGAATCCTGGTAAGATGTTAAATGGAATTCCTTAGGCATACCATCTAACTCTAAGTTGTAATTAGTGAAACTTACTGTTTCACTAATTACAACTTTAAAAAAAGCATTAATTAAATAATTAAAAGGCATTTGGGATCATAGCTAATTTTGTTTTGAATGCATTAAATCAGTATCTGAGAAGCAATGCCACAAGTTACTCAGAGGAAATGTGATCCTGTACTGTTAGGAGGTGGAAGTCTGTATTTTGGGAAAGAACCAAGGGGACAATCTTAGCCTCAGTCTAAGATGGGGTGCTCTTGTTTCAGTCTTCCCATGGTGTTCCTTTGAAAAGGAATGTTTTGCACCTGACTATTTCCGAATCCAGCTATGAGGTGGAATGGTTACTGCATGGTTGGAGAACTGTGACTCTATCTGAATTAAATAGAGCCAAGGATGTTTTATCCTGTCATATTTGGTGTGTCGCATGTCCCTGCCTTTTTCCTTTTATTGCAGGTTTTTATGATCAAAGCAGGCAGTAAAAGACATGAGCTCTTTTGTGTTATCTTACTGGGGAATCTTAGATTGCAGAAGTATCTCATTCTTGCAGATTGAGTGTAATTAGGGAAGAATAAGCAAACTTGAAACAGGGATCTCTGTGGGGTTAGCCTTTAACCTCTGCTTTGCTTAAGCTGGGATACCAGTACAGACAGTTATGTTAGTGAAGAATGATGATTTATGAGCTATCTTGTTTTATGGTTAAAACATAAAGGAAGATTTGGCTTTTATGAACAAGAATGAGTATAGAAATGAATGCAGGTTTTTTAAGATATTTTTTTTGGAGGGGTGACGGCAGGGTAATTGGGGTTAAGTGACTTGCCCAAGGTCACAGGGCTAGTAAGTATTAAGTGTCTAAGGCCAGATTTGAATTCAGGTCCTCATGACTCCAGGTCCAGTGCTCTATTCACTGTGCCACCTACCTGCCCCTAAGACTCACTTTAAAGACATTCCTAAACCAATGTGCTGTTAATTGATTTTGGAACATCTTAGGTGACAATATTTGAACCCCAATAAGGCCAAAGTCTGAAGTAATCAATCAGACTGCCTTGCTTTGCTAAATGATATAAAAGTATATCACCTAGACTGTTTGCCTCCTTTAATCAAACTTTCAGGTCGACATAGGTGACTATCAGATTGAGTTTAGGATTTTAGTAAAAACAAAACAAACAACTAGTTGTTTGACCTTGATGTTTATTAGTTATATATATATATATATATATATATATATATATATATATATATATATATATATATTCCTGTATAAGTCAGGGTCCTTTAGTTCTTTGTAATAGTGTAGAGACAATTATATCAAGGGTTTGCAAGAATATTAGTCTGTTAGCTAATATCATACTTGTCTCAGTTTTATTACCATTAATTAATGTTAAAAGAAGAATGGTTTGTGGTTGTTTTGTAAATGCTTTAGAAAATCATAACATGACCAGAAATTGGGATTGCTTTTTTTTAATGATTACTTAATATATTTATGCATATATTAGAGCCTGTTATTAATTCCTTAGTGCCGGATGGGGGAATTAATAATGGATTGATGTAAAATATAAGGAACTGGGTTCTGATGTGAGTTCCTCGAACATGACAACTGGCCAAAGTTCCAATTTTGATTCTGTTTGAATGATAAAGGTATAAGGCTTAGGAATGGTCATTTAAAATTGTTAGAAGAAAGAGAGGCTGGGATGCAGAGCAGAAGATGGATGGCCCTGAGGACCAGAGGACTTTCATCAGATGGTATATCCCTCAGACAACTGTGTGAAAGGGAACTTTTGGACTTCTTTTGAATCTCTGTATCTGTACTCATAAAGGGGCCTGCCCCACCCTGTTTGTAAATGCCTCAATCTTATCTAAAAGGAGATTGGATTAGAACTAAGAAAAGTGTGGAAACTTAATCCTAATAAAAGACAAGAGATTTATAGGGAATGGTTTGAGGAAACTTCAAGGGGGATAAGAAAAATGAGGGGATTGTGAGAGATGGCTCACAGTGAAGTTTCCTCATTTCTTTTAACTCCCTGTTTATATTCCTATCTCTTCTCCATACTTTGTAAACCAGTTCAGTCTTGCAAGTAACTCATGATTTCTCTAAAATGAGGTACTTTGAAAGAAAACCATACTACAATTTTGCTTGCTAATTTCTTGAAGGATGATTTCTAGGTTCTTTTTTTTTTGATCATGTCTTTCAGGTAGTCCAGTAATTTTTAAATTATCTCTCCTGGATCTATTTTCCAGGTCAGTGGTTTTTCCAAGAGATAGTTCACATTGCCTTTTATTTTTTCATTTGTTTGGATCTGTTTTATAGTATCTTGATTTCTCTTAAAGTCGTTAGCTTCCAATTGCTCCAATCTAATTTTGAAGGAATTATTCTCTTCAGTGAGTTTTTGAAATTCCTTTTCCATCTAGCCAATTCAAGTTTTTAAGGCATTCTTCTCCTCATTGGCTTTTTGGGCCTCTTTTGCCATTTGAGTTAGTCTACTTTTTAAGGTGTTATTTTCTTCAGTATTTCTTTGGGTCTCCTTTAGCAAGCTGTTGACTCTCTTTTCATGATTTTCTTGCATCATTCTCATTTCTCTTCCTAATTTTTCCTCTACTTCTCTTACTTGGTTTTCAAAATCCTTCTTGAGCTCCTCCATGGCCTGTTATCAATGCATATTTTTCTTGGGAGCTTTTGATAGAGGAGTTTTGCCTTTGTTGTCTTCCTCCCATTCTATGCTTCGATCCTTTTTGTCCCCAAAAAAGGAATCTATGGTAGGATTGCGTTTCCTCTGCTTGCTCATGTTGTCAGTCAGTTACTTGACTTTTGAACTCTTTGCCATGGTAGAACTCTGCTTTCAGAATGGAGAGAGCTTTGCCCCAAATCACTGAGGTTTTTGCAGCTGCTGGAACAATTAGGCAGGTGCCCTTTCTGCAGCCCCCATAAGCTCTGGCACCTGGCCACACACCCCAGGACCTCCAACCAAGACCATGATCCAGATCCAAGCAGGTTAAAGCAAGAGCAATAACCCTCTGAATGGTCCCATGGTCCTCCTATGATCTGCAGTCCAGGAGCTCTGGAGGCAGCCACACAGCAGTAGCTGGGGCCACTGAACCTCTGTCCCTTCTCTTCCCCAGGGGTGGGGACAGGACCACACTCTTCCAAGCAGAGTACCTGACTGACCTTTTACTTGTTCTTTGGCATTTATGGGTTGATAAGTCTAGAAACTGCTACAGATGCTGGTGAGTCTGTTCTGGCCAGTCTGCATACTGGTTGGGGCTGCCCTGGGGCCAGAGCCATGGGCTCATGCAGGTCTGGGCTTGGCTCCCAGCTCAGTGTGATAGCCCCTTCCTGCCAGGCTGCCTTCAGTGGGAGATTTGTTTCTCTCACTTTGTGGGTTCTGTAGCTCTAAAATTTGTTTAGAGTAATTTTTCACATGTATTGGAGGAGGTGAAAGCTGGAGCCACGGGAAAGTCCTGTTTCTACTCCGCCATCTTGGCCCATTTCATCTCTTTAGGCCTCACCTTCTTCACCTACATACTGAAGAAGTTGAATAAATTAACACCTAAGGTTCCTTCTGGCTCTACATCTATGATCCTATGAGCCATTAAGATAAGAGCCTCAGCCACCTGGGGTTGATTACTTCAGCTGTCTATTACTATTTGGTCTACCTGGGGTAAAAAAATAATTCTTTTAAAGAAATGTGAAAAAAATCCCAACCATCCCAGAGCCTTATGCTATTCACATATAACTTGGGGTGACAGTTTTTCTTCTGTGCTGTCTCGTCCCCACTGCCTCAAAGTAGCCTCTCTGGGGACCCTCCCTAACTCAGCTTTTCTCTTCCACTGCTTCTCCTGAGCCTCTCTTCTATCATGAACAAACTCCCTTTCATATTAGGCCTCTTCCTCTTGAGTTCCTTCCATCTTGGAAACATGGCACCCTATTTTTCTCCAGAAAACACTGAATTCCATACCCCACAGTACTAGGTGTACCTTTACTCATACTCCCCTATATATTGAGCAAAGGGATGGAGCAGGAAGGGAGCAAGCATTTATTATGTGTCTAATTTTACAGATACATCTCATTGACCTTCACAAGTAGGTGTTATTATTTATGCCCAGGCCACATTTGAACTCAGGTCTTCCTGATTCCACAATAATCCAGTCCAATAAATTTTTATTAATGGTACTTGTGCCAGGCATTGAACTAAGTGCTGGTAATACAATTAGCAAAAAGAAAGACAATCTCTGCCCTCAAAGGGCTTACTAAAGAGGAGACAACACACAAAAGGAAGCAGGAAAGCTGAATGGGGGAGGGGGAGAGGGGGACCCCTGGGTGTCTTGTTCCACGGAGTTGAAACAAGGTGGAACAGCAACTGCAAAGGGGAATGAGCTGAGAGTTTAGTTTCTGCTTGCTGCAGGGTGTCCCTAACGTCTGGAATCATAGGAAATTTCATTAACTGTGCATATTTTAAAAAAATGAAATGAATGAAATTTTCAACATCTTATTTAATTAGCATAAATTTTAGCCATGACAATTTCATATGGAATAAAAGCTTTCGTTAGTTATTGGGGACTATTTTGCATGTTAATGAGATTAATTTAATTTGACTAATTAAATTAATTAGTGAAATCTCTGTGTCTCCTATGTCTTCCTATGAAATCTCATTTATGCTAATTAAATAAAATGTTGTTGAAAATTTCATTCATTTCATTTCTTGAAAATATGCATAGTTAATGAGATTTCCTATGTGTCCAGATTTCAGGGACACCTTGTATAAAGGAAGGCATTGGGAAGAATTTGGTCCATCACCCTCTAACCCACCAATCAGAGGAGAGAGGAGGCTGAGGGCAGTGCCAATCAAGGCTTGAGGGAGGAGTTAGTTAGATTAGAAGAGGTGAGCTTATCCTGGGAGAGGCATCTTCTTACCCTTGTGTTTGTTGTTCATTTTCTTTTTTTTTTTTTAAAGCAATTGGGGTTAAGTAACTTGCTCAAGGTTACACGGCTAGTCATTTATGCGTGGGTGCTCATTTTCTGAGGCCGGATCTGATCTCGGGTCATCCAAACTCTGCGACACCTAGCCGCCCCTTTAGGGCAATTGGGGTTAAGTAACTTGCCCAAGGTTACACGACTAGGTTTTTGTTTGTGTGGATTAAGTGTCGGAGGCCGAACTCAGGTCCTTCTGATTCCAGGGCCGGCGCTCTATTCACTGCGCCACCTAGCTGCCCCCTGTTGTTCATTTTCAAAGAGGACCTTGGCATCAGGGAAATGATGACATGATTTGCAGTTGACTTTGATTTGAGTGAAGGAAAGCCATCAAGGCCATCAGCCTCACTTTCTCCTCCAGAGCCATCTGGGTCCAGTGGCCAGATATTCATCAGGATGCAATGGAGACCCTGGCCCTTTAAGGCTAAGTGACATCTTCTTGTAAACCAGATGCAGCAGCAGATGTGATTCTAGGTCCAGCAATCTATCTACAGTTATACCTACCTGTGTCTAAGCAACTTGGAAGAGTAAACACATTCCTTGTTCCTCACTGCTGCTTCTAGACCTCTCCTCTCCTAAAGTCCCTCAGTAACCTCTCTTCCTTTGAGGTTCACTCCATTTCTCTTTATTACCCTATCAGGATCCTGTCTGCTGTTACCTACTGGGCCCAAAATCATTGCCTTTCTTCTCTGCAGTTCAGAACGTATCTTCTTTTCCATGACAAGCCTGCTCTTATATTTGGGGACTTCGATGTACATGTTGATGTTCCTTTAAATACCCTGTCTTTCCTGCCTCCTGTGATCTGCATCCTCCATTCATCTCAGTCATCCATAAAGGACGGTTATATCCTTTTACTTCCTCCATGATCCAAAACTCTTGATACAGCCCTCTGACTATAAGTCTCAGTCAGCCCTGACCACTAGCTGACTTAGTGATGTTTCAAGCCTAAAACCACACCTTCATCCAGCCCCACCTTGGGCTATTTCCCAGTGAATTATGGGCAATACACCTGCACAGTTGACATTAAAAGTGCATGTTCCTTTAAGCACTGACCACTCCTTAACTCCTCCCTAATCCCACCCTTACTCACCTAGTTAGCATAATTGAGGCCTGATTTACTATTGTAACTCTTTATAAACTATACCTATGACTTCTTCAAGTTTGCAGAACTTCTACCCGCTGTATAGCGTAACAATAAACTTTTACAATCCTGACTTAAAAGATGGCTTGGGTCCTATAAATTCATTCCAGACTGCCCACTAAGGGACTCCGGTCATTGGAGCCCACTTATCACATCCTCATCACGTCCTGTATTTCTGAGGAATAAAGCCATCTCCTTTACATTTTTTAAATATATTTTAACAGCATTCTCTGCTTTATTTCATTGCAACTCATATAGTGCTGGCTCTAATTTTTCTGACTGTTACAAAAGACTTTTTATATTTCTCGTTTTTTCTGTTTTACTCTTGAAGTCAGATCCCTGCTAGAAGTCCATGACCTGAACATACTTCCCTAGTTCTCCAGTCAAAGAAATCTATTTTTCTTTTTGGCAAGGCAATGGAGGTTGGGACTTGCCTGGGGTCACACTGTTAGTAAATGTCAGTTCTCTGAGGCTGCATTTGAACAGAGGTCCTCCTGCTTCCAGGGCCAGTGCTCTAGCCACTGCCCACCTAGATGCCCCAAAGAAATCTATCTTAACTAGTGTCTCTCTTTCCAGGCACATAAATCTATGTTAGCTCCCCTGATCTGTAGCTCCTTTTCAAGATTTTCTTAACAGGATCTCCTTTGCCATTCAGAAATCAAATTATCCTGCTTTCTCAGCCCCAGTTTCTCCTTTTATGAAGCCAGTCCTTTGAAGAAGGGAATGTTGGTTTCAGGGAAAAACTGGAGGGTGGTTTGTATGTTCTGAACAATATTCATATGCATATACATCTATATAATAGCAACATATAACTATATACAGATATAGATGTATGCATCTATTCCCGGAAAATAACAGGATTTGTAAGACTTTATTTGCTTGGTTGGAAGTAGAAATTTGTATACTTTGGAAAAGTTCTTGAGTAAGAAGTGACTACTGAAGCATAGCATAGATACATACAAATACATGTATATATGTGTACATATGAACACATGCAGACATTATATATAATTTTTTAAAACTATTTTATTGATAGAGGAATTCCTTGCACTCACAGAAATCTCAACCATCTTCACCGTTCCACCCCTTGCCACACTTCTTTCTGCTCCTTGCATCAGGAAGGGAGCCTTTAGACTAGAATCAGCAACTGGCAACGGCCTTTTAGGGGAAAAAAGGTGATGAATAGAAGACGCGTAATAAGAAAGGGAGTTGTTACCTTTTAAATTTTGTTTTTAGTATGAAAACGTGTAAGCGGGTGCCCTTGTCTACAGAACCACCATCAAGTCATCATTAATACTGCCTCAGGCAACACTTTTAAACTAATTCAAGACGTCCAATTTCGAGAGTAACGGCGGGAGCGGAGGGGGTCCTGAGGAGAGGGTGAGGGGAAAAGAAAGGGGGTTGGAGGGAGCGTGGGCTCCACCCTACCGACCCCAGTGAAGTGATAACCGCACGGGTTTTTCCGCGACACGGCAGTGCAAACAGCCGCATTTTATCAACCTTGATTCCTGATTGTTAAAGCGTTGATTATTTCATTTGCCCCACCAGGGGCCTCCCCCCCGGGTCGTCGTTATCCTGGGCGAGCTCCCGGGACGCGTGTCCGAGAGCCAAGCCCACGATGATAGTATATTGCAGCTTCGCTTGACGACCCCCCGAGCCCCACCCCCGATTCCTAAACTGACTAAGAGACCCAGGGCTTTGGTGACTTCGAGTCCGCTCCTTATCCTAATGGAAGAGGAGCAATACCTAGAGATTTACTTAGACCAGTGCATGAATCAGGTGAGTCGGTGGCAAAGTCGGCTGCCTTGTCCCAAGTCTGGCCTAAAGAACGATCCGATTCCCTGCACTCCTGACTAGCTCTGGCCTCCGGGGGCTGCCTGGGTGGATTCTTGCGGCTGGTCCAGCGCTCAGGCACTGGAGCCGGGCGAAGCGGGGATGCCGTGAGAATTGACCTCTCCCCTGCTGTTCCGAGTCCCAAGGTAGCCTTGTTTTCTGTCCAGCGGAGTCAAAGGTTAGGACGTCTGGGAAACCGTAAAAGGAGGGAGACTAACCCCCTGATGCTATTTTCTGTGAAAGAATTGAGCCTTCTTACAGCGGCTTTCTCCAGTCCCACTCCGGAAATGCTGGCTGCTACAACAGTCATTGTCTAAGAAGCTTCGATGCTTAAGAGGCAATTGGGGGGCGGGGGGATGGCTTTTCACACTTTCTGTTTGGAGAAGCCTTAGCTCTATCTTCCCTCTGCCAGAGCAAAGAAAGACCAACCAGTTTAATAGAAGAGGGATTTTTTTTTAATCTATGGATTTCTGTCGTGCTGTTCTTCAGAACTAACAAACTATAGTTTTCTGATACACCCTGAATGTAGCAATGTTTTTTGTCCTGTTATCTTTAACTAACGGATTTAAAAAAAATCTGCCCTGGCTTTTGCTTCATATTTGTGTTTATGTGAGCACTGAAGAGTAAATTCTAACTGGCTGCTCTACATTCTAAACGGCGATGATTCTTAACCAAGGGTCTTTGTGCCTTTAAAAAAAATTGATACCTATTTCAGTATAATTGGTTTCCTCCTAATCCATTTTAAATTTAAAATTCATTTTAAACAGTACTCAGCAACGGCATGCAAAGACTACAGCAAACTGCCCAGGAGATCCATAACATAAAAAAGGTTACAAATCTCTGTTAGAGAAATGTAATCTTAAAACCTTTTGGTACACGATTGTTTTTTCAATAATTTAACTTTGAGGAATATAATAAAATGTTTTCCTTTATTATGCACAGATCAGTCATTGTTTTTAAATTCTATATACACACTAACATTTGTTTTAGAAACAGCAGTTGATTTGCCAATGTAAGAGAAACATTTGGTTTTGGTAATCTTGGGAACTGTTTGGGAGTAGTTTTTATTGCGTTTTTTTTCCCCTGTTGCTCAGTTTTCTTAATTTTAAATGGCATTAGACTAATACCTAAGGTCCCTTCTAAATTTAGAATTTCAATATTTAAAGTGTATTGAAAACCTACAATTAAGAGGTTCTCAACCTTTTTTCTTTCATGGACCTCTTTGGCAGTTTGATTAAACCAATAGACCCTATCTTAGAACAATATTTTTAGATACATAAAATATTGCAAAGGAAATTGATTAGATTTTAAAAGGTTATCAAAATATTTAAGAAACAAGTTCACATGCTCCAACTTGGGAATTCCCTAATTAAATAAATAATTGTACTAGGTCTCTGTCCTTCATTAAATATATTATGTCATGATATAACACACTGGGTTTTGTTGGGTTTTTTTTCTCCCTCTACTACAACAACAACAACAACAACAACAACAACAAAAATAGGATGTGCTCCCCTCTACCAGCTCTCATCTCTTCAGCCCTATTGTGCCATATGATTCATACTTGCATATCTCCTCTGATAAAGAGATTTTTGCTTCTCGTCTGCAACCTTCTGAAGAACCTTCTCCTGATTTTTCATCTGTGGACCTTAGCTTCCTGCCAGATGAACTTAATCAAGAAAACACAGAACAGGCTCTCCCTGAAGGGAAACAAGCAGAAGGAAACCATGAAATACAAGGAGATCCATCTAAGTTACAGTCACTAAATGAGAAGAACAGTGGAGACATTTGCATAGACAACTTCAGTTTGTCAAATTCTGGTTTGAACCCACAATCAGATGAAAATTCAACTCTGCCTTCTACAAAAAGTTCTAGCTCTGGCTTCTCTCCTATGACACCCATGACTCCTCTAAAGCCAGTGACCCCTGTTTCAGAAGGCTCTGGAATAATTCCCCAATTAGAGTAAGTCTTTTAATGTGTTTACTACCCCTGTGTACATATTGTACATTATCTCATACAGGGCACTACTTCCTGTTTTAAGGTTAGATGGTAGGAATAGTAAACCGAGGTTCAATGGTTCTTGTAGTAATGATTTATGATTTTAGGCAATAACACTATTTGGTTGTATTTCTCATTTGTAAAATGAGTCAAAAATTATTAGTCACAAAGTAGAGAATTAACAATAGCTAGATTTATATATACATATATTATATGTGGTATATGTTATATATTATAAATATTTGCATTTATATTTTTATATATAGGATAGTAATGTTTGCACAGCACTTTATAGTTGGAATGTCAATGAGATAACTCACAACAACACTGTGAGGCAGCAGCTATTATCCCATTTTAATGATGAGGCTGAGAAAGGCAAAGAGACTTGCCCCATGAACAAAGTTAAGTATCTGAAGTGGGACTCAAACTGGGATCTTTCAACTCCCAAACTCATGTGACTATTCACCAAGCCAAGAATTGATGTGATTTATATTATATGGCACAGTAAAGAGAGTTCTGGATTTGAAGTCTGGTCTGTGCTATTTCTTCCTTGGATGACTTTGGGTGTGTTACTTTAACCCCTCTCTGCACTATTCCCTCATCTATGAAATAGTTTGAACTAGATGAGATCTTATGTTCCTTCCAGCTTTGGTCCTATTCTCCTAAATTAAAAGAACATTTAGCAAATTCATGAATTAAAGCTGTTTATTTGTATCCTGTAGGAAAATTACTTGAAAAAAGAATGTACCTTCTTTTGTTACTTGATAGTATTTCATTTTTTCAATTATATTTAAAGATACTTCATAATATTCATCTTTGTAAGATTTTGAGCCCCAAATTTTTCTCCCTTTTTTCCCTTCCCTTCCCAAGACAGCAAGCACTATGATATAGGCTATATATACAGTTATGTTAAACATGTCTCCACATGAGTCATGTTGTGAAAGAAGACTCAGAACAAAAGGGAAAAACTACGAGAAAGAAAAAAACAAAACAAAAAAGTGCAAATAGTCTGCTTCCATCTTCATTCAGACTCCATAATTCTTTCTCTCAATGTGATCAACATTTTCTATTATGAGTCCCTTGGAATTGTTTTAGGTAATTGCATTGATGAGAAGAGCTAAGTTTAATCATATTTGATCATCATACCGTGTTGCTGTTACTGGGTACAATGTTCCCTTGCTTCTGCTCACTTCATTTGACAAAACCTTTATAGGTTTTTTTGAAATCTGCCCAGTCATTACTTATAGAACAATAGTAGAATGTACCTTCAATGTAGTGAGCTGGTCATTGCATTTAGAAGTGCCTCTTATTGGAGAAAAAAGCCATGAAAAGTAAAGAATTCAACAGAGATTGAAGTGGGATTTTTTAGTGCTTTCTTAAAAAAAAGTATGCTATTCAGGGACTCTGTGTAAGTTCAGTATTTCACATCTTGAATAATTCTTTTAAAAAAAGAACACAAAGGGGAGGAAAGCATTTATTAAGCACCTATTATGTGTCAGGAACTTTAGAAATATTATTTCGTTTGATGCTCACAATAGTTCTGTGAGATACATGCTTTCATTATCCCCTTTTAACAGTTGAGGAAACTGAGGCAGAAGTGGTTAAGTGACTTGCCCAGGATCATACAACTAGTAAGTCTGAGGTCATAACTGAACTGGTCTTTGTGACTCCAGACCCAGTGTTCTATCTACTATGCCAACTTAAGTACTACTTTTATGAAAGAAATAACTAAATGTTTATGACTTTCCACAAAGAGTAATCTTGAAGTTAGCTTATAAAACTATTTAAAAATAGTCCTGTAAGGGTGGCTAGGTGGTGCAGTGAATAGAGCACTGGCGCTGGAGTCAGGAGGACCTGAGTTCAAATCCGGCCTCAGACACTTGACACGCTTAACCCAATTGCCCTCAAAAAAAAAAAAAAAGCAAAAAAAAAATAGTTCTGTACTTTTTTGCTTTTTGCTATTTTTACCTTGACAGTTACAATGTTTTATTTTTCTAGGAATATTGTATCCACTGTAAACCTGGCTTGTAAATTAGATTTGAAGAAAATAGCTTTGCAGGCTAAAAATACAGAATACAACCCAAAGGTAAGAATTTTCAGTATCCTTAATGTTAGAAACACAAACATAATTGATACCAAACGTTGGGTATCCAAAGAAGTTTACTGAGAAGTTCAGAGGAATTGAAAGCCCCTGGCCAGAAGTGGGGTCCACCCTTTTTTAGGAAGGAGGGGTCCTGAGTACAAGAGAAGAGCTTTACGCTTCTAGCACAGAAACCTCCCTTTAGAAGAGGGATTGGTCCATTTCTTAAGGGTTTCAATTTTACCCATATGCTCATTACACATTACTCTTAAACATGACCCCCACTCCCTTTCTTGGTCTTAAGGTCTCTCAAGGCTTTTCTCTGCCTTCTGATTGGTCAGGCCCACCTGCTGTCTGCTAACTCCCTTCATCTCCAGCAATGTCTAGGAATTCTATGGAAACTGAACTCTTTGCTGTCTCTTACACTTAACAAATGCTACAGGAATCTCAAGTGTTTTGTCTTTCTGCCTAGGACTGTATCACCAATAATCTTGTTTATTTTTGTTTTTGAAAAAGAGGAATTGAGGTAGTAAACAGTTTTGGAGAAACTTTTTTTTTGGAGATGGATTGTTCAAAGGTTGAAATGCATATTTTTCTTTGGGTAAATGTTGATAAGCCTTTCTTGATATATTTAATGAGATGAGTGATTCTTAAAGTTCACATCTTCTAGTTGTTGAAACTAAATGTTTGTGAATGTGTGATGGAATACTGACTTTCTTAAAATTACTTAATTTAGTATCATTCCTAGAATTAGAAATGAATATAATCAAAGAATTGAAGAGCAAGAATAGACTTCAAAGATTAGCTAGTCTAAGCTACTTAATCTTTCAGATTGGGAGATGGGAGGGGAAATGCTCTATGATATCTAAGTAACTCCCATAATTCCCAAATTTTAGAGGGTCTTTTGGAGGAGCTAATTTCTAGAAGTATAAAATTTTGAAGCTCTTCAACCTACCAGTTCACATTCTAACTTTAAAATTATAGCTTTTGTGGGTTCTGTCAGGACCTCGTTTTTCATGATCAATAGTCATTGCTTATTGAAGATTTTTCTGTAGATGACAATGGCAGCTTAAATACAACTACTAAAGCTCGTAGTTCTAAGTTGATTCTAGTCTTAATAGGAAAATGTCTTTTTGATTTTTCTGGAAGAGCTTGATTGATTTCTATCCAAAAACAATTTAGTCTACCAGTTAGTAAATCATAAATGGATGTTCAGAATGAAAAAAAAAATCTAAATTTTGAATATAGGGAGGCCAGATGGTATCACTAAGAGTCTAGTCATGTTAGGATTCTGTCAGCATTTTAATAAAGTCCTACTTTTCCCCCTCTCCAATTTAATGCTGTGTCCTCAAATGTTTTACCATTTGTATCCCTGACCTTATCTCATGAATCGCACACATGGAAGTCAGGGTCATGACCACAAGGGAACATTTGGGAACATTGCCCAGTGAGGATACCTGGACCCCAGTTAAAAACCACTGCTTCTATGCTCCGCTTCAGTATCTTAAGAGTATTGAAAAAAAACACTTAGCCACAGTCTGATTAAAGAAGCTACGTGCACTGGGCAACTTCAAATTGCTTCTTGGGAAATTAAATTGGTGAGGACAAGTGGGGAGGAGAAAAGGAGCATGTTTCTCACAAGTTTCAGAGTTTCTGTATCTCCTATAGGTATCTGGTTAAGCAGCAATGACCTAGCAACCAGATAAAACTATTGCTGAGTGAAATTCGTGGAAAGAATTGTGAGGCATTGTATACTAAATGCAGTAAATAATAGTCCCACTCTGCACTGTCCTAGTCAGACCTTTTTTGTGGGGGGAGAGGAGGAAGTACTGTCATCTGTTCTGTGTACCACATTTTATGAGGACATTAATAAGTTGGAAAGGGTCTGGGAAGTTGAAGTCTATGTCATACAGAATTCAGCCAAGATGGCTGCATGAATGGAGATAGGCTGCCCAATTCATTAACTCCTAATCTGGGAAAAGACTGAAATTCACATCAAAGAAATCCAGTAAGAAACTACAACAAGTTACTTCAACCCAAGAACTGCACAGTAAGTTGGCTAGCACAAGCAGTAGGAAAGGAGGCTGCCAACAAAACTAGAGGCAGCTTGGGTAAACAAGCCTATAGCCTCTTAGCACAACCAAAGAAGGGCCAGAGAAACAGGGAGCCTTCAAGGCTCTCTATTAAGAGGCAATAAGAGCCTAAGGGCTTCTCCGAGAAAGCCTAGAGGTAATGGAAACGTCTTAGAGGAAATGAAGGGTTCAAGATTTTCAGAAGTTTGTCCTGAGAGGTGACAGTACTCCAAACCTCAGAGGTAGTTTTTTACTTGATTCTCTAGGATTCTCTAAGTATATCATCATATCATCTGCGAAGAGTGATAGCTTGGTCACTTCTTTACCTAATTTGATTCCTTTGATTTCTTTTTCTTCTCTAATCGCTACTGCTAGTGTTTCTAGTACCAGATTGAATAAGAGGGGTAATAGTGGACACCCTTGTTTCACTCCTGATCTTATTGGAAAGGCTTCTAGTTTATCTCCATTGCATATAATACTTGCTGATGGTTTTAAATAGATGCTATCAACTATTTTGAGGAAGGCTCCATTTATTCCTATACTTTCTAGTGTTTGGGTTTTTTTTTGCCTTTTTTTTTTTTTTTGGAGGGCAATTGGGGTTAAGTAACTTGCCCAAGGTCACACGGCTAGGTTTTTGTTTGTGTGTTCGTTAAGTGTCTGAGGCCGGATCCGAACTCAGGACCTTCTGACTCCAGGGCCGACGCTCTACTCACTGCGCCACCTAGCCGCCCCTCTTTCTAGTGTTTTTAATAGGAATGGGTGTTGTATTTTGTCAAAAGCCTTTTCTGCATCTATTGAGATGATCATGTGGTTTCTGCTAGTTTTATTGTTGATGTGCTCAATTATACTGATGGTTTTCCTAATATTAAATCATCCTTGCATTCCTGGAATGAATCCTACCTGATCAGAGTGTATTATTTTTGTGATAAGTTGTTGGAGTCTTTTGGCTAATATTTTTTTTTAGGATTTTTACATCTAAATTCATGAGGGAAATTGGTCTATAATTTTCTTTCTCTGTTTTATCTCTTCCTGATTTAGGAATCAGTACCATATTTGTGTCATAGAAAGAGTTTGGTAGGACTCCTTCTTCACTAATTTTCCCAAATAGTTTGTAGAGAATTGGAATCAATTGTTCTTTAAATGTTTGATAGAATTCACTAGTAAACCCATCTGGCCCTGTAGATTTTTTCCTAGGGAGTTCTTTGATGACTTGTTTGATTTCTTTTTCTGAGATGGGGTTATTTAGGTAATTCACTTCCTCTTCAGTTAATCTGGGCAACTTGTGATTTTGTAAATATTGGTCCATTTCACTAAGATTGTCATATTTATGTGCATACAATTGGGAAAAATAATTCCTCATTATTTTTTTGATTTCCTCTTCATTGGAGGTAGATTCACCCTTTTTTATTTTTGATACTCATAATTTGGTTTTCTTCTTTCTTTTTTTTATCATATTGACTAAGGGTCTATCAATTTTGTTGATTTTTTCATAAAACCAGCTCTTAGTTTTATTTATTAATTCAATGGTTTTCTTAATTTCAATTTTACTAATCTCACCTTTGGTTTTCAATATTTCTAATTTAGTACTTAATTGGGGATTTTCAATTTGTTCTTTTTCTAGCTTTTTCAATTGCATGTCCAATTCATTGACCTCCCTTCTCTCTGCTTTAATCAGTTATGCACTCAGGGATATAAAACTTCCCCTGAGAACTGCCTTTAGTGCATCCCACAAATTTTGGTATGTTGTTTCACCATTATCATTCTCTTGAATGAAATTATTGATTGTTTCTATAATTTCTTGTTTGACCCACCAAATTTTTAGGATTAAATTGTTTAATTTCCAATTAGTTTTTAGTCTATCTTTCCATGGCCCTTTATTGCATATAATTTTTATTGCATCATGATCTGAGAATGATGCATTTAATATTTCTGCCTTTCTGCACTGGATTGTGAGGTTTTTATGCCCTAGTACATGGTCTATTTTTGAGTATGTACCATGCACTGCTGAGAAGAAAGTAAATTCCTTTTTGTCCCCATTCAGTTTTCTCCATAGATCCATCATATCTAGTCTGTCTAAGATTTTATTCACCTCCTTAACTTCTTTCTTGTTTATTTTGAGGTTAGATTTATCGAGTTCAGAGAGGGGGAGATTTAGGTCCCCTACTAATATAGTTTTGTTGTCTATTTCTTCCTCTAATTCCTTTAACTTCTCCTCTAGGAATTTAGATGCTGTACCACTTGGTGCATATATATTAAGTAGTGATATTGCTTCATTCTCGATGGTGCCTTTTAGTAGGATATAGTTTCCTTCCTTATCTCTTTTAATTAGATCTATTTTTGCTTTTGCTTTATCTGAGATAAGTATTGCTACCCCTGCTTTTTTACTTTAGCTGAGGCATAATAAATTTTACTCCAACCTTTTACCCTTACCCTGTGGGTATCCCTTTGTTTCAAATGTGTTTCTTGTAGACAGCATATTGTGGGATTATGGTTTTTAATCCATTCTGCTATCCGCCTCTGTTTTATGGGAGAGTTCATCCCATTCACATTCACAGTAATAATGACTATCTGTCTCTTCCCCTCCATCCTATTCCCTCCCCTGTTTATGTTTTTGTTTCTTCCTTTTCCCTTCCCCTCCTTGAAGTTTTCCCTTTTGACCACCCCCTCCCTCAGTGTTCCCACCCAGTGATCCCTCTTCTTAACCTACCCTCTCCCCTTATTACTGTTAACCTCCCTTCTAATCTCCCCCTTTAGTCTCCTCTTTTTCACCCCCCCTTACCCTTCTGCTTTCTATAGGACGAAATAAGTTTTTATACTTATCAGAGTGAATTACTCCCCGTTTGATTCCAAACCAATGAGAGTAAATTTCAAACATTGCTCCTCTCCCTCCCTCCTTTTCCTCTATTTAATGAATTTGTGTGTCTATTCACATTAAAATCTTAAACTTCACTGATTTAAGTTGATCCCTCTTTGAACCAGAACCAGTGAGAATAGTGTTTAAATGATGTTCGTCTCCCTCTTTCTTTCCCCTCTTCTATAGTGTGTTTTAATGTCCCTTCAGATGGCATATTTTACCTTTTCCTAGCTCATCCTTTCCTTTTTCCCATTACAGTACCTTTGATCCCCTTAATAGTTTTGTTTTGTTTTGTTTTTAGACATCAGGTTAGTGCATTCATACCCACACCCTCTATCTAAGTATAAACCCTTTTGAAGGTCATGATAATCATAAAGATTTTGAAAATTGACAATTATCAGCTCCATATATAGGGATGTGAACATTTTGCTCTTGTTGCATCCCAAGTAATGAGCGTGTGTGGGTGTGTGCGCTTATGCATGTGTGAGTCTGTGTTTCTCTTGTTTACATTTTTATGTCTTTCTTGAGTCTTGTAATTGGAGATCAGATTTTCCTTTGAGCTCTGGCTTTTTCATCAGGAACATCTGGAAGTCCCTTATTTCATTAAACGTCCATCTCCTTGCCTGGAAGATTATGCTCAGTTTTGCCGGGTAGTTAATCCTTGGTTGTAGTCCTAGCTCTCTTGCCCTAAGAAATATCAAATTCCAGTCCCTCTGCTCTTTTAATGTAGAAGCTGCTAGGTCCTGTGTGATCCTAACTGTAGTTCCTCGATATTTGAATTGTTTCTTTTTGGCTGCTTGTAGAATTTTTCTTTAATCTTGTAATTCTGGAATTTGGCTACTATATTTCTTGGAGTTTTCAGTTTGGGATCTCTTTCAGGAGGAGTCCGGTGAATTCTGTCGATAGTTATTTTATCTTCTGATTCCAGGACCTCAGGACAGTTTTCTTTGACAATCTCTTGGAGGATGTTGTCTAGGCTGCTTTTTTCATCATGGCTTTCTGGTAGACCAATAATTCTTAGGTTGTCTCTCCTGGATCTGTTCTCTAGGTCAGTTATTTTTCCAGTGAGATATTTTACATTTTCTTGCAGTTTTTCGATCGTCTTGTTTTGTTTGATTGACTCTTGCTGCATCATAGAGTTCTGAGCTTCAATTTGATTGTTTCTAGTTTTTATCGAATTACGGTCTTCAGTTATTCTTTGAAGTTCCTTTTTTAGGGAGGTATTTTCTCCAATTATTTCACTGAGACGTTTTTCCAAGTTGGTCACTGCCTCCCTGATTTGGTCTTTGAAATTTTTCTTAAGCTCCTCCAGGAATGCTATTTGGGCTTGAGACCAGATCATGTTTCCTTCTGTGGTCTCAGGTGTGGGTAGAGGGTCTATATTGTCCTGTGTGTTATGTTGTTCTTGCCCTGCATAGAATGCTCGAATAGACTTTTTTGCCTTGCCCTTCTCCTTCTCGGCTTCTTTTTTTCCCATTGTGACTTCCTGTTTCTTAGTTTCTCAGGCTATGAGTTTAGGGCCTGATCCTTTACTTTGAATACCTCTGGGTTTATGGCTAAGTCAGGGAAGTCAATGAGGGATGTAGATGAGTAGGTGTGGGTGAGTCTGACCACTTCAGATTTCTGCCTCTATACCCCTGGGCTATAAGTAGGCTTTTGTTGGTAAGGAGAGGTGGGGCTTGTTGGGACCCCAGCCTCTCTTCTCTTCAGACTCCTGGCTGTCTCAGTTACACCCCTTCTTGGAGACTCTCAAGCCTGGGGCTATTTCCATTAACTTGGGATTTCAATCTGGGTGGGTGACTTATCTTTGGGTTTTCTGCTTCATGAAGGAGGGATGGGAGGATCAGAGCAGCTAGAATTTACTTTGCCATTCCAGCCCCTGTATTATACAGGCAGGCAGTTTCTAAGCTTCCAGGCTGGGGGCTGAATGCAGCAGGAGAAGCCACTCTCTCCACTGGGGGCCCGACTCTCCTACCTGACTCCAATGATCCTACCTGTCCGATAGATGACTGTGATTCGTCCTCGGTAAGTCTGCAGGCTGGGGCTTTTGCTCTCTCTGGTGTAGTCTGCTTGTGTGCTCTTAGGTCTGGGCTGTGCAGACCCCTCGAGCTCTGTGCTCAACCAGTCCGGATACACTGGGCAACCTCCTGGGCTGGACTCTGCCACACTTCATCTTCCAGTGGGCTCCGTCACTCCGGATTCCACTCAGATTCACCCTTTGAGCCTTAGTGACAGAGGAGCTCAGAGAGGTTACTGCTTCCTTTCTGCCATCTTGGCTCCGCCCCCCAACACAGGTTCTTAGATCTGTTTTTGTAAAGGAAAGCAACTCAAAATGGGTTAACAAGCTTACTTCAATCAAACAAACATATATTACCTAGTTCAGGGGGAAAAGGTCAGCACCCCGAACTTCAGAGTATACAGACAGGCTTCCAAACTGTCCAACCATTATATCAATACCAAATCACAGTTACCAGAGAAGAAAGCCCCACTGGCTTTGAAAACCCAGATGTTGATGCTTCCAACAGCTGCCCAGAGTCTCATCTGCTCAAATCACACAACACTTCTCAAAGTAAGCCCCCTTGCTAGTCCCTTTCTTCTTCAGACTTCTCTTTCCATGAAGCCCTATGAAATCTCCATGCTTTCCATCTTGTGCTCATGGAAAACTTACTTTCTCTAGAAGTACCCTATTCTTTGGCCACTCTTCAGAGCTGGTGCTATTCATTCATATTCCCTGACATACTAATTCAGGAAGCAGAACAGGTTTAATCGTTGTTTCCCTCTGCCTTTTGCAGTTTTTTCTTCTTCCACCCTCACTTGCCAGTTTCTCCTTCCTTGAGATTTAATTCACCTGTCTAGGGGACCCTTTTTTTTTTTTTTGCAATATATGAAACTCTATTTTCTTTTTCTTTCCCCTCTGCCTAAAAATGTAGCAAATTACATATATTGTCACATAATTATCCTTGTGTTATTGTTAGTCCTATATGGATTGCCACTTTTTTCAGTTCTCATGAGTGAGGGAGAAATGGAGTTGAGCCAAACCCTAGGGATGGGGAAATTTCAGGTGTGATAATGCTGGTCCCAGGCGTCAGTGGATAAATCTCTAACCAACAAGCACAGGAAGCAATAAGGAAACATCTTTGGAGAAGAAAAACTGATTGGTTGTTTTTTTTTTTCAGGTACCAGCAATAGGTATAGAATAAGCTCCTTCCCTTTTGCAGAAGGAGGGGAAACAGGAAGAAATCATTCAATAATTTAGAGGGGATATAAGCTTTGAGCTAAGTCGTTCAGTTGGCATTAGGAGTCTCCTATGTGCCAAGCTGATGATACAAAGGTAAAAGGCAGTCCCTGCTCTCAGGGGAAGTGACATGCAAATGCCTATGTACAAACAAGCTATAGATGTCATAAGTTGAAGACAGTTAACAGAAAGAATGCCTGGCTGGGTCCCCTTTCACAGATGGGAAGGAGGGGAGCAAAAGTTTCTATCTGTCTTAATCCTTACAAATCTTACCCAGCATTCCCACCAGTTCTCAGCCTTAACAGTGTTGTCCCTCACAGCTACTCAATATCATTCCAAAGGAAGAGGCCTGGGGGCAGGGCCCCTAGGAACTGTCCCCATTTTGCTGTCCCTCTTTTGCCTGCCTCCTCCATGTGGCAAGATAGATCCCCTTCATTTTTCTCTTTCCCAGAGTTCCCAACTCCAAACTTAAATGTGGCTGTTTCTGTGATCTCTGGCTAAAAATGTGTTGGTTTCCAAAGATCCTTAGTTTTGCTGGCAGCACTCCCTGGTGAAGAGTTAGAAAAAACAAAAGTCAGCCTCTTTGCCTACACTGGTTCACCATTCATTTGCTTCCCAATCCCTTGCAACTTGGCTTCTGAGCCTGACTCAACTAAAACTCATTTTTGTCTTAAACTATTCACTTCAGAGTTACTGAGGATCTTTTAACTGCTAAATGTGATAGGCTGTTTTCTGTCCTCATCTTTCTGAACCTCTCTGCTGCTTTTGATACTGGATACCCCATCCTCCTTGCTACATTCTCTCCTGGCTTTTGTGACCTTGCCCTCTCCTGGGCCTTTTACCTGAGTGTTCCTCTTCATTCTCCTTTGCTGGACTTTGTCTTGGGCCTACTTCTCTTCTTTGTGTATACTCTCTCCCTTTCTTGATCTTTCTTTTACATTACCTTGTCATCAGCTCCCATGGCTTCAAGTATTACCCTTTTGCAGATGATCTCAAACTCTATATATGTCACTCAGATGTCCTACTTGCATCTCAAACTCCAACATGTCCAAAGCACAATCCATTTTCTTCATACCCTTGCCACCAACCTAAACCTATCCTTCCTCCAACTTCCATATTTCTGTAGGGTACCACCATCTCCCCTGTCACTTGGGTTCATAACCTCAGAATAATCCTTAACTCTTTGCCCTCACTTTCCTCCAATACCTAATAATTTCTTGAGTCCTATTATTTCTCCCTCAGTGACTTCTCTCACATCTATCCTCTTTTTTTCTGTGGCTACCACCCTGGTATAGGCCCTTATCACCTATTGTTTGGGTTACTGTGACAGTTTCCTACTTCCAGTGCCTTTCCTCTTCAATTAATCTTCTAAACAATGGCCAAAATCATATTCCTAAGGGAGTTCAGGTCTAAACATATTTTATTTTTTTGCTTTTGTTTTCAATTGTTTATTTATTTTTAACATTATTTTCTTTTAAAATTTTGAGTTCCAAATTCTCTCCCTCCCTTCCATACCTACTGAGAAGGCAAGTAATATGTGAATTATAAATGTAAAACCAAACCATGTAAAACATATTTCCACATTAGTTGTGTTTCCAAAAAAAGCAAGAAAAATTAAGAAAGTGAGACAATTGTATCTCCTTTTGCACTCAGAGTTCAGAGTTTCTCTCTCCGGAGGGAGAGAGCACTGTTTACTCATGAACACTTTTGAATTGTCTCAGATCATTGCATTGATGTGAGTAACCAAGTCTTTCATAGTTGATCATCACGACAACATTGTTGTTACTTAAAACAATGATATCCTGGGTCTTCTCAGTTTACTTTGCATCAGTTCGTATTGTTCTTGGCATAGTTTTCTAATCTCCCCCATCATTTCGTATAGCACAGTAGTACTCCATCACAATCATATGCCACAACGTGTTCAGCTCTTTCCCAGTTGATGAACATCCCCTTGATTTCCAATTCTTGGCCACCACAAAAAGAACTGCTATAAATACTTTTGGACAAGTAGGTCCTTTTCCTTTTCTTCGACCTTTGTAGGATACTGACCTAATAGTAGTATTGCTGGGTCAAAGATCACGAACAATTATATAACTCTTTTTATAGCCTAGTTGCAAAATGTTCTCCAGAATGATTGGACTAGTTCACTACTCCACCAGCAGTTCATTAGTATATTTATTTTTCCCCCATCCCCTCCAGCACTTATCATTTCTGGTAGGCATGAGGTGGTACCTCAAAGTTGTTTTAATTTGCCTTTCTGTAATCAATAGTAATTTAGAGCATTTTTTCATATGACGATAGAAAGCTTTGATTTCTTCTCCTGAAAACTGCCTGTTCAGTTCCTTTGACCATTTATCATTTGGAGAATGTCTCCTTTTTATAAATCTAACTCAGTTCTATACACAATATGCATTTGAGAAATTAAGCCTTTATCAAGGAAACTTGGTATAAAAATTACTATACCCTTTCACAAAATGCAGTTTCTCTTTTCATTATCTATTTTTCCCTTTGCTTTGTCTAGCATCACAACTACCATCTTCCATTTTCCCCTCCCCTCTAAAAGCTCTTTATGTTCCTCTTTTATGTAAGAAAAATTTCCCCATTCTATCTCTCCCTTCCCCCTTCTCTCAATGCCATCCCTCTTTCTTACTCCATTTTTTTTTGGAGATAATTCGAACATAATTGACTCACCCATGCCCTCTGTCTTTGTAAACTCCTTTTAACTGCCCTAATAATGATAAAGTTCTTAAGAGTTACATGTATCATCTTCCCATATAGGAATGTAAAGAGTTTAATGTTATTGAGTTCCTTATAATTACTCTTTCATGTTTTCCTCTTTATGCTTCTCTGTAGTGTTGTGTTTGAATGTTAAATTTTCTATTTGGTTCTGGCCTTTTCATCAGGAATGCTTGAAAATCCATTATTTCATTAAATATCCATTTCCCCTGAAGGATTACTCTCAATATTGCTGCATAGGTGATTCTTGTTCGTAATCCTAGCTCCTTTGTCTTCCAGAATATTATATTCTAAGTCCTCCACTCCTTTAACATGGAAGCAGTAAATCTTTTGTGATATTGACTGTGGCTCTACAATATTTGAAATGTTCCTTTCTGGCTGTTTCAAGTATCTTTTCTCTCACCTGGGAGCTCTGGAATTTGGCTGTAACCTTCCTGGGAGTTTTCAGTTGAGGATCTCTTTCAGGACTCGATTGCTAGATTCTTTCCATTTCTACCTTACCCTTTGGATCTATGAGATTGGTAGAGTTTTCCTTGATAAATTCTTGGAATGTGATGTTTAGGCTCTTTGATCTTTTCAGTCAAACTGTATTTACTTGATCTCCAGACTGCTGAGCCTTACTTATCTGTCCTGCTGCATCCATCTAAGAACAATTGGACTTTTCCATTTTCCATGTAGCTGCACCCTCCTCTATGTGCTGTGTTCTCTTATTAGAATATGAGCTGTATGAGAACATAGACTGTTCTATTTGCATCCATAGTATATAGCTTGATGCTTTGTATGTATTTATTGCTTAATTGAGACTTTTAAAATCATTCCTTCATGAAGCTGGAGAAACAGGAAAATCTTGCCCTTGTCAAGATATTAGAAGACACCCCATTTTCCAAAATAAAGCACAGCAAGCAAGCTGTGCCCTGACCTTGGCATAACATCAATCCTTTGTGGTCACCTCTGGCATAAAATTATTATATTGCTTTGACCAGTAGCAGGCATTCTCTGAGCTTGGACAAACACTGGACAAGCTCACACAAGTACCTGTGTTCTTTCTAGTCATAAAGCTCTGCTATGAATCAAACTTGTCTAATTGTTGCTATCATTGTCAGGTTACAGTTCATTGTGTAACCATTGGTATAAGCATTGAGATCGCCCCACACTACCTTGGGTCCCCCTCTAGGGGCAAGGCTCTGGCACGTGTACCCTTACTTGCAAGCCATTTTCGTCACTTTGAAATTAAACTTCTGTTGGATTCCTGACTTTCCTGTTTCTAGTCTGCTTTGTTCAACCAAGCATCCACAGGTTAAAGGCCAGTTCTTTCCGGTTGACATTAATTGGTGGTAGTGGTGGAATTAGACGTGGAACCAGGCCATTGGACTTTCCACTACTAGCAGGAATGGACCAGGTGCTACCAGAGATTTATTTCTCCAGATACCTTCCTTATCTAGTGAGTTCTCTGCTCTTATCCCTGCTCCAGTCCATCAAGCTCACTCCTTGCTCAAGTTCGCCATTCTTTGTGAAGAAACTCTAGGAGCCCTCTGGTGACCTGATTCATCTCAGATCTCTTTGTTAAGGTCATCCATTCTGCACACTCTAAGCCCTAGCCAACTGTTCCTACCTGCTGTGTTTGGCCCTGGCCCTGCATGCCAGGAGGTTCTTACCTGCTCTATTTCAGCTCCCTGTGCCCTACTCCTCCTCCTCCCCCACCGGCTAAGAGAGTGTTTAATGAGCTCTGTGCTTCTTTAAAACCAGTAAACACATACCTGGCTATGGACTGTGACTGCACATTGTTAGAACTCTTTGTGTCTGTATCTATCTTGTTGTTTTGTGTCTTTGTAAAATGTCTGTATTGTATTTGTGTCGTTTGTAGATTCTATTATCTCAAAAGATTTAAAATGTGGCCAGCCAGAAAAACTTCTAAGGATTGTAATTAGAGAGGTTAGAATAGGGGCAGCTAGGTGGTACAGTGAACAGAGCACTGGCCCTGGACTTGGGAGAACCTGAGTTCAAATGCAACCTTGAACACTTAACAACTTACTAGCCACGTGACCTTTGGCAAGTCACTTAACCCCAATTGCCCTGCCTTTCCCCCTCCAAAAAGAGCAAAAAACCTTTCAGACACTTTCCCCTGCCATTTTCACTTCAGTTATGTTGGAATTACGGAAATAAAGTCAGATAATCAGAGTCTGTGGGACTCCTCAAAACATCATAGCAGATTAAGGAGTTGGAAGATTAATCATTTTAAAACTGAAGGGGAGAACTGCTGGGATGTTGGGGTGATTCCAGGATTTTACTCCTTTCTAAAATGTCTTAGTTTTGGGGGTACTACTCTGTAGAATTTGTTTTAAGGAAAAATATGAATTAAATTCTAAGTGATTTAAAAGTTAATGACAAGATTAACAGCTTCATTATTCTAGGACAATGAAGGAAGGCAGCTAGTTTGGAAGTGATCCCAGAGTGAAGAAAGAAAAAAATATATAGGTAAACAGTTTGCACCTTATATTAACCTCTTGTTAACCCTCCCTTGACTTTTCTGACCATGAAAAGAGAAGACTGTTTAAACCAAAGAGACTCCTGTGACTTCCCCAGGTCAGAGACCTTCTCCCTGGCAAATCTTGTCAAATCAGATTCCCAAATACAGGTGTTAAAAAAGATGCTGGAAAAATGCCAGGAAACTGGAATTACAGCAGAAATTTATTAGCTGTGTAATCTTAAGCAAATTATCTTACCTATTTGCCCCAGTTTCCTGATCTGTAAAGAGAAAAAGAATAATGGTACCCACCTCCCAGAGTTGTTTTGAGGATCAATGTAATATAATGATTGTAAAGTATTTAATACAGTGAATGGCATGTGCTGAACACTATATTATTATTCTTTTTAATTGAATGTAATTGTTCCATGCCTGATAACTCTAAAGTAGTTTTGAAATGTCAAATGTGATGAGATCAAATATTTTTTATGTGATAATTTGGAAATGCAACTAATGTTATCTGAAGTTTATGGTTTATGTTATTATTGTATTTCTAAATCCTCTTATATTGTGAAATTTGAGAGACCATTGTAACAGAAATGCTGTTAGACAAAATAACTTTTTAATCAGAATGCTGTTATACAAGAATCAGGCTTTTAAAAGGATTTGATAAAAAGATATTTGAAAATTGTTAAATATTTAATGAGATATATTTTGTTATAAAACAGATACTATATAATAGCAAATTTTCCTTTGAAATTCTTGGCTATTATGAAAGTATATAGGATGGTTTAAAGATGTAGCGTCAACATATTAATGATGAGTCAGCTATCATTTATTTGTTGTATGTTTGAAGCCCCAGAATATGAAGTTTTAATTTATAAGTAAAAGATAAATGTTAACAGGGAAATATCAGGAGAGCTATGCAAGCCCTAAGTTGTGGTTAGTGAAATTTTGCTATTTAAGGTGAAAATTCCTGGGACTGTAATTTACTTTTGTTTTGAGTTTTTATTACAGGGATAGTTGTTTAAATTGTTATGAAATCAAAAATAGAAAATTGTATGTGCTGCAGTCTGGGAACTGTGCCTGGGAAAAGTTTTGGGGACAACCTTGGTAGGATTCTCCAGACTCTGTTTCTCCATTGTGCTATTTTCTTCCTGAAAAGGAAAATTCCTGCTTGGTTAATCCTGAGCCTTGCTTTTAACACCCTGTGATTACATAATTGGCTGTCAGAGATGACTCACACCAAGAAACAAACAGAGCTAAGGGAGTTTTTCCCCCTGCTATGATATATAACATTGTAATCACTATGTCCCTCTTTTTCCTTTTATAGCAAATTTCTATAATCAAGAAGTTTTGTAAGTACAATATTAAATCTTTTAAATAATAAATTGATACTGGAATGTCCAAGTTACTATAATAGGTTGCAAGTGTGAATATCTTACAATTTTATTCTGTATTGCGGTCAAATTATAATATAGAGATTATATTCTTCTGAGGGGAAAATGATTAAACAAAGTAGTAAGACAAAGATATAATGTGAAAGTTTTCTAATTAAATGGAATAGTAAATTTTGAGAAAATCAACAGGATTAAACTGTTTTCTCTAAGAACTATAAACAGATGTATATGGTGGGCTTCCAAAATTTATCTATCATTAAAATTTCAGGCTTTGAGCATATTTTAGTAATAAGTTCTCAAAATTTGTTTTTACACATAAATTATATGGATAATGGTAAAGAAAGTGAAATTATTTTAAGGTATCTGTCTGATAATATTAAAGGGGCAGAAGAGTTCATTTTGCAGTTGGACCGGCATAAATTTCTTATTTTTTTTTTTATGGTTGATGGTTGAATTGTTTGTGTTTTTTTTTAAACAAATGCTTTATTAACTTCTGTTTTACATCATTCATTTCTGCCAGATTTTGAGTTACAATCATTTCCCCCCCATTATTTCCCTACCCAGCCTCCCAGAATAGTAGTCCCACAAGATATCGCTTCCTCCAATCTGCTCTCTCCCATACCTCCTCCCATACCCTCATCGACTTTTCCATTAGAGGAAGGTGAATCTTTGTGTCCCAATGCCTGCACATCTTATCTCCCTATTATAAGCAAAAGAGTATTAATAATAGTATTTATATATATTTGGAACATTTAATGTTACGACCTCGAATGTCAGATCCATTTCCTTCCTCCCTTGTCACCCATTCCCTCTTGGGAGATAAGTAATTCAGTATATGTTGTACATGTCTAGCTATGCAAAATATTATCATATTAGATATATTGTACAAGGTTGCTTATAATTCCCTCCCACTCATCCCACCCCCCCCACCTGGTCCATTCCCTACATGATCCTGTCCCTCTTCTATAGTGGGTACTTCCAACCTCCCCTCCCCCCAAGGATGCCCTCCCATCCATCATCCCTCCTCTCATCCCCCTTCCCCTTATCCTGCTGCAGGTTGAGATATCCCATTTAGTATGTATGTCATTTTCTCCCTGAACCAAATTCAATGTGAATGTAGTTTTGCCTTTTTAGCCTTCCTTATTCTCCCCCTCCTTTGCAACCACTTCCCCTTGCTTCTTCTACATGGGATAGTTTACCCTACCCTATCTCTCCCCATCTCTTCTTGCTACTTTCCTCTCTCACCTCATAATTTCATCCCTTGAGTATCTCCCTTCCCAACAAATTCAACCTATGCCCTCTATCCATATATAACTGTAACCATATACACACACATTCACATATGTATTCATATGACCACACACCCTTCTTCCATTATTTTCATAGTGAGAAAGATATCATCAGTCACAGTTATTGCTTTTCCATATAGGAATGTAAATAGTTCAACTTTGATAAGTCCCTTTTGATTTCTTTTCCCTGATTACCTTCTCAGGCATCTCTTGCTTCTTGTGTCTGGATGTCAAATTTTCTATTCAACTCTGTTTTTTTCCTCAAAAATGCTTGAAAGTCCTCTATTCCACTGAATGACCATATTTTCCCCTGAAACAAAATACTCAGTTTTGCTGGGTAGGTAACCCTTGGGTTCATTCCCAGGTCTTTTGCCCTCTGGACTATCATATTCCATGCCCTTCGATCCCTCAGTGTAGAAGCTGCCAGGTCCTGGGCTATTCTGATTGTGTTTCCACAATATTGAAATTGTTTCTTCCTGGCTGCTTGTAGTATTTTCTCCTTGATCTGGGGATTCTGGAACCTGGCTATAATATTCCTGGGAGTTTTCTTTTTGGAATCTTTTTCAGGAGGTGATTGGTGGATTCTTTCAACCTCTATTTTGCCCTCTGGATCTAAAACATCAGGGCAGTTTTCCTTGAGAATTTCTAGGTTCTTTCTTTGATCATGGCTTTCAGGTAGACCAATAATTTTTAAATTGTCTCTCCAGGTCAGTGGTTTTTCCCATGAGATATTTCACATTGCCTTCTAGTCTTTCATTTGTTTGGATCTGCTTAACAGCATCTTGATTTCTCATAAAGTCATGAGCTTCCATTTGCTCCAGTCTAACTCTGAAGGAATGAATCTCCTCAGTGAACTTTTGAGATTCTTTTTCCATCTGGCAAATTCGGCTTTTTAGGGCATTCTTCTCCTCATTGCCCTTTTGGGCCTCCTTTGCCATTTGAGTTAGTCTATTTTTTAAGGTGTTGTTTTCCTCAGTCAGGCTGTTGACCCTCATTTCATACTTTTCCTGCATCCTTCTCATTTCTCTTTCCAATTTTTCCTCCACTTCTCTTATTTGATTTTTCAAGTCCTTCTTAAGGTCCTCTATGGCCTGCACCACGCTCATGTTTTCCCTGGGGCTTTTGGAGCAGGACGTCTGACCTCACAGTCCTTTTCCCGCTCTATGCCCCCAAAATAGGAGTCTAGGGTTGCATTTTTCTGTTTCCTTTGCCTTGGCATGTTGCCACTTACTTACTTGACTTTTGGGCTTGTTGCCACACTATGGCTTTAAGGCCAGATAGAGGAATTTTCGTCCCGAACGTGTTGGGGGGCAACTTCCGTTTCTGGCAAGCTGTAAACCCACCCACGACTTCCACCCTAGATCACAATCCAGATCCAGGGAGGTTAAAGCAAGAGCGATTACCCCCCAAGACTGATCGCTGGATCTCCCTACAGTTCGCAGGCCAGGAGCTGGAGCCGCCTCTGAAAACTGCAAAATAGCATGTCTCCTCAGCCGCTTCTAGCCCCCAGGGGAGGGAGCTGACGCATTCCCTAAATACCAGTCCCAAAGTCCATAGGACACCAACCTCTTACTTTGTCCTAGGCATGTCTATGTTGATAATTCTGGAGTCGCCACAGCTCCTGGTGTTCTGGGGTTCCTCCAGCCAGCTGCTGGCCCTGCTGCCCTGGGGCTAAAACCTCGGCTCATGCGGACCTGGGCTCAGCTCCTGCGCTCTGCGTGCTGCCAGGTCCCAGACCGCTGTGCTGGTCCTTCCTGCAGGGCTGCTGGGCTGTCCTCAGCGGGAGGTTAGCTTCTCTGTGTCGTTCTGTGGGTGCTGGGGCTCCAGAAGTTGTTCAGAGTCCCCTTTTACAAAGTTTGGGGGGAATCTGGGGGCAGAGTAGCTTGGAGGAGCTGTTTCTACTCCACCATCTTGGCTCTGCCTCGGCATAAATTTCTAAAAGATTCTTTTTATCAGGTACAGGATTTAGGTAAAGATAAAAACAGCAAATAGTATAAAAACTGAAATTCTCTGAAGTTTCAAGATTGGAGAATAAAATTTAAGTGATTATACAAAATTATAGTAAGATTATAGGAAGTCAGAATTATCTAGGAACCTCTGGATTTAGAACCAGAGAAGCAGAGCCCTGTTTAGAATTATACTGAGAATAAAGTCTATTATGCAAGAAGAGAAATCTAGGGACCAGATAACTACATAAGACGTCTGAGACTCAAAATATGCTGGTTAAATGGCCATTGAGAATGAGTTACTAGGATAGAAGGAGACTTGATGTTAGTTAATATTGGTGATAACCATTATATTACTTTGGTCTTTTGTTTTATGTTTAGATTTTCTTGCTGACATGTAAATCTTCCTGAAAACTAGTCCATTGTGAGCCCTCTAAATAGTTTACTCTGTACCTGACCTCATATAATTACACAGTTATGAGAATCACAAGAAAACTTTATTGCATCGTTTGAACCTAACTGTTTGTGGCTGTAAAACTAGATCATCTCTATGTATTGTTTAGAGACTCTTAACTAAGGACCTATGTTATGCTAACCAGAAACTCAGATCCAAAGATTGATGCAAGGAGTTTTCTCACAATTGGACATCTCAAGCAACCCATATGTCTTATCTGAAAACTGGTCATCAATTATTGTTTCTAAGGGCCCCTACCAGGTCCTTCTGACTACTCCCACAGCTGTCAAACTTGTGGGTATATATATACTTAAGTCATCTGAAGAAAGCCCCTGCTTCTGAGTGGATGTGTTGAACACAACTCCACCCTTCCCTCCCCCAACTGATCCTTGAGCAGGAATTTCAGCCTAGGGTAAAATCCCTGTGGGATATTTCTCCATTCTTCCCCCTGCCCCACCCTGCTGGATGTCCCCTGTCCCCCACCAGATCTCTGCCCGTTCTGGGTTCCCTGTCCCTCAGCCTAGGGTAAACTTCGAGAGTGCAGGAAATTCAAATATACACTGACCAATCACCGATTGTAATTTCGGCTTATGTAACCTGAATATTGGAATCTCTTTAAAAACCAGCACACTGTCCATGCCAACTCACTGTCTGATTTGGGTATGTGACCCCAGCAGTCTTGCGGCAATAAAATCCACTTCCAAATTTTACTCTCGGGGATCTTTTGTCTTGCTCTATCATGGAACTCAACAGATGGTAGAAACCTCCAGGAACCTCAAGGTCTGTCTAGTATGGACCCAGAAGCAGCTGATATCCAGATGAGAGAGGTATCCCAAGATTCTGGATGAGGGCTGAGTTTACTGTGCTAGCTTTTTCTTTTTATTATATGCCCAAACACAAAGGCCCTGATGCAAGTGTGTGTTATTTTCTCCCTCTATATTCTTGGTCCCCTTCTCTTTTCTACTTGCAGGCAAACGACAACTAGCAATGATACCTGGGACAAACTTCCCAATAGGTCCCCTCAAGGAACAAGCCCCCCCCAGGTAACATCTCATCCTGACCCAAATGGCCTCTTTTGGCATCTTGGCTTATACCTTCCTCTCCTTTATTGGCCAGAAGAGTAGGAGTTCTTTCAGACCCCCCTCCCTTTGGCCAAAAGGGGGAAATATCAGGATATGAGGAGACCCCTATTTTCCAGAGCCCAGCAAACAAATTGTGCCCTGAACTTGGCATAACAATCCTTTGTGCTCACCCTCTGGCATATAATTATTTTATTGCCTTGACCAGTACCAGGTGTTCTCTGAGCTCAGACAAGCTCAGACAGACATTCACATTCTGATTATGCCACCCTCCTAAGAATCAAACTTGTCTCATCATTGCTGCTACCCCTCATTGTCAGGCTACAGTTCACTGCACAACCATGGGTATAAATATTGAAGTCTCCCCACACTGCCTCAGGTTGCCCCAAAAGGGGCAGGGCTTCTGTACGTGTGTCCTTACTTGCAAGACATTTTCTTCACTTTGACACTAAACTTCTGTTTGATTCCTGACTCCCCTGTCTCTAGCTTGCTTTATGTGGCTCTCCAGCCATCCACAGGTTAGAGGCAGATTCTGTTAGGCCTGGGTGACACCCTGAATGTAGAGCATTGCCCTAGGGAACAAATTCTATTTCCTTTACTCTAAAATGCCTCTGATATAAATGTAAACATTCTATTAAACAAGGCCTTAACAAAATATTTGCTAATTTTGTTCCCACCCCCCACCCCCGTTTTTTTTCTTTGACTTGGACCTGGAATTTCAGTTGTGTAGAGAACTTCCAAAGAGGAAACTCCCTTTACCAGTATTAGAGAAGTTGCCTGAACCACTAAGAGTCTAAGTAATTTGCCTGAGTTTACAACAAGTATGACTTGAATCTGCCCTCTGAGCCTGGCTCTGGCCTATCACCAAATATCTCCCATATGGCACTGTCTGGTACATAAATCCCACAATAGAAAGTTACTCCTTTTGTCCATTAAGATATCAGTACCTTGGAAGTTGTTGTACACCAAGGTTTACTGTCATTTTCACCTTGATTTGAACTAGTTTGAGATCTTTTTAAAGAAGATTTTGAAAGGGAGAAGATATAGGTTCTTGAAAGGAGAAGGCTGCATAACAGAGAGGAAGAGGAGAGAGTGAAAACCTTGTTATATGATATTGTCTAAAGTCTACTGTGCCTGTCTTCAGAAAAGCTGAGAAATCACAGCCAAGAAAAGTAAAGTAGGACTTCTTTGTCTTTGAAAATATCAATGGTGTCTAGATAACCTGGCAAAATAGATAAAATAACTCTTCATAAGGAAAAACATTTTTAAATCTTAAGATTTGTTTTTAATTACCAATGTGATTTACCTGAATTTTTAATGAGATGATGGCTTCTAATTCATGAAAAGGAAGTGAATTTTTGTTTCACCTTTTGACCATAGAGATTTGCTGCTGTGATAATGAGGATTCGAGAGCCCAGGACAACAGCACTTATATTTAGTTCTGGGAAAATGGTCTGCACAGGAGCCAAAAGGTACGAATACTCCCATTATCACCTAAAAAATGAATCTGACCTAAAATGGATTGTATTGCTAGAAAAATGTGTTTCTGGGCAGGTGAGGTAACACAGGCCTATACCCTGGCTGCCCGGGAAGCTGAGGCTGGAGGATTGCTTGAGCCTCTGGAGTTTGGAGGTGTATTAGGCTATGCCAGTAGGGTGTCTGACCTAGGTTGAGCACTGACACATTGAGCCCAAGGAAGCAGGATGTCACCATGCTGCCCTCTGTTGTTGTTCAGTCATTTTCAGTTGTGTCTAAATCCTCATGACTTGGCAAAGATATTGGAGGGGTTTGCCATTTACTTTTCCAGCTTGTTTTACAGATAAGAAAACTGAGGCAAACTGAATTAAGTGACTTGCCCAGGGTCACAAGGAGTTACAAGGCCAGATTTGAATTCTTCTGGAGTCTTCCTGACTCCAGACCTGGCACTCTCTCCATTGTGCCACCAACTACCCTAGTCCATGCTGCCTAAGGGATTCAAACTGGCCCAGGTCAGAAATGGAGCAAGGTCAAGCTTCTGTCCTGATTAGAGTTGGGATTGGGCCTGTGAGTGATCACTGAATTTCCAAATTGAAATAGGAAAATAATCTTTAAAAAATATTTTGATGCAGAACACAGTGGTTCTGTCCCAAGGGTTTGGTTTAAGCATTAGAGCTTTATTGCTGCCATTTAAAAAAAAAAAAGAAAACAACCCTAATATTTTTTCCCTACCCCAAACCACCTTCATGACTTCCAAGATCTTGACTTCTGAAGTTGCCCTCCCAGGCCACTCATTTCTGTTTCACTCCTACCGAGACCATTCTTCCACATTGTGACCTCCAGTCACAGATCATTGATCTTGAAGCTGGAATAGCTGGAAAGAATGCTGTCTTCGAGTTCATCTGTGCCAATCTCATTTTGCAGACACAGCCCAAAGAAAGTGGCTTTCCCAAAGATATATGAATAGTTGAGAGAACTGGACTAGAATTCTTATCTACCAGTCTTCTTATATTTAGGCCTTTTTCAACCCATGTACCAGTTTCTAGTCCTATTTGACTGTCACAACAATTTAAGGTAGGGGAAGAAACCATATTGTAAGGGGTTGTTGAACTGTTCACTTGTCCCCTCCAACTAAGCTGAATTTCTGTTAGGGTCATTCACTTTGAGTCCTACTGATGCCTAAGAATTCCTTGTCCAACCCCATCTATACTTTGCAAACCTCCCAATCCTACATAGATTTTACTACATTTGCTTTCTTAGCATGGGTTCCCAAGCTGTCTAGTATTTCTGAAGAAAATCTAACTAATATGCTCATTGATTCCCTTACAAATTCGTGCCGTCTAACCTCAGCTGGGACCTTAGTGCTGCTCAGCTCCCTTTTCACTTCTCTCTAGGTAACTTCCTGTTGAAATCCCCATAGTGATTGATCCAAACCTTTTCCACTTTAGCTTTGTGCTTATTGTCCTCATTTTTAATAATCACTCACTTTGAATAGAGGCCTTCCCACTTTTGTTTCTTCTTTCTCTATATTAATCTTTCAATAGATCTTCATCTATCCATTCTTTTTTGCTTCTATTTCAGAGGGAGAGTTCTTCTACCTTCCCAGAGTTACTCCTATTCCATCTTAAGGGAGCTTGCCTATCAATCATCCCCTGTCTTTCTCTTCCACATCTTCTATTTCTCCCTTTCCACTAAGACTAGTTCCTCTAATTACAAATAAACTCAGGTATCCCTTGTCTTAAAAATAACCCCCAAACTCTCCTCCATCCCTGCTTCTCCTGTACTTCAGTACTTTTTCTCCCCTTCCTTTTATTCATATACATATTAAAAGAGTAATCTAGCTATGTGACCCTGGGCAAGTCATTTAACTTTTCTCAGCCTTACTTTCTTCACCAATAAAAATTGGGGATAATAATGGCACCTCCCTCCAGGGTTGTTGTGAGGATCAAAAGAAATAACAGGAGAACAGTGCTTTGCAGTCCTTGAAGTGCTATGTAAATGCTAAGCATTATTATTATTTAGAGTAGTCTACATTCCCAAGTGAGAAGCTCAGGACCATCAACCCTGTGCAATTTCTCAAATGTAGTATAGTCTCATCTCTTCCTATTCAGTCCTAAATCTATTTCATTCCACATGCAATGACTTTCTAAGATACATGTTTGGATAGCCTGACTCTGTGAAGTATCTGAGATAGATGTCATAATCCAGCAATGCATTTTTTTCTTTTGTACCGATCAAGAGATTCTTTTTTTAAGCAGAGTTTGGGGATTTATTAAACATATTATTACTATGTAATACATAATATAATGCAATATGAGTCTGTGGCTCTGGTTGAAGGAGCTCTGTGTCTTTTTTTTTTTAAGTTTACATTTATTAACACCCAACCCACACACAAACCCTCCCTCTCTTTCATTCTCATCAGGGAAAAAATAAAAAAAACCCAAAACCTTCATTAAAATAATAGGCTCTGTGACCATGTGAAAGTGTGTGCATAATTCTGCACCTGGAATCAGTTTTGTATCAGGAGATGGGAAACACATATCACCATCAGTGTTCTGGAATCCTGGATGGTCATTCCATTGATCAGTGTTCTCAAGTCTTTCAGAGTTATTTGTCTTTACAATATAATTATTATGTAAATTATCCTTCTGTTTCCTCTCGCTTCATTCTGCATCAGGTCATATAAGTAAGTTTCTTGATGTTTCTCTGAGCTCATCTCTTGTTATTTCCTGTGGTCCAATAATATTCCATTCTATTCATATAGCATCATTCCCCATTCACCCTCAGTTTCCAGTTCTTTGCCACGACAAAGAGGACTATTATACGTGTTTTTGCACATGTGGGCCTTTTTCCTCTTTCTTTGCTCTCTTTGGTGAATATGCTTAGTAGTGCTGTCACTGAGTCAGAGGACATACATAGTATAGTCACTCTTTGGGCATAGTTCCCAAATTGCTTTCCAAAATGGCTAGATTAGATCACTTCACCACTAATAAGTACAGTGATGTCACTGTTTTCCCGTATCTCCTCCAGCATTTGTCATTTGCTTTGCCAGTCTGATGGGTGTGAGGTGAAAGTTCAGAATTGCTTTAATTTGCTTTTCTCTTATTAGTGATTTAGAACATTTTTTTCATTGGGGTGTGGATAGTTTAGACGTATTCTTTTGAAAAGTGCCTGCAGTGTGTGTTCTTCATCCACTTTGATTTTTCAAATCATATGGATCTCACTAAGGAGGATTGATAGTTTTTCAGGATTTGATTCAAATAGTACAGTGTCATCCACAAATAGGAGTATTTGAGAGAACCTTCTCAAGGTACTCCATAACAGTGAATATGTGAGGATTTTCCCCTCAATTATTCCTCATTTGAACAGTTTTCTAGTCACAAAGATGATGGAATCTTGTATAACTTTGGCATGTGTATTGTACACACCTAATTTGAATATAACCTTTAAAGGCTATGTTTTATTTTACCAATGCTTTTAAGTATGTGTGTGCATGTATGTAATGGCTAGGTGTTGCAACGGATAGAGTTATAGACCTGGAATCAGGAAGACAACCTCAGTTCAATTTCAGGCTTAGTCATTTACTAGCTGTGTGACCCTGGGCAAGTCATTTAACAGCTGTCAGAATCAGTTTCCTCATCTATAAAATAAGGGTAATAATAATAATAACAACCTACCTCTCAGGATCATTATAAGGATAAACTGAGATAGTATTTATAAACTGCTTTGTAAACCTTGACGTTCTATGTAAGTGTTAGTTGATATTATTATAATATATATGTAATAAATTTAACAACACAAGTACTTAAAAAACCAGTTTTATGTTAGGAGTTATCTTTTTTCCTCCATTGTTCCCTGATTCTTTTCAAGTTCTGTGTGTGGAGGGAGGAGAAGGGAGTACTTACTCATTCCCCCTTCCCACTTGCTGATCTCACCTACTTCTAAGCTCCAGTCATCACAGAAGTTCAAACGCCCCTAAATCTATCTATCCCTAAGCACACCTTTTTTTGCTGAACTCTAGAATCAGATTTCCAATTGCTTGCTTGAGACCTCCAACTGGATGTCCCATCATTTTTTCAAGATAAACCTTTCTATGTTAGCTGTGTGACCCTGGGAAAGGCATTTAAACCCAATTGCCTCTAAAAAAAGAATAAATATTTCTAAAACCAGTGCATGATCTTTTGCTACCCCTAAGTGCTATTATCTATTTCTATTAAGGGCACAGCCAGGAATCATCTTAGTTACCCATGATTAAAGCTTTGGGGTTCTTCTTGATACCTTGATCCCTTTTGCCTGTGAGGTGCAGTGACCAAGTCTTTTTGATTCTAGTTCAAGTCAAATTGCTTTACTTTAGGCTCTCATTTCCTATTGAATGACCACAGTGGCCTCCTAGTTAGTCCCTCTGCTGATCTATACATACCAAAGTAAGTCTTCCTGTTCTGCTCAGGAATGGTCAGTGGTTACAATTGGCTACACACTCCTTAGCCTGACATTAAAGGTCTTTCACAATCTGGCACCGACATACCTTTCTAGCCTCATTACCCACTATTCTTCTCCTCAAAAAGAATGTTCTAAACACACTGAATTCTTTGTCATCACTGACTGCCTTGGGCTCACGGTGTTCCCTTCATTAAAATATTCTTGTTCCCTCCATCTCAGGCTAATAGGTTCAGCTCACATGCAACATCTTTAACAAAGATTTTCCCTGGTTTTCATTCTCCCTTTACCCAAGCATGTTGAAATCTCTCTCTTCTCTGTCCTGTCAGATAATTTGGCACTTAAACCTCTTGATATAAAATTATGGTTGTTTCTCCATGTCTTCCCGTAGAAAGAATGCTGGATTTAGGGACAGTTTTATTTCCTAGCTATGCAGCCTTGAGCTATTTGCACTACGTCTCTGATACTGTTTTCTTCTCTATAAAATAGGGACAAGGATTCTTGCATTATGTAATGCACTGTACTATTGAGAGAAAAGTCATTTGTATAGTGCTTAAAAGATTACAGGCATTAAATGTCATTGTTACTCTTATATCTTTTACTTAGATGTAAGTTCCTTTAGGTCAGAAAATCTCTTTCTCCCTCTCTCTCCCTCATATCCCTTCTCCCCTTCTTCTCTCTGCCTCTCGCCCCTTTCCTTCTTTTCCCTCCTTTTCAGTTTGGGGCCTGTCTTTAGATGAAGGGATCCACTTAGTGAACCAGCTCCCTCCCTCCTACATCCTGTTCCATTTCTCTGTGCCCCTGCCCCCAACTCAGATCTGATGAACGTCCTGGCTCTATTAATCACTGCTGTGTACTACAACTTTCTAATCATCTTCTTTCTATTTGGGGTTATGAAGATAATAGCAGAAACCCCCTTTTTCCAGAGTTAAGGCCCGGCAAGCAGGTTGTTACCTGAGCATGGTATAAAAACAGCCTTTGTGCTCACTCTCTGGATGATCTCAACCCCAACAAAATCCCAGAACTGTTTCACAGCAGCATCTGGTGGTCTCTGAGTGTAAACAAGCACCTGTAGTCCCCAGGTCCACATTGTTGTTGTTATGCCTCATTGTCAGGGCTATGGCTCACTGAGAAGACATTGGTATAAATATTGAGATCTTCCCACACTGCCTCAGGACCCCCTACTAGAGGCTGGGCTCCAGCATATGTATCTGCTTGCTGTTTTCCTCACTCTGAAATTAATTAAACTTCTCTTTGATTCCTGACTCTCCAGTCTCTGGTCTGCTTTGTTTGGCTCTGCCCACCCACAGGTAAGAGACTGGTTCTGGTCCAGTTGACAGGGTCTGAGTTAAAAGGCCGATCTACAGTAAAAGGTATCCAATAATCAGGTTATATAATAGACATGTTTTGGAAATCTGTCAAGGATGCAACTCTTGATATACAGCACTCAGCATTTACACTGTTGTTTATGAGTTTTTCATGTGCATATGTCTTATTCAGCCTACTACTTAATAAGCTCCTTGATGGCAGAGCCCCTTCTAGCACTTAAAAGAGAACCTTGAAGATTGCATACTCGCATGTACATGCATGTCTGTGTGTGTGTGTGTGTGCATGTGCGCGTGGTTTAAATAAATCAAGAACCATTTTGGAATTTGTCTTAAGACCTTTCATATGTTTATACCCCTTTCCAGCGAAGAATTGTCTCGCCTTGCAGCAAGGAAGTTTGCCCGTGTGGTACAAAAGCTTGGATTTCCTGCCAGATTTCTGGATTTTAAAATCCAGAACATTGTTGGAACATGTGATATGAAGTTTCAAATCAGGCTGGAAACCTTGGCACTCAGGCATCAGCAATTCAGTAGGTATGATAGCCATATCTATAACCTTGATTAATTTAAAGTTGAAAATCATTTGACTACATAATGTATATCATTTGGAAAATGTGAGATATGTTTCTTTTTTTAATTGGAAGACAGAACAGAAATAAAGAAACGTTACCTAAGTGGTTATAAAATTATCATATACCATGTTTCCAATCTTTAAAAAAAAATCTGTGGGCTTATTTAACATCTTTATTGCACACCTATGATGTACAAGGCAATTTGCTCTGACACCAAGCAGGAGAGGAAGAGGGGTGTTCACTTGTGTTAGCAGAGGGACGGAGATTCAGGAGAAATAGGAAGGGAGGGAGGGGTTGTGGAATGAAGATGAGAAGGGTCAGATGACCAAGCTATGTGAGTAATCTCATCTGATTCCTGTTTCAGGGCCTATATTAACAAACCAGAACTGCCTCTCCAGACTACAAGGATTCTTAGCCTGGTGTGTGTGTGTGTGTGTGTGTGTGTGTGTGTGTGTGTGTGTGTGTGTGTGTGTGTGTGCGTGTGTGTGTGCGTGTGCACGTGCATGTGTGCCTTCACACACAAATATATATGTACATTATATGTATATACATTCATGCAGATATATAATAAGCATGTTTCTATATAATTGTTTTCCTTTGTAATCTTATGGGGGTTTTTTGTACTTAAAAACAAACACTACTGACCACCAAAGGCATCCTTGGCATAAAAAAGGTTAAGAATCTCTGCTCATGACTCCTTAGCCCCATCCTGACTATGGGATTGCATCTGGTTATGATATGTATGATGTGCACAGGGTCTCCCTGGTCTCATAGCCTCCATACTGTGTGCAAAGCAGCTTGGAGCCAATTTGACTTGGAACTAATGGGCACTTATTTTAGAGACTAGGGAAAGGGGAGGAAGTGTGGCAGCTACATCTCAAGGACCTGTATGTTTCACTCTTATAATCCTCATGTTTAATAAGAACAGCATTTCATATTAATAGCAAAGGTTTTTAAAGTTTACTAAGTACTTTCTTACTTAACCTTTCAAAATTGCCCCCCCTCAGGTATCTCACTTTAGATACACTCTATTGGTTGTGAAATCAACTTCATTATTTAGAAGCAGCTAGATGATGCGATGGACAGAGCCTCAAGCTCTGAATCATGAAGACCCAGGTTCAAAACCAGTCTCATATACCTAACAACTGTGTGATCCTGGTCAAGTCACTTAAGCTCTGTCTGCCTCAGTTTCTTCAACTGTAAAATGAAGATTATAACTGCACCTGCCTCCCAGGGTTGTTATGAGACTCCCATAAGATAATATTTGTGACATTCTTAGCATAATACCTGACACACTATAGGATATTAATAAATGCTTGCTCCAAAATAAATAAAAATACTTGTTCCCTTCTCTTCCACCCCCACATTTATTCCCAGTATTGAGATACCTCTCAGTTTATCCTTGAATGAGTCTGAGGTGGATTTGCCACTAGCAGAGGCTGCTACTGCAGCTTTTGAATGACTCTTCCAAAGAGACTCAGCAGGGGTAAGGATTGATAAAGAAAACTGCTTAGAAATTGTTCCAGTGTGGTTTTGATCACATCAATGGAAAACCATGGAAAATGTGCTATTTATTAACATAGGTAATACGTTAGGAGGAAGGGAGTTTGCAGTCCTCAAAGAACCCTTGAGGAAAGTATTTAATAAAATAAAGAATCTTTCACTGACACAAATAACCAAACTTTAATTTAGCTTTTTGGCATGTTAATTTGAAGGGGGTCAATTTGGTAGCTGGGCGTACCCGAACTTAATACTGCCAACTCAAGGCTCAGCATTTCCACAGGTTAGCAAATAGCCTTGTGTAGTTTAGCCCCATGTTTCAGTTCCACAAGCATTAAATGCATGCTAGAGGTTAGATGCCTGATTCTGAATTGATGTCTTATGATGTACTCCACTGTGAGGATCTCACTGGTTTGTACAGCGAATTAGACTTTTCCAGCAGCTCTGGCTCCAGCTATGTTGGGTGAAGTTCCTTTCTGCCTTCTATAGCTGCCTTGAGAAACATCCCCCTCAAATACGACAACATAGCCCTCTATTTTAATAACACCTTTCAGGTTATCATAGACTCACAGATCATGAGAGCTGTGGAAGGGGCCTTAGAGAAAACCCTTTACTTCAGGAGTAAGTTAGGCTGAAGGAATTGAATCACACAGTTAGTAAATAGGAGAGCCATGACTTAGAGTTTGCCAGTTTGTTTTTTTACTAGAGAGCCCCATTCAGCTGGGGGAAGAGGGGGAGAAAGAAAAGAAAGGCTCCAGTCTGAGCTCAAGAGGGCAAAGTATGGGGAACATAAACATCTCAGGCCAAAAGTCATCTTTTTTCTTTTCAATATATGGCCCTGTAGGACTATGGCTGCAGAATCACAGGGGCAGTAATTTAGGTCTGTAAAGGACCTTTAAATCCATCTGATCCAACCACCTTCTTCTGCAGATGAGGAACATGAGAGACAAATGACTTGCCCAGGGTCACACAGATTCTAGGTGCCAGAGGCAGGATGTGAACCTGGTGTCTCCTGACTGAATATTTAGGGGTCTCTCCACCATATCAAGCTTCCCAGTAGGGAGGAGATATAAAAAGCTCAATTTGGAACGCCATCTGCTAAAAACATTTGATCCTCCACTTTCAAACCAGGCAAATTAAAAGTCAGAGGGGTTTGTCCTTATCACTGTTTGCAGATGTGAGTTAATGGAAAGAAAAAGATGATCTAGTGTTACAGTATCATGGATTTAGGGCTAAAAGAGGACATAATAGACAGCATGCAAAACTTAAAGTAAAATGTTAGGTGGTACTACCAAAGGGAGTCAAAAATATTAAGCCTCTCTATAATTTCATTAGATCAATTGAAATATGAGATTTTATTTATGCATATTTTAAAAAACCAATCCTCTCCTATAAAGAAAAGAATTCTCGGGGCGGCTAGGTGGCACAGTGAGTAGCGCGCCAGCCCTGGAGTCAGAAGGACCTGAGTTCAGATCCGGCCTCAGACACTTAATCCACACAAACAAAACCCTAGCCGTGTGACCTTGGGCAAGTTACTTAACCCCAATTGCCCTAAAAAAGAGGCGGCTAGGTGGCGCAGTAAGAGCGCCGGCCTCGGAGTTGGGATGACCCGAGATCGAATCCGGCCTCAGAAAATGAGCACCCACACACAAATAATGACTAGCCGTGTAACCTTGAGCAAGTTACTTAACCCCAATTGCTTAAAAAAAAAAAAAAAAGAAAAGAAAAGAATTCTCACTTTTACCTCATAATCTGGTTTTTATTAATTTGCCCCTTTGGCTCCTTCCCCAAAAGGGAAGGGATGAGGATGATGGTTTCTGGAATTTGCTTAAGCTATTCCTGCTACATATTTCTAGGACAGATGTGTATTTTATGTATAATTTTGTAGCTTATGAAAACTTCATAGTCAAGGGGAGTTTAGAGGTCATTTGGTCAGAATCTTTGACTCCATTCAGAATTCCTTTTGACAATGCCCCTGACAGGCAGTCAGTCTGCCTCTACTCAAACACTTGTAAAGGCACTGGCTACTTCACAAAACATCCTATTCCTTTGATTGATAGCTTTTATTTGTTCTTTTACCCAAGCTAAAATCCATCTCTGTACAATGTGTACCCATTCACAACAGGGTGCACCCAAACTTAATACCGTCCAACTCACAGCTCAGCATTTCCATAGCTTAGCAAATGGCCTTGCATAGTCTAGTCCCAGGTTTCAGTTCTCTGCTCCTTTTAATCCACGTGACAGCCTTTTAAATCTGTGGGGAAAATATTCAGATATATGGTTTTTTTTTTACTATGCCAACTCTCCCCATTTCTCATATGATATGGCTCAGAATCCCCCTCACTGTCTTGGTTACATCCTTTGGACATATTTCACCTTCTTAATGTCTCTTAAATTGTAGAGCCCAAAACTGAATGCAACACTGGACACCTGGTCTGCCCTGTATATAGAAACACAGGATTAGGAGTTCTGTCCTTAAGGATATCATACTAGTGCTGACATACACTGAGACTGGGCAGCCTAAGGCCTGCTGATTCATGTTGAGCTTTCAGTCAGTTACAAGAGTCTTTTTGAGGTCTTCATATTGTGGGAGTGAGGGACTCCACGGACCACCCTGAATTCACTATTGTCATTCCCAAAGCACCAAGTTTTAATTTATTACAGAGCCAGAACACACATGGCCCAGACCTTCAAAGATCAGGAGAACTCATGGGTTTGCCTCCATTGCAGCTGATTAATAAACAAATACATATTAATTAACTTAATTAATATTAATCAATTTAATCTATTTTGTTAATAAATATTAATACAATTAATAATAAACTAACATTAAGATTATGTTCTAGGGGGCGGCTAGGTGGTGCAGTGAGTAGAGCATTGGCCCTGGAGTCAGAAGGACCTGAGTTCAGTTCTGGCCTGAATATTAATTAATAAATATTATTAATTAATTAAATTAATTAATATTAGTTAATTTAATTAACAAGTATTAATTTAATCTATTTAATTAATAAATATTAGTAAAATTAATAACAAATTAATATTACTATTATGTTCTACTTGAACTAAATTACCTGATGAATTTATATCCTGGTTATTTTAAGATGGCATATGTTAAAATCAGTAACCTGAAGAAGTCAATGATTTTTGAGATGTTGGATATTGTTAAATGAGACATTCTACTATTTTATGAAACTGTTCAACTGTTACGGGTTTCCATTCCCTGGATATCTTCCAACAAAAAGCCTGGGTGACTTTTTGCTGATTATATTGTGGAGAGAATTCTTACTGAGGCACAAGATGGTACAGGTTAAGCCAGATGGCCTCTGAGAGCCCTTCCAGTCCTGAAATTCTGTGTTTTTTAATAATAGGTTCTATGTTATATCTTTCACAACAATATTATGCAAGTAGTATTCTCGAAAATGTTCTAATATGTAATTTTATATACTGCATTTTAAATATAAAATGAAAATAGTTGTCAAGGACTTATAATCTTTTCTTCTGATATCATAACAGTTATGAACCTGAACTATTTCCTGGACTCGTTTATAGAATGGTTAATCCAAAGATTGTCTTGCTTATCTTTGTTTCTGGAAAAGTGGTATTAACAGGTAAGTTTTGGAAATATCTGCTATCTTCTACACAAATGCAAGTATTTGTCCTTCTAGTTATCTAGAAAATATATATTATATATACATGTACATACACACATATATACATATATATATATTTGGGATTTCAGTACATTTGACATACAGTAAAACTTCATATTGGAGCAGCTAGGTTGCATAATGGTTAGAGTATGGGGCCTGGAGTCAGAAAGACTCATCTTTCTGAGTTCAGATCTGTACTCACACACTTACTTTGTGATCTTAGGCAAGTCACATAACCCTGTTTGCCTCAGTTTCATCATCTGTAAAATGATCTGGAGAAGGAAATGACAAACCACTCCAGTATCTTTGTGAAGAAAACCCCAGATTCAGTCATGGAGACCCAGCTGAAAACTGTTGAACAACCAAAAAAAAAACAAACCACCCCTTTCTTTTAACCCAACCAGTGTAAAATCTGTGATTCAGATAGGTATTACCTGAAGTTGACTTTGTCTTAACAGTCCTTTAATACTGATATAATTGCTAAATGCATGTGTATGTGTATATATTTTTATGTATATTATGGAGAGAGAGAGATCACTTTAAAAGTGGCAAAGTATTCTACCTATATTGAGGTAAGTACTATGAAGGTTGTCTTCTATTTTAAAAATGTAAAAGCTGATGTTTAGAGAACTGACTTACTGGTGGGCCTCTAGCTAGTAAGTCCCAAAAGGAATTATTATCTTGGTATCTCTTGACTCCAAGTCTAACATTCTTTCCACTCTTCCATATTGCCTTTAAATCAAATGGATAATTTAACATTATTAGACATATGTAGCCAACTTAAGTGAGCAAAAGAAGGCAGCCTGTTGGACTTGAAGTCATTAAGACAGGTCCTGCATCTAAAGCTGACGTCTAAGTACTGTGAGATCATGGCTAAGTCACTTAGCTCCTCTGAGCCTTGCACAATTCTCTAAAGACACAGATGGGTTTTGATATGCTTTGATATAAGCAATTTCCAAACCCACAAAATCAAGTGACCCAACTTTTCAGTAAGGGAATTTCTATAAATAATTTGAATACATTCATTAAAGTGTGTCCCAAAGAATCTCTACTGAATAACATCATTAGTCTAATTAGTGTTACCATGTATGCTTAAAGTCAATAAAAAACATTTCTTCAAATACTCTACAAGTTAAACTTTACTAAGGCAGATCAGCCTTTCCCACCCATTCTTAGGGTGAGAAAAACCATGACATTTTAATCTACATGAGATTTTAATTTTATGCAAAAAGTTATGACTTTTGATACTTCTCCAAATTGTGTGAGTAAATAAGTATACCTATCACTATTAACAAGTAGTACTGAGGATATAGCACCGACACCCAGGCAATCCAGCTGAGCAGGAAGGGCAGATTCTTCCCTATGCTGGCTCCCTACAGTCTGCACATAGCAACAAAGAACTAGAGGTTCTCCTGGTGGCATTTGGAATTTGGACTCAAAGCACTACGTTCACAGAGCCATGTTGTGCTTGAAGAGAGGAGCTAGGACCTCATCATCCCCCAGAGCATCTTGGCTATAGGGAGAGAGATTCATAAGTATCTTTCCCTTTATGTCCTTGTTGCAAGTGTTCCCCTGGAGGATTTTATGTGCAAAGGTGTCCTGCTGAGTTGCCTGGAACCTTAAGCCATATAGTGTTCCAGTTTTCCCAGCAGTTTTTGTCCAACAGTGAGTTCTTATCACAAAAGCTGGGGTCTTTGGATTTATCAAATAGATTACTCTAATAATTTACTACTGTTTTATGCACTTAATCTGCTCCACTGATCCACGTTAAGGTTTTTTGGGCTTAAGACCAACCCCTATTCCCCTTTATGGCTTCATATGGAGGCATTTTCACATCGTTGTCCTCTTCTGAGTTTGTGTGTTGGTCTTTCCTGTTGCCATGGCAGCTTTCTATGGTCAGAGCTCATTTCTGTTTTTTGATCATTTTTTAGCTTATTTCATGACTTTTAAAGTTGAGCTCTGCTCCTAGGGCATGGAGGGAACTCTTCCAAGCTTCTTATACTGGAAGCTAGGATGCTTGGTCACTGTCTTTCTGCTCTAGGACCTCCAGGGCTCATGGCTTGCCCACTGCACTGGGATAGATTGGCCTAGTTGGACCTGTTGTTCTGGGGTTCTGGAGCTGGCAATTTGCTCTCTGTGCTGGGGCTGGAGACCTCACAGCTGGCCTGCTGTGCCACCAGTTTGCTGAGCCAAGACTGAGGGGCCTCACTTGCTGGTTTGTCCAGACACTGTCTGAGCTGTGTTGTGCTCCCCTTTTACCCAAGTGAAACAGAAGTCCAAGTCATCTTGGGTTGGAGGATTCTTTCATTTTGTCTTTTTTGGATTCTGTCCCTCCAGAATTCTTTTAGAAGCTTGATTTAATGTTTCTGAGGGAAACTGGGGAGAGTTCAGGCAACTCCTGGCTTCTTTCCACCATCTTGGCTCCTCCCTGAAAATGATAGTTTTGTTTTGCTTTGTTTAATCTAGCATTTTTATTGGCTACTCTTTGTCCTTTCAATTTTTGGCAACAGTAAATTTAATAGAAATGTGAGACTTGGAAAGTTACATTCAGTGTTTAATAAATATTGCTTGAGTGAAGGTTATCAAATGTTACATCCTCATTTATGCAAATGAGAGTAGGTGCTGGAATTACATTTGTACCAAAGTGGGCCTTACAAAGGCCTGCTAGTTTTATACAGACTAAGGTTCAGTCCTGGGTGAAAGCATGAACCTAGAGTGGAGTGAAGGGGGCGGGGCTTGGCAGGTTTTCTCTGGCCAACCTCCAAGTAAGACCAAGAAAATCTACAAAATAAAATTTAGGCATGGCTCCTATCAGTTGTCTTCCCAAAATGTGGTAATAGTATCCCTTCTAGAAAAGGTACTTGGGGGCAGCTAGGTGGTACAGTGAATAGAGCACCAGCCCTGAAGTCAGGAGGACCTGAGTTCAAATCTAGTTGTGTGACCTTGGGCAAGTCACTTAACCCTGATTGTCTTTCCTTCTCCCATCCAAAAAAAAACGGTACTCGGTAGACTAAACAATATGGGTATCTAACATAGGACAGTTTGTCATGTTCTCTACTACAGAAAATCCATAAGGTGTAAGAGAATCTTTAGTATACATTAACAAATATGTAAAACATCTCAGTTACCTCCGTTACAATCATTATTCTCTCACTGGAAGATAAAAACAGTTTTGTGGGACTGCTGAATTGATATTTCACATTTACTTTGGACCTAAGCACTAAAAAATGTCACAAGGTACAAATCTGGTGGGGCAAGGGCATGGCTTCCTTTAAATAAGTCAGCCTTACCATTGGTAATCTCCTCTAAGAAGCATGATGAATCTGTTGGGTGACCAGCACCTGAACTCATAAAGTTAAACACCAAAACTGGAATCTTCCATTTCTTAGAATCACTTATCACTGACCTGGGCTCTCATAAAAGGAAATAGAAAGCAGAAGGTAGCCAAGGGCTCAAGATCCAGTCTCAGGCCAGCCTAGATCAATACATGTTCCCACTGCCATGCGATTGTGACGCAAACTCATACTGCCACTGGGAGAAGGGGGAAGAAAGATCCAATTTTTGGAGGTACAATAATACAGGAGTGAAGTGATTTCCATGGCCCTCATAGTCCATCGGAGAAAGTTCCCAAATACGAGTCTAATTATCTCTGTGGTACACAAAAATCACGGAAACCAAATAGGAGTTCTTTGTGTCAGCCTAGTGAGGTGCATGTGTCTTAGCAAGGAGTCAAATCCCCCCCAAAAAAGAGTCTCTGGTGTCAAAGAGTTTGGAGCTTTATTGGAGAGAAGCAGTGTGAATCCAGATCAAGTAAATTCTAAATAAACACACACAACTTCTGAGGTATGGAGGTGAGGAGAGAGCCCTAGGAACTATGGGGGATCAGGATAGACATTGTATAACAGATGACACTTAAAACTGAGGAAGCTGGGTATTGTCAGAGGCAGACGTGAGGAAGGAAGACCTTCTCAGAATGCCAAGGCATGGAGACAGGAAATGGAATGGCCAGTAAGCCAGTTTGGTGGTACAGTAGAGATGTCAGTCATATCGTTTGCTACCACATGTGGTACCAGCACTTTGGAATGCAGCCCAAACCAGATTAAAATGCAGTTGGGAAGTATTTAACAAGGTGTATAAAAATACATTAAAACATGAATAAGGCTAATGTGGGGTTTTCTAAGTCAGTGTGCCTCCAGCAGGGATCCTTATTATGGTTTAGTGGCCTCTCTTTCTAAATGAGTTTGACACCCCTACTATAGAGTATATACTCTACGTTATTGGAAAGTAATGATAGGATAAGTCTGGAAAGATAGACGGGAGACAGATTCTGAAGGATTTAAAATTCCAAACTGAATAGTTTCTTGGGCAAGGCACTGATGGGGAATAGAATTTTGACAGCTATGTGAAGGAATTGGAAATGATAGAGATTGGAGGCAGGAAAAACAATTAGGAGATGATTGTAATAAACCAGGAAAAGGAACAGTGATTAGGGACTGAACAGGGGTAGTGGCTGTGTGAGTGGACTGAAGGAGCTAGGGGCAAGAAAGTTTATGGAGATAAATTTGATAAAACTTGCTCACTGGCTATGACGGATGGAGAACAGTGAGGCACCAAGGAGTGCACTTGACAAAAAGTTTGGAAGAGGGGTGTGACTTGAGGTAAAGAAGACGCATTCTCTTTTAGACACATTCCATTTGAGATGTCTCTGGTAGCAGAGTAAGGATCTGAGCTCTGTTCTCTGACTAAATCCAGCGTTCTTTCTACTGCACCACACTGTCTCTAGTAGCTTCTCTCCCACATCTAACCTCTCCATGATACAGTTTTCTCATCTGTGAAATAGGGAGTTGAATTAGATGATATCAGTGGTCGCTTCTGGCTCTAAAATCCTGTATTATCCCAATTTGTAATTTTCTTCCTTTTAGTTGGGGCATTTGTTGCCCTCCAGGAGGAGCCACAACACAATACTACGTGGTATGGCACGCACTTGAAGTGAAAATACTGTTAGTAAATCAGCTTTGGTTCTACATCTAAAGAAAATATTTAAATAGAGGATGGGATGGAAGAGAGTTTCATATTTTTAATAAGAGGCAAAACCTTTTAATACAAATTAGCATCTTACTAAACTCCCAGGAGTGAATCCTAAAATAGAACTGCAGTTAAAAATTTAAAAGGCATGAAATCTTTTTTGTTATTTACTGTATGTCTTACAGTTTAGAGTATCCCTAAGGAGTATACATACCCATGTGTTCAGAAGCCTGATGGGGTAGAAGAAATCCATGTCAAGTTTTTTTTTTATCTTTCTGATAAAAGAAAGGTTTTATATATATATATATGTATATGTATATGTGTGCATATATATATATATATATATATGATATAATATGAGAGAAATTACTCTATGAGTAATTTCAACTTTCAACCTTACTTTTAGGTTATAATGTCCTTGGGGATGTAAGTGCATCCTACCTAACGTCCCACATACCTAACAGTTTCTCTACATACTGCTTCCCCAACCATCTGTACTAAGATCCTTTTCCCTATACCTCAGTAAATCTGTAAGTTCATTACTGTGCCCAACAAAGGTCATTAACAATCTGTGATGCTGTGGGGCTCTTGTCAGTCTGTTGATAAATGAATGAACAAAGCATTTAGTAAGTATTTAGTACATGCAGAGCAATAATTTTTAACGCTGGAAATACAAATAAAAGGCAAAAAATTCCTACTCTCAAGGAGCTAATGAGAGAGACAGTACATAAAGGTTTCAGCTGTAAATCAGATGGAAAAATCCCTTCCATCAGCAGCAAAGCAGATGGTAGTAACTCTTCTTTAATGTTATTTCCACTAATAAAATCATGCCAGTCGCTGATGTTGAAACATTTGACAGTGCTGTGAGGGCTGGGCTAGAGGAAGGAATGGAAGTGTGGGGAGGGAGGTTTTGCCATTCCCCAGGCTTCTAAGTCCATCTTCATATTGGTTGCAACTGGTCAGCAGCTGTTCCTAGTGGTGATGAGAAAGATGACTCCCCTTCTCCATGATGTTTTGCCTCTCGATGATAGTTGTAAGAGATAGACTTGGAATCAGGTCTGGTAGTTTTGGTACTACTGATATTCCAGAGATTCTTGGATCCAGAGATGTTCCCACCAGGGTCTAAAAGGAAATGGTGTTCAAGGTGGTGGCTTGACTTGTGTGGCACTTACTGCCTCCTCTCTCACCCTCTGGGTGCCTTACTGCTTCAGCTAGGTTGGCTTGCTTTCCCTGAGTGTGGTAGTTGCTTGGCAGAGATGGCTGCTTAAGGATTCTCCATGGAGAATCCACCCCAGATGCTTAGAGGTCATCTTCTGGTTCCCTTATTGCTTTGTGAAGATCAGTGCAGCGCTTTAACTGCCCTCTTGTAATTCTAATTCCCCCTGAAAGTTCTACATCTTTTTCCTATTGTACATGTGTCAGATGATGCCTTTTACCCCACTTCTCATACATGTCATGGTTGGTAACTCACACCTGCCAGGCATCTTAACATTGTCCTTTGGGTCACCACAGTTTTTATTCTGCAGAGACCATGATGTTGCATGATCTACAGCCCTACAACATTAGTAAGGAAATGGTGTTAAAAAGATAGTTATGGCAAGGAACCATTTGATATCATTGAAAATGCTGTCCAAGATGACTGCATGAATGGAGATGGAACACCCAGCTCCCACACACCTATTTCAGCAAACTCTTGAAATTTGCATCAGAACAAATAATCAAGAAATCCAATGAGAAACCATCAACCAAATGCCCATAAGTAATAGGAAAGAGAGCTGGGCAAGGAAAGTGCCAGTGTGCGCAAATAAGCTAAAAATCACCCAGCATGATCAGAGACAGGCTAGAAATACTTGGAACCTCTAGGACTCTATATCCAAAAACGCTAAGAGTAGAGAGTTTCCCTAAGAAAGCCCTAAGGAGGTTAGTCAAAGTAGAAACCTTGGAGGCTAGCAGGAATGCCAGTATCCAGTATGGCACAGCAGTCAGATTGGAATTGCCTAGGTGTCCAGGGGACCCAAGATATTCTTAGCACTCTGTTCTGAAATGCTATAGGATGACCTGAACAGAAAGCACTCCGAGCCTCAAAGAAACCAAGAAGGCCTAATATTGGGAAAGAAATCAATGAAAGAAACCTGTGGACAAGACTAAAGAGCATGGACCACCCCACCCAGAAGCAACGGAGGCAGACCTCGACCCTGGCACAGGGCCTTAATTTGAGAACAAAACTGAAGTATATACATCTCTTTAAAGATAAACCAAAGAAATTACTGATCAGTGTAAGGAGGTCTGACTGACTGACTACATGTGCAGATCCTATTAGTTTGCTCAGCTGATAGAACCTTTGTATATGGGGGTGCTATAGGGAGCTTGCTTCCAAGAGAAGTTCGGTGATATCTAAGAGAAATGCCTCGGAGAAACTATGGAGCATGTACAGATGCTCCATAACTAGTTCTGGCCAGATAGCCAGTTGGTGAAGAGAAGCATTTAGAAAGTCCTGTCATCTCCTCTTTTACCTCTGTAGAGCTTGGTGACTATCTCATAGTGTCTCGTGAGAGATCACGATATAAGTAGGGGGGTCTTAGGGCCTTCTCCCTTCAAATGTCGTGTGGCCTTGAGAAAGGAGCCTTGGTCCTTGGACTTTTTGGACTTTTTGCTTTTTCTTTTCATTCTAGGTAAACAGAGTGAAGTCTCTGACCTTGAGAGTTTCAAAAGCTCAGGAGAGCAAGCTCTAAGAAGCCAGGAGTGAGGGGCGGCTAGGTGGCACAGTGAATAGAGCACTGTCCCCGGAGTCAGGAGGACTTGAGTTCAAATCCAGACACTCAACACAAAAAAACTAGCCATGTGACCTTGGGCAAGTTATTTAACCCCAATTGCCCTACAAAAAAAAAAAAAAAAACAAAGAGCTCCACTTATCTAAGGTCACATAACAAAATCAGAACTATGACTCTTGAGTCTTCCATAGAGCTTGGAAAAAAAAAAAAGCCAGGAGTGGGAATCCGGAATGGATTGTGCAGCCAGCATAGGAGCAGTGCCCAAAGGAGCAAAGGATGACCTTTGGGAATGATCAATCTTTGGGACCCAAGCTCAGTGGTAGCTGGGATAAAAACTCATCTGGCAGAATCTACCTTTGGATGTTAACTTGGAGCGATCAGTACTAGTAGGAACTGAGCTATTCTCTGAGCCTAGAAGGAGAAAGTAACTCTGTAACAACTACAAACAGAAACTCAAAGAAAAAATAAACTTTCCACAAGAATTTTGTATGTATCTAGAAGAAATAAAGCAAGAGATTAAAAAATAAAATAAAAACTCTATAGGAAAGAATTGGAAGGAAAACAAATAGCTTAGAAGTGGCAAAACTTAATAAAGGAACACTAAAAATTTAGATAGACTAAACAGAGATCATCGACTCCATGAGATGGCAAGAAATATTAGAACAAAACCAGAAGATTGATAGAGAAATAGAAGAAAATATAATATGAAAAATGACTACATGGAAAATAGATTGAGGGAGAATTTAATAATTGTTGGTCTCTCTGAAAATCATTATTAAAATAAAAAGCCTAAGCTCTATGTTTCAATAAAACTGACTATACCTATTAGAGCTAGGGAGCAAATAAACTGCACTTTTACGATAAGATCGGGGTAGAGCAAAGATGTCCATTATCACCATTACTTTGTGATAGCATATTTAAAATGTTAGCTGCATCAATAAGACAAGAATAAAAAATTGTGGATAAGCCTATATAGAAAGGAAACAAAATTTTTACATTTTGCAGGTAATATAATTTACTTGGAACAGAATCCTAGAGAAGCAATTATTAATTAATTGAAATAATTTCAGTAAGGTTGCAAGATATAAGGCAAATTCACACAAATCATTAGCATTTCTGTATATTACCAACAAAACCCAGAAGAATAAGATATAAAGAAAAATTTCACCTGAAAGAACTACAGACTGTATAAATTGTATATCTGCCAAGGCATACAGAAAAATTACATGAATACAACAACAAAATACTCTTTATGAAGATAAAGACAAACCTAAATAAGTGGAAAGATATTAATTACTTATGATTAGATTTTGCAAATAAAAATGAAAATACTACCTACATTAATTTACTAATTCAGTGCCATACAATACTAATGAAAGAATTACTTGATAGAAATAGAAAAAGATAATAAAATTTATCTGGAGGAATAAAAGGCCAAGAATTTCTTTTCTTTTTTTGCATATTTATTTTTCCAATTTTTTTTACATTTTTCCTTTAAAGTTTTGAGTTCGAAATTCTATCCCTCACTTCCCTCCCCTCCATTCTGAGATGGTAAACACTCAGATATAGGTTATTCATGTGCAATTATGTAAAACATTTCCATGTTGGTTACTTTGTACAAGTCTCAAGTAAAAGAAAAAAAAACTGAAAGTGAAAACCAGTGTGCTTCAGCCTATATTTGGTCAATACTAGTTTTCTCTCCAGACGGATAGTGTGCTTCATCGTTAGTCCTCTGGGATTGTCTTGCTGCAAATAGCTGTCATTCACAGTTCTTCATCAAAAATTATTGTTGCAGTGTACAACATTCTCCTGGTTCTGTTCCCTTCACTATGCACCAGTTTGCAGTCTTTCCAGGTTTTTCTGATATTCTGCTTGTTTTGTTATTTCTTATAGCACAATGATATTCCATTACAACCATATACCACAGCTTGTTTAACTCCCAATTGATAGGCATCCCTTTGATTTTCAATTCTTAGCTACCACAAAAAGAGCTGTTTTAAATATTTTTGTACAAATAGGTCCTTTTCCCTTTTTTGGTTGTCTTTGGGATATAGACCTACCAGTGACATTGCTGGATCAAAGGGTATGCATAGTTTTATAACCCTTTGGGCATAGTTCCAAAGTGCTCTCCAGAATGGTTGGGTCAGTTGACAACTGCACCAACAGTACATTAATGTCCCAGTTTTCCCACATCCCCTCTAGCATCCAGTATTTTCCTTTTATGTCATATTACTCTGATGGGTATGAAGTACCTTGCAGAGTTGTTTTAATTTGCATTTCTCTGATCAAAATGATTTGGAGTATTTTTTCCTATGACTATAGATAGCTTTCATTTCTTTATCTGAAAACTACCTGTTCATGTACTTTGACCATTTATCAAGGGGAACTACTTGTATTTTCATGAATTTCACTCAGTTCTCTATATATTTGTGAAATGAGGCCTTTATTAGATTAGCTGTAAAAAAATTTTCCCCACTTTTCTGCTTTCCTCATGATTTTAGTTGCATTGGTTTTGTTTGTGCAAAAACTTTTTAAATTTATATAATTGAAATTATCTATTTTACATTTTGTAATGTTCTCTATATCTTCTTTGGTCTTAAATTCTTCCCTTATCCACAAATCTGACAGATAAACTATTCCATTCTCTCTTAATCTGCATATGGTATCACCATTTATGTGTAAATCATGTACCCATTTTGACCTTATCATAATATACAGTATGAGATACTGGTCTATACCTAGTTTCTGCTATTCTGTTTTCCAGTTTTCCCAGCAGAATTTTTTTTCAGATAATGAATTTTTGTTCCAAAAGCTTGGGTCTTTGGGTTTGCCATATACTAGATTACTATGGTCATTTACTATGATGTAATTTGTGCCTAATCTATTCCATTGATCCACCATTCTATTTCTTGGCCAATACAAGATTATTTTGATAATTATTTTATAATATAGTTTGAGATCTGGTCCTGCTAGGCTTTTGCTTTTTTTTTTTATTGACTCTCTTGATATTCTTAAACTTTTGTTCTTCCAGATGAATTTTGTTATTTTTTCTAGCTCTAAAAAATATTTTTTAATAGTTTGGTATGGCACTAAATAAATAGATTAATTTAGGTAGAATTGTCGTTTTTATTATATTGGCTCAGCCTACCCATGAGCAATTAAACATTTTTCAAATTGTTTAGATATAACTTTATTTGTGTAAAAAGTGTTTTATAGTTGTGTTCCTGGAATTGTCTCAGCATGTAGACTCCAAAGTATTTTATACTGTCTACAGTTATTTTAAATGGAATTTCTCTATCTCTTGTTGCTGGATTTTGTTTGTAATATATAGAAATGCTAAGGATTTATATGGGTTTATTTTGTATTTTGCAAGTTTGCTGAAGCTGTTAATAATTTCAAGTATTTTTTTTTGGTTGATTTTCTATGATTTTCTAAGATAATATATCATCTGCAAAGAGTGATAGTTTTGTTTCCTTGTTGCTTATTCTAATTCCTTTAATTTCTTTTCCCTCTCTTATTGCTATAGTACAGTATTAAATAATAGAGGTAATAATGGGCACCCTTGCTTTACTCCTGATTGTATTTGGAAGGTTGGTTTTATGTAAATATTTCTTATCGTTTTAAGGTAATCTCCATTTATTCCTATGCTCTCTAGTGTTTTAAATAGGAATGGGCACTGCATTTTGTCAAAGGCTTTTTCTGCATCTATTGAGATAATCATATGATTTCTGCTGGTTTTGTTTTTGATATGGTCAATTATGCTAGTAGTTTTCCTAATATTGGTCAAGAATTTCGAAGGGAATAATCATTAGACATTTATTAAGTACTTTCTATGTCCCAGGCACTGTACTGAGCACTGGGGATACAAAAAAAAAGCAAAATATACTACCTGCCCTCAAGAAGAAATAATAGGAGAAAGGTGGAGCATAGCAGTAAAGATCTCAAACTATATTATAAGAAGTAACCAAAACAATCCAATAATAGTTAAAAAATAAATCAATGGAACAGATTAGGTATACAACATACAGAAGCAAATGAGCCTAATAGGCTAATGTTTGATAAACCAAAAACCCCAACTACTGGGGTAAGGACTCATTATTCAAGAGAACTGTGGGAAAAACTGGCCAACAATCTGGCAAAAATTAAGTATAGACCAACACTTCACACAGACTTAAAAGAAGTTCCAAATGAATGCATTACCTAGATGCAAAAATTCCAGTCATGAACAGATTAGAAGAAGAAACAAAGAAGAAATTACTTTGCAAATTTGCTTTAGGAAATGTGTTTATGACCAAACAAGGAAGAGAGAGGATTGCAGAAGATAAAATGGATAATTTTGATTACATAAAATTTAAAAAGTTTTTATACAAACAAAACCAATAAAGCTAAAATTAGAGGAGAATTAGTTCATTGGGGAAAAAATCTTTGAAGTATGTTTCTCTGATAAAGGTTTCATTGCCAAGATGTAGAAGGAAATGATTCCAATGTATCAGAATGAGAGACATTACCCAATTAATAAATAGTCTAAGGAATAGGCAGTTTTCAAAGGAAGAAATCCAACATACCAACAGTCACATCCCTAATAATTCAAGCAGGAGTTCTTAACTTTTTTGTTTCATGGACTGGCTGGTAAAGCTTATGAGCCCTTCTCAGAATTATGAGTTGTTGGGGGTTTTTTAATTAATAATTGAAGAAAATTCTAAACTTAAATTAGAGGTTAGTGAAAATAAAGATTTTTCTTTTAAAAAAGTTTTTTTCCCCATGTAAATTTTTATTCCTAAAATCAAGAATATTAAGAGAATTGGTGAAAAAAAAAAGTGAGGCAAAGTAGTCAAGCAATGTCAGATTTCAAACTGTATTACATAGCAGTAATCGTCAAAATAATCTGTTACTGATTAAGAAATGGAATGGTGAATCTGTGGAAGAGCTTAGGTACACAATATACAGTATAAATTACCATAGTAATCTAGTGTCTGATTAACCAAAGAATCCAAGCTTTGGGGACAAGAAATCACTATTTGACAAAAATTACTGGGAAAATTGGAAAGCAGTTTGGCAGAAACAAGATAAAGTCAAAATGGGTATGTGGGGCGGCTAGGTGGCGCAGTGAATAGAGCGCCGGCCCTGGAGTCAGAAGGACCTGAGTTCGGAGCCGGCCTCCGACACTTAATCCACACAAACAAAAACCTAGCCGTGTAACCTTGGGCAAGTTACTTAACCCCAATTGCTTAAAAAAAAAAAAAAAAGTAAAAAAAATGGGTATGTGATTTAGCCATAAAGGATGATATGAGCAGATCAGGGGAGCATGGAATATTTTAGCTGTCAGATCTATGGATAAGGACAGAATTTATGACCAAACAAAACAGCATTATGAAATGTAAAATGAACAATTTTGACTACATTAAATTAAGAAGGTTTCAGACAAAGTCAATGCAGCCAAAAATTAGACAAAAAGTAGGAAACTGGGGGAAGAATTTTTACGGTAAGTTTCTCTGACAAAGGAAGGAGGGAGAGAATTTGGAACTCAATATTTTTTTTAAATCAATGTTTTAAAAATGTACATGTAATTGAGAAAAAATAAGAAAAAAATTTACGGACCTTCTGAAATCTATGGATATCTTGGGGGTCCATGGTCCCAGCTTTATAACCTGAATCTGAGGAATGCAAATTTAAATGATCAGATTAGCAAGCTTGACAAAAAAGGAAAATGACAGTTTTTGAAGGAGCTATAATAAGACAGGCACACTACTGCTTCATTGATGGAGTTAGGAACTGATCTATACTTTCTAGAAAGCAATTTGGAATCATGTCCCTAACATAGGGATATTATTAAATTGGATATAACCACCACTAAGCATATATACCAAAGAGATCAAAGAAAAAAGAAAAATCCTTGTATGCACAAAATAGTTCAGCTTTTTTATAGTAGAAAAAATTGAAAAGTAAGGGAGTACCTATCAGTCGTGGAATGACTGAACAAATTGATATATGAATATAATCAAATATTATGTCCCATAAGAAATGACCAAAGGAATGGGTTCAGAGAAACCTGGGAATATCTCTATGAATTAATATAATGTTAGGAGGACCAGGAAAACAACATCTATGATAATATGACAATTACAAACAATTTTGAAAGACTTAAGAATTCCAATCAGTGAAATGACCAACTCTGATTTCAGAGCACACCTTAATTCCAAAAGTCCAATGATGGAGAATGCTGCAGAATGAAATATATGTATGTATATGGTCAATGTGGAATTTGGTTTGCTTGACTATGCATAGTTGTTATAAAGTGTTTTTGTTTTTTCCAACTGGAGGAAGGCAAAAAAATTTGAATACTTACTCATTGATCTAGAGCTTTAAGATCAAATTTTGAAATATTGTAAGCATTTACTACTAAGTAACCACAGTTAGGATCATGTAAGTTAGGGTCATGTAATCTGACAGCTTCTGCTACAAATGAGAGATGTTGGAATATAATGTTCCAAAAGGTTAAAGATAAAGCCTAGAGCAATCTACCTTACAAAGCTGAACATAATCCTATAAGGGGAGAATGTTTTGTTTTTTGTTTTCTCTTTCTTTTGGTTTTTCCTTTATGTTCTGATTTTTTTTTCACAATATGACTAACGTGGAAATATGTTTAACATGATTGTACCTGTATGACCTATATGAGATTCCTTGCTGCCTTGGGGAGGGGGGAGAGAGGAGGAAGGGAAAAAATGTGGAACTCATAATTTTATGAAAATGAATGTTGAAAACTGTATTTACATGTAACTGGAAAAAAATGAAATACTATTAAGGAAAAAATTTTTAAGTATATTTGCATAGAGAGGAGGAAGAAGGGGACTAGAACTTGCTATTTCTCTTAATTTAGTTGCATGAGAATATATAAATATGGAGGAAAGGGGAAAAGTCAGCAACACGTGAATCTACTCATCTGAAATGAATAAAGGAAGATTGAACATGTATTCATTCACAGAGAGAAAGAGATTAGTGACAAAATACAGCAAACTGACAGGGAAACATGCAGTGATGAGGAGAGGGGTAGTTGAAGGGAAGACAGTATTGAATAGGGAATACTCACAAGCAAAATAAATTTTATTATCTCAAAGTAGAGAGTAAAAGCAGGGAGAGCAGGAGAGAAGGGGGACCAAGAAAATAATTTACATAAGGACAACGTTGTTAAGAAAACCGATTTTGAAGGATTTTTTTTTAAAAGTCTCTCATCGGTGTAGTCACCATTTTTTCAGAGGACCTATGGTGAAGTATGCAATCCACCTCCTGACAGGAGATGAACACAAGGAGCTGAGACATATGTTTTATGAACCTGGCCACTGGATCTGTTTTTGCCCAACTTATTTGCTAGAATTTTTTTTCTCTTTCTCTATTTTTAATTTTTTGGGGAAAAGGATTCAATTAGGGGGGGAAATGGAGTTAGCAATGCTAACTTCAATCAAAGTCATTTTTTTTTAATACAAAGAAGAGAAGAAAGTATGGACAAACAGGAAAATAATGGGATTTATTATAAACTTTTTAAAAAAACAACTATTATGAAATAGTAATTGACAATTTCTTGTATAATTTATGTTCTGCTATACATGTGGAAAAGCTTACTTTTTGGCATTTAAGTTCAGAATTGATATTTTTTAAAAAGAAAGTATACAATTTTCTAAATTCAATCTGGTGTACTGTGTTCAGCCTCTTAAATTCTGGGCACAGCTTTACAGTGCCTGTCTAAAATATGTGTACTGGATCAATTAACAGTGAGTTGCCCAACCAAATACACATCATAAACTGGGTGATAGGCATTCCTTTTTAAAAAATTATTATTAATTTCTCTCTTCTACTGCCTCCCACCATATTCCCATTAAACAATTTTTGAAAGAGAGAAAAAAATCCTAAAATAAAACCCTTAATACTTATCTGCATAGTTTGGAAAAATAAATTCCTATGTTGGCCATGTCCAAAAATGTATGTCTCTTTCTGACTTTTAAGTTCATCACATCACTGTTAGGAGGTATGTTGAGTTTCATGTTCATTCTTTTTGGATTTATGATTTATTGATGCTTTGATCAGATTTCTAAAGTCTTTCAAAGCTGTTTTTCTCTTCATTGTAAATGATCATTACGTATCAATTTTTCACTACATTCTGCTCATTTTCCTCTGCATCTCTTCACAGAGGTCTTCCTACTTTCTTCTGAAATTGTCAATTTCATCATTCTCTCTTATTGTACAAAAATGTTCCATAACATTCTTATACATTTTGGTTCAGCCATTCTCCAGCTCCCTTGCTTTCTAATTTTTGGCTGCTATGAAAAGAATTGCTATAAATACTTTTGTACACATAAGGCCTGTTTCTTTGGTCACTTTGAGAGTCCAGGCCTACTAGTGGTATAGCTGAGTAAAAAGATATGCACAGTTTAGGAACTTTGGGGGTAACTAATGGGCTCCCAGTTGCTTTCCAGAAGGTTCGGACTAATTTACACCTCCACCAACAGTGCAATATTGTACTTGTTTTCTCTTAGTCCCTCCAACATTTATTGTTTTTCTCTTTTTGTCATTTTTGCTAATCTGATGAGTATGAAGTAAGACGGGTTTTTTTCATTTGCATTTCTACCTTAGTGTTTTAGAGAATTTTTTCATGTAGTTGTTGATAGCTTGGATTTCTTCATTTGAAAACTGCCTGTTCATATCCTTTGACCATTTATCTATTAGGGAATCAGCTCCTTATATATCTTAGATATGAGGCCTTTAAATCCTTTATCTGAGAAACTTGCCACAAAGCATTTTTTCCATTTTCCTATTTCTCTTTTCACTACATTAGATTTGTGCAAAAACTTTGCACGTTTTATGTAATCAACACTGTCTATTTTATCTTGTGTGATCCTCCTTATCATTTGCTTTGTCATGAACCCTTTCCCTGTATATAATTTCTTCCTCATCTCTCTAATTTGTATATGGTGTGATACTTTATATCTAGATCATATATCTCTTTGGAGCTTATCTCAGGATATGGTGTGTTACTGATCTAATTCCAATTTCTACCAGATTACTGTTCAATTTCAAGCAGTTTTTCTTAAATAGTGAGCCCTTCCTTCAGTTACTGGAGTCTTTGGGTTCATCAAAACACTATATTACTATGTTTCTTTGATTCTGTTTGTTATTATCTCTCTCTAATCTATTTGATTGACTCCTCTCTCTCCCCACTGAATTGCTTTAATGTTTACTACTTTGTAGTACAGTTTGAGATCTACCTTCCCATTTCTTTTTATTATTACCCTTGAGGTTCTTGACCTTTTCTTCCTCTAGGTGAACTTTGTTATTATTTTTCTGTCTCTATAAAATATTATTGGGGGGCTTGATTGGTACAGCATTGAATAAGTAAATAAATTTGGCTAGCACTATTGTTTTTTTATTATATTGTCTCAACCATGAACAATTCATGTTTCTCCAATCATTTAGGTCTGATTTTATTTCTACAAAGAATATATTATAATTGGATTCCGAGTCTCTGTGTAAATCATGGTAGATACATTCCCACATATTTTATATCTTCTGTAGTTATTTTACATAGGATTTCTCTTCCTGCTGGGTTCTGTCAGTTATACATAGGGGTGACAATGACTAATATGAATTTATTTTATATGCCACATTTATTATTTAAATTAATTTTAATTGACTCTCTAGCGTTCTCTGAGTATGCCATCATATCATTCGATATGTTTTAATCATTTGGAGTTTCTCCTGTAAATTGCTAATGTAACTGGGCATTCAAAATGCCTCTGAGACCTGGCTGCATGGACTTCTTGGAACTGTTGAAGTTCTCTCTGAGAAGGGAAGGTTCAGGAGAGTTTGGGAAGGCGAGGAGTTATGGAGGCAGCTTTTGTACAGGAAAGAGCAGCAGCAGGGCACTAGAGTCTGTAGTTTGACAATTAGGGAGACAGAGAGAGGCTCCAGGAGGTACTTTGAATGGAGATGAAGGTTAAGATACTGAACAGCCTGAGTGTTCTTTCAGGTGATTTCCTCTGTCTCTCCAAATCACTACGAGAGAGCATGGGACCATCATGGACTGTTTGAGTGTTTGACTCCTTTTCTCTCTCTCCTGCAGACTTTAAGCATTTGCTACCAGACATTTCTGTTACTTTTTTTTTGGAGACTAGGTGCTCCTATTACATCCAGACTGGAAGTGCAGTGGCCATCACTCGTGGGCCTAAACTGATCAGCATGGAAACTTCAGCCTGACTTGTTTCTGACTTGGGTTGGTTTACTCTTCCTCAGGCAGCCTAATGGCCACTTCCTGCCACCCCCAGGGTCTCAACACATTGACACCAGACTTAGTGTAGACACCCAATTGGTTTTTACCCTGCTTCAGTTCAGGACTCCCAAGCCACCAGCCTCAGCCTTCATAGCATCAGGGATTCTTAGCCTAACCCCACTCCTAGCTAGACTTATATATTTACTCACATTGTCACTCATTTCTGGCTGTTTCCTAGCATCTCAGAAGTTATTTCCCCTTTGATATAAAGTTATGAACAGTCATAACTGCTATGTGATTTGTATCAGTTATTAATTTGTGAAAACCAGGAGTGTAACTGTGATGTTTAAAAAGTTTGAATCATTTCTGGGTAATTTGATGATTTTATTAATAAGGCTAGCATGTTATTAATAAAAGAGGTAAGTGACATTCTCAAATGCCAAAGACCTCTAATGGCAAAGAGTTCACAGTTTTCTCTGATTGGTTAACAATTAATGAGAAAATGAATATTACAATGAAAGATGGGCTATATTATAAAGAGGGTCTTGAGGTACATAACACTGTACACCCAAATCTTGGTCAAAGACACTTATCAGTTTCCATCTCACCTGTCTAACAAAAGGGAGAATCCACTTTCCCAGACCTATCTGAGTAGGAATCTACCCATTTGCCTAAACTTAGAATTTCTTTTATTGTCTTCGATTAAATCTTAGCCATCGTGGCTAGATAAGTCTTTGAGAAAGATTTCTCACACTGGTTGATTTCTGGTTGAGGAAGCAGAAAAGGGAAAAAACCTTGGCCCTGATTCAATAATTAGTTATTAATTCAAGAAATAACAGAATGAGTTAGTGAATGACTGGGATTGGTACAAAGAAGAAGAAAGAGATGTATCTCTACTGTCTAAAATAGCTACTTTTTTTTTAAACAAATGCTTTATTAACTTCTGTTTTACATCATTCATTTCCGCCAGATTTTGAGTTACAATCATTTTCCCCCTGCTATTCCCCTACCCAACCTCCCAGAATAGCAGTCCCACAAGATATCGCTTCCTCCAATCTGCTCTCTCCCATACCTTCTCCCATACCCCCTTCGACTTTTCCATTAGAGGAAGGTGAATCTTTGTGTCCCAATGCCTGCACATCTTATCTCCCAATTATAAGCAAAAGAGTATTAATAATAGTATTTATATATATTTGAAACATTTAATCTTAAGACCTCGAATTTCAGATCCATTTCCTTCCTCCCTTGTCACCCATTCCCTCTGGGGAGATAAGTAATTCAGTATATGTTGTACATGTCTAGCTATGCAAAACATTATCATAGTAGATATATTGTACAAGGCTGCTTATAATTCCCTCCCATTCATCCCACCCCCCACCTGGTCCATTCCCTACATGATCCTGTCCCTCTTCTATAGTGGGTACTTCCAACCTCCCCTCCCCCCAAGGATGCCCTCCCATCCATCATCCCTCCTCTCATCCCCCTTCCCCCTATTCTGCTGCAGGTTGAGATATCCCATTTAGTATGTATGTCATTCTCTCCCTGAATCAAATTCAATGAGAATGTGGTTTTGCCTTTTTTGCCTTCCTATTCTCCCCCTCCCTTGCAACCACTTCCCCTTGCTTCTTCTACATGAGATAGTTTACCCTACCCTGTCTCTCCCCATCTCCTCTTGCCACTTTCCTCTCTCACCTCATAATTTCATCCCTTGAGTATTCTCCCTTCCCAACAAATTCAACCTATGCCCTCTATCCATATATAACTGTAACCATATAAACACACATTCACATATGTATTCATATGACCACACCCCCTTCTTCCATTATTTTCATAGTGAGAAAGATATCATCAGTCACAGATATTGCTTTTCCATATAGGAATGTAAATAGTTCAACTTTGATAAGTTCCTTTTGATTTCTTTTCCCTGATTACCTTCTCAGGCATCTCTTGCTTCTTGTGTCTGGATGTCAAATTTTCTATTCAGTTTTGGTTTTTTCCTCAAGAAAACCCTCTATATTCTATATGAAAGTCCTCTATTCCACTGAATGACTATATTTTCCCCTGAAACAAAATACTCAGTTTTGCTGGGTAGGTGACCCTTGGGTTCATTCCCAACTCTTTTGCCCTCTGGAATATCGTATTCCATGCCCTTCAATCCCTCAGTGTAGAAGCTGCCAGGTCCTGGGCTATTCTGATTGTGTTTCCACAATATTGAAATTGTTTCTTCCTGGCTGCTTGTAGTATTTTCTCCTTGATCTGGGGATTCTGGAACCTGGCTATAATATTCCTGGGAGTTTTCTTTTTGGGATCTTTTTCAGGAGGTGATCTGGTGATTCTTTCAACCTCTATTTTGCCCTCTGGATCTAAAACATCAGGGCAATTTTCCTTAGAATTTCTTGAAGGGTGATTTCTAGGTTCTTTCTTTGATCATGGCTTTCAGGTAGTCCAATAATTTTTAAATTGTCTCTCCTGGATCTATTTTCCAGGTCAGTGGTTTTTCCCATGAGATATTTCACATTGCCTTCTAATCTTTCATTTGTTTGGATCTGCTTAACAGCATCTTGATTTTCTATAAAGTCATTAGCTTCCATTTGCTCCAGTCTAACTCTGAAGGAATGAATCTCCTCAGTGAACTTCTGAGATTCTTTTTCCATCTGGCAAATTCTACTTTTTAAGGCATTCTTCTCCTCATTGCCCTTTTGGGCCTCCTTTGCCATTTGAGTTAGTCTATTTTTTAAGGTGTTGTTTTCCTCAGTCAGGCTATTGACCTCATTTCATACTTTTCCTGCATCCTTCTCATTTCTCTTTCCAATTTTTCCTCCACTTCTCTTATTTGATTTTTAAAGTCCTTCTTAAGGTCCTCTATGGCCTGCAACCCGTTCATGTTTTCCCTGGGGCTTTTGGAGCAGGACTTCTGACCTCACAGTCCTTTTCCCGCTCTATGCCCCCAAAATAGGAGTCTAGGGTTGCATTTTTCTGTTTCCTTTGCCTTGGCATGTTGCCACTTAATTACTTGACTTTTGGGCTTGTTGCCACACTAGCTTTAAGGCCAGATAGAGGAATTTTCGTCCCGAACGTGTGGGGGGCAACTTCCGTTTCTGGCAAGCTGTAAACCCACCCACAACTTCCACCCTAGATCACAATCCAGATCCAGGGGGGTTAAGAGCGATTACCCCCCCCAAGACTGATCGCTGGATCTCCCTACAGTTCGCAGGCCAGGAGCTGGAGCTGCCTCTGAAAACTACAAAATGGCATGTCTCCTCAGTGGCTTCTAGCCCCCAGGGGAGGGAGCCGACGCATTCCCCAAATACTGGTCCCAAAGTCCATAGGTCACTAACCTCTCACTTTGTCCTAGGCATGTCTGTGTTGATGATTCTGGAGTCGCCACAGCTCCTGGTGTTCTGGGGTCTCTCCAGCCGGCTGCTGGCCCTGCCGCCCTGGGGCTAAAACCTTGGCTCACTCGGACCTGGGCTTGGCTCCGCTCGGCTGGGCTCGGCTCCCAGAGCACTGCGCTGGTCCTTCCTGCAGGGCTGCTGGGCTGTCCTCAGCAGGAGGATATCTTCTCTGTGTCGTTCTGTGGGTGCTGGGCCTCTAGAGGTTGTTCAGAGTCCCCTTTTACATAGTTTGGAGGGAATCTGGGGGCAGAGTGGCTTGGATGAGCTGTTTCTACTCTGCCATCTCGGCTCCACCCCGAATAGCTACTGTTTTAAACCTACATTGGTGGGTCTGAGTTACAGTAGAGAATCTTGTGATTTTAACCCTTACTACCTTTTGGTTATACTTCCCAAAAAGAGAATTTAAACTGGATCCGAGATTTGTCTTCTGCCACTTAGGCTAACATGGTGATCTGGTGAGGAAGACTGGGTATGTGTGAGCCATGCTGTCTTCTTCCCATTGTTTCCTCCTTGAGCATGCTTAATAGGTAAGCATATTGACTGACAAGTAGCTTTGTCAAAGAAGAGGACAAAGTTGTGGGTGGCCTGGGAAGAGTGACTGTGCTCAAAATTCCAAAGGTGGGGGCCAGAGGAAGTATCAAGTACTTCTCCCTTTTACATTCTCCCTTAAAATCACAATATTTTCCAGACAGATGTGGGCTTTTTTGTTATTCAGATATTTCAGTCATGTTGGATTCTTGGCAAAGATACTGGAGAGGTTTGCCATTTCCTTCTCCAGCTCATTTTACACATAAGGAAACTGAGGTAAACAGGGTTAAGTGACTTGGTATATTAGGGTAATTTAAAAAAAAATAATTATAGATCTCTTTGAGAAAGCCCTACAGTATTCTGGAGTTTTTTGGTAATTGGCACAATTATCATTATAGATCCTGAAAACAAGAGCATCCAGAGGGCTACCCCATATTTAGGGAATACCTTTTCCATTTGGACTTGGCCTAATGAGAGGGAAAGAATGCTATATTAGTGGTCTATAGACCTGAGTTTGAATCTTGGCCCTCCCACTCATGTGTATAACCCTGAGCAAGGAGAGAAGGGAAAAAAATGAGCGCTAAATAATCTCCTACTATGTGCTAGGCATTACGCCAACCCTGGGAAATAGGTATTATCATGATGCCCACTTTATAGTTGAGGAAACTGAGGCTGAAAAAAAGTAAAATGACTTGCCTAGGGTCGTAGAACTCGTGTCTGAGGCCAGATTTGAACTCAAATCTTCTTGACACCAGCATTAGTGTACTTATTTACAGTGCTACATAGATGCAAATCATTTACCCCCAGTGAGCCTCAGACTCCTTATCTGTAAAATGAAGGCACTGGACTAAATTACCTCCAATGTTGCTTTCATCTACAAATCTATGCTTCTATGACTGTGTTGGACATACTGCTTGATAGTCACAAACATCTTCAGTAAGTGCCTTGTTTCATGTCTCATTTGATATAAAAAAACAGTTGAACAAAGTTATCTTTGTGGTTGCAACTTTCAGGGAATACTCTCAATGTGTATGTGTGTGTGTGTGTGTGTGTGTGTGTGTGTGTGTGTGTGTGTGTGTGTGTATGGCATAATGCTAGGAAGCTTTTAAGATTGCTTTTTTTAAAGAACAGTACTTTTAAAATATCAACAGTGGTGAGGTCTTGTGTTCTGTACTTTCTTCTTTTAATCTAAAAGTAGTGTAGTATTATGTTGTGCATGGTTGTCATTATCCTTTTGTATACTGTGCTCTCATTGGTCATCATTTGGTTCCTCTGCTCTAGAGAAATAGGTTTCCTTTCAAACCAGGTGGGACCTGCATGGCTTGTCATAGACCCTTCTCACACTACTGACTCATCAACTAGACAGAGATCCCAGTATGTGCCTCCTTTGCCCTGAGAGTTATGAAAACTAATCATTTTTTTCATCTTCAGCTTTGTTCCTCTAGCCAGGGAAAATAGCATTGGGTGGGGGGGAGAGGGGACCAACCCAGTGTCAAATTTCTCTCCCCTCTTCTGGGTGTTCCCTCATGGCCCTCCCGGGTGCTTTTGTGTAATGAAGTACATATATCAGCAATACAATCATTAATTTTATCATAAAACTATCTTAGAAGACTAGGAAAAGGAAGGTAATGAAACAAAACAAAACCGAAAAAAATGGAGATAAGCCTTTCTCACCCTGAGGAAGGCTTCAGGTTACCCCTCCCTTAAAGAGAAAGGAAGGTTAAAAGAGTGTGGTGAGGAGAGGCTAAAAGTGATTGGCTCTGGCCTGGGAGTCTAGACTTGTCCCAGCAGTGTGAGGCCTTCCCCTCTCTCTCTCGTGAATTAGTTGGTCATGCAGTGCTGGTCCTGAAAGGCTGGTGCCAATTCCCTGTGGCAGTGGCCTTTCCATTAGCTTCTCCAGATCTGTATGGCTCCTGGCTGCTGCCATGCTCCTCTGTGTCTGTGGTCCCCTCTCTCTAGAAACTAGCCTAGAGCTAATATGCTTTCCTGTTCTCTGTGCTGACCTGAAGCTGGTGATTCTTCTCTCACAGGGCTTTCTGCTGCCCCTAACTCCTTAGAAATGGAAGGCCTAATTTGTCACTTAGTACCTGAGCTGTACTGAACATAGAGTCAGGGAAGGGCAGTATAAAACACATACTGTTTTATGTTGTTGTTTAGTTACATCTGTCTTCGTGACCCCTGGACCACAGCATGCCAATTCTGGTTATGGGATTTCTTGTTGAAGATGCTACTATGGTTTGCCATTTCTTTCTCCAGTGGATGAAGACAGAGGTTAAGTGACTTGCCCAGGGTCACCAACTAGTGTCTGAGGCTAAATTTGAACTCAGGTCTTCCTGACTCAAGGCCTAGGACTTTAACCCTGAGCCACCTAACTGCCTCCTGTTTTCCATTTTATAAAGGGAAGATAAAGCAGCTCTTGAGGTTGCCATTTGTTTGGTTTCCTTGCAACTGAAGGCAAAAAAGCCCGGCCTATGGGAACTCAAAACTTGAAAGTTTGATAGGCTTACCGCTGACTTGAGCGGTGCCTCAAGTTTCACCTTTCTAACTTAGTGTGACAGTTGGTGAATGTGGAAGCATTGGGAAGTAAGCAGCATTTTATCCGAGTGTTGCATTTTATGGTCTAGAGTACTTGGCTGTATTCTAATCACTGGACTAGCTCTTTTGTTCTCCTTGGCTAGGAGAATCAGGCATGTCAGAACTGAAAGCCATCTATTGCTTAGCAAACAATCCAGGGCATTCTGTTTTTTGTTGTTGTTGTTTTTAGGTTTTTTGTTTTGTTTTTTGTTTTTTGCTTTTTGCTTTTTGGAGGGCAGTTGGGATTAAGTGACTTGCCCAAGGTCACACAGATAGTATTAAGTGTCTGAGGCCAGATTTGAACTCAGGTCCTCCTGACTCCAGGGCTAGTGCTCTATTCACTGCACCTCCTAGCCGCTCTATTCCAGGGCAGTCTGAAGTATTGGCATGGTATACTGATCTTGTAATCTTTACAAAACTGGATCTTTCCAGGCTTCTGTCCTCCTGCTATAGATGATACAAGGCCAACCCCTCTCTGTATACCCTTAATTCCATCCCCTCCCATCTGTTCTGCCAGATTTCTCCTACTATCATCCCCACTCTTTCTCCTTAATCTCCAATCTCTCCCACTCTATAGATTTTTTCCCCTGATATGTACAAACATGCCCAATCTCCCATCTGAAAGAAAAAAAAACTTCACAAAATCGTGTAATCCTCCCTAGCAATCGTCTTATCTTCCCCTTCTCAGCTAAATTTCTTGAAAAAGCCGTTTATATTTCCTGCTGCTACTTCCTCCCCACTCACTTTCTTCGAAAATCTCTACAGTCTGTCTTGTGACCTCATCTTTCAAAGGAACTTTGATAGAAGAATTAACTATTTTAGAAATGTTTTAAAATTCATCTAAAACACTAGATCCAGAGTCCAAAAGACTTAGACAAGGACTAGCAGTGACCCTGGGTCAATTACTGCGCCCCTGTCTGCCTCGGTTTCCCCGAATGTAAAATGGAACTCTACCTTACAGGGCATTTGTGAGCCATGCCTGGCTCATAGTAGATATTCAATAAAGGCTTCTCCCTTCCTTGATTAGCATAGTGACTTTGGAATTCTGCAGTGATATTACTGAACCGCAGTTCTTTTATATGGTCTCTGAGATGTTTCATCACAGAGGCTAATATTCTACGACAGTTCTTGGAAAGGTCAGGAGTCAGTACTGTAGATTCTGTGCTCTCCATCTTAAGTACACCCCACACCCCACTCTTGCAATGAAAACGCCTTCTCCCCCAGCTGAGCTTCTCCCTCTGCTAGCTCTTCCATTCTTAGGCACTAGAGAGTCACACATCAATCTGTTTTCTGAATTTGTTCCTAAGTTGAAGAAACCGGTGCTCTGGGTCCATTTTCTGCCTCTACTTGCATTTATCTTTGTACAGACCTTGGCACAGGTGCATGGTTAAAATGTTTAGCTGCTGAGTCCTAACTTTGCTGCTGATAGTATGTTACTAGTATCTCAAATAAATCAGGCAAAGTGCCAATTAAGGCTCCTGCTAGAACTATTCTCTGGGTCTAACATATCACAGATCAATTATCTGTTTTACTGTCTTCATGTACAATTTCCTTATCAAACTCCAGGCTCTCTTATGTAGCCCATGTATGGGCAGTCTTAATCATTAAACAAAGCCCTATCCCTTTCATGGGCTGCAAAAGAATTATTCTCAAATGTTTTTCATAGAGGATTGAGGTACCATGGCCATCTGTGATTTACTCTCCAGTATAGTAGTGCATTTCGCAGTCTTCATCATGTCCGTGGGATCCTGTAAGTCCATATGGGATGGAATCATATTTAAGTAAGAATGGAGTGTGGCGAAGGTAGTTGGCACTGTGAGTAGAGCACCAGCCCTGGAGTCAGGAGGACCTAAGTTCAAATCCAGCCTCAGACACTTAACACTTAATAGCTGTGTGACCTTGGGCAAGTTACCCCCAGTTGTCCTACCCCTTCAAAAAGACAAAAAAAAAAGAAGAAAAAGAAAAAGAAAAAAGAATGGAGTCTACGCTGACCTATATCTCTGACTTCATCTCTTTTTCTCAGAGCTGATTCCTTTGGAATTCAGTCTCTGGTGCATTAACTCTGCATTTTTTCTTTCAGTTACATACAGCTTTTGCAGGAGCTAGGTCCTACTGGCTCCAAAGAATCCACAAACACTATAAATCAGGACTTGATTTTTTTTATTTTTTGGTGATTGTCTAGATGTAAGTTATGAAGAAAATGGTGATAAGGCAAATTAAACTCAAAAGTGTTCTATGCATAATTTTTTTCAAAGAACAAGTTGCTCAGTATTTGCCACAACACTCCCAAGTACGTGCATCCCTCATGTGTTTGTCTAGACCATAGTAACCAAACATAGCTTAACTTCATCTTTCTTTTAGTACTTTTCTGGAACAGAGGCTACTTTAGGCTTCTGTTTCTAAGCCCTTTACCCCTTCCACGGGGTGGGAGGTGAGGGTGACTCTGCCACTTGGGTCATCTCCAAGATGACCCACCTTGGTTCCCCACAGCAGAGTCTGAGTGATCCATGGGCCTCAGTGATCCATACCTATGGACATTTCAGAACCCCATAAAAAAACTTTCCATTTCTTCAGTATGCTCTTAGACTCCTCTCTATGATAGATTATTTTTTACTTATATAGAATGCTGGGCACTAGGGGCTTGGCAAAATTTCTTTAAGTTCTTAGATCTGGTGGTGCAGTAGATAGAGTGCTGGGCCTAGGTTAGGAAAACCTGAGTTCAGATATGACCTCAGCCACTTACTATTTATGTGACTCTGGGCAAATCATTGAGCCACTGTTTGCCTCAGTTTTTTCACATGTAAAGTGGCATGATAGTAGCACTTACCTTGCAGGATTGCTGTAAGAATCCAATGAGATAATTGTAAAAAGCACTTAGCATGATGCCTGCCATGTAGCAGGCACCATATAAATGCTTATTCTCTTCCCCCTTCCTTGCACTTACACAGCCATAATTATATCAACACAGTCCTATTGACAATTTGAGCCAGCCCATGATCCATGAGTTCTGTAAGAACCACACCTTTGATCCCAGCCCTCAGTAGTAGTTTCTCCTATCTTCAAAAAAAATTAGATGCCTCCTGCTTGAAGGTAGGGTAGTTAGGGACCCCACACAGATATCCTTAGTGTTTTCTCTGTCACCAAACTAGCTAACATTTGCAAACATTTAAACACTGTACTCTCAGAGTACTGTATTCTGAGTATACCACATCATAAGCTGCTTCCCTATGGCTTTCTAGCAAACACCTACATGTTCCCACCTTAGGCCTTTGTATCTCATCAGAGGCAACACCACATTCCATATGAGACTCAGAGGGTTCCTCCCTGAAAACAGAGCAGTTTTTTATTTTGAGTCCTTTATATTAGAACTAGTAAATTCTACTGTGGAGATTATATATATATATATATATATATATATACGATTGTGTTTCCACAATACTCAAATTGTTTCTTCCTGACAGCTTGTAATATTTTCTCCTTGACCTGGGACCTCTGGAATTTGGTTATGATATTCCTAGGAGTCTTTTTCAAGAGGTGATTGGTAACTTCTTTCAATTTATATTTTGCCTTTTGGTTCTAGAATATCAGGGCAATTTTCCTTGAGAATTTCTTGAAGGATGATTTCTAGGCTCTTTTTTTGATCATGGTTTTCAGGTAGTCTAGTAATTTTTAAATTATCTCTCCTGGATCTATTTTCAAGGTCAATGGTTTTTCCAGTGAGATATTTCACATTGCCTTTTATTTTTTCATCTGTTTAATAGTATCTTGATTTCCCATAAAGTCATTTGCTTCCATTTGCTCCAATCTAATTTTGAAGGAATTATTCTCTTCAGTGAGTTTTTGAAATTCCTTTTCCATCTGGCCAATTCAAGTTTTTAAGGCATTCTGCTCTTCATTGGCTTTTTGGGACTCTTGCCATTTGAGTTAGTCTGTTTTTTAAGTTGTTATTTTCTTCAGTATTTTTTTGGGTCTCCTTTAGCAGGCTGTTGACTGGATTTTCATGATTTTCTTGCATCATTCTCATTTCTCTTCCCAATTTTTCCTCCGCTTCTCTTACTTGATTTTCAAAATCCTTCTTGAGCTCCTCCATAGCCTGTAACCAATTCATATTTTTCTTGGAAGCATTTGGTGCAGGAGTTTTGGCTTCATTGACTTCTTTTGGTTCCATGTTTTGCTCCTTTTTGCCCCCAAAAGAGGATTCTGTGGTCTGATTGTGCTTCCTCTGCTTTCTCATCTCGCCAGTCAGTTCCTTGACTTTTGAGCTCTTTGCTATGGTAGAACTCGGCTTCCAGAGTAAAGAGAGTTGTGTCCCAAATTGCTGGGGTTTTCGCAAAGGTTTCAGAGGTCTCAGGAGGACACCCTCTCTACAGCCACCACAAGCTCTGGCACACTGGCATTTCTCATCCTGGGACCACCAACCAAGATTGTATGACCCAGATCCAAGCAGGTCAAAGCAAGAGCAATTACCCTCTAAACTGTTACTTGCCCCCCTGCTTGGTCCCCCAGGAGCTCTGGAGGCAGCCATGTGGCAGCAGCTGCAGCCACCACACCTCTGCCACCTTGTGACCAAGGAGGCAGGGGCTAGACCATGCTCTTCTGTTACCCATTTTCAGCAGAGTTCCCCACTGACTTTTTGCTTTGTCTCTGGAAACTACCATAGCTGCTGGTGACTCACTCTCCTGAAGTCTGTTCCGGCCATTCTGTGCCACTGGTTGGGGCTGCCCCAACTGCTCAGGTGGCTCACGAGGGACTGCGCTTGGCTCCTACCTCAGGGAGATAGACCCTTCCTGTCAGCCTGCCAGGCTGCCTTCAGCAGGAGATTTGTTTCTCTTTGTCACTTTGTGGGTTCTGTAGTTTTAAAATTTGTTCAGGGTCATATTTTACAGTTATCATAGCTGGTTGGTGTGAGAGCTTATGCCAAGTTCCTGCTTTTACTCCACTATCTTGTCTCTGCCCCTGATTTTTACTTTCAGAAGATCATTTAGGCAGCTGTATGTTAGTATTCGTATGAGTGGAGACAAAGGAAATACATTCAGGGAATGTGAAGGTAGAAACTATAAGACTTAACAAGAGATTAAATGTATGGGGTGAGTATGATAGAGTCTAGGATAACACCGAGATTGTAAGGATGACTGGGAGGCTGGAGCATCCTCAATGGTAATAGTAGGAAAGCTCCAAGGAGAGCAGAGTTTGGGGTAGGGTAGAAGGAAAGATGAGTTCTGTTTTGGTCATATTGAATCTCAGATATCTAATAAACAGGTAGTGGTACAAGACTAGATGTCAGAAGAGAGGTTAGGGATGGGTAGATCTGAGAATCAACTACATAGAAATAATGATTGAACAAACTGGAACAGATGAGATCAACACAGAGACGGCATAGAAGGAGAATAGAGGGTCAAGGACACACCTCTGGGGCACACTCATCGTGAGTGCGCATGACCTGGAGGAAGACCTAGTAAGAGCTTGAGAATGAGCCGCTGACAGGAGGAATGGTGTCAGCATTTAGAGTCGAAAATGAGAGAGAATCAGGCAGGGAAGGAGGTGATGGCATTGTCAAAGGCTGCAAAGACCTCAAGGAAATTAAGACTTTGGAAAAGCTATTATGTTGACAAGAGTTCATTGGTGAATTTGAAGAGAGCCATTTCAGTGAAGTTATGAGGTCAGAATTTTGAGGTTTAGAAAAAAAATGAGGGGAGAGGAAGGCACTGACTGTAGACAATCTTCTCAAGGAGTTTAGCTGCAAAAGGGAGAAGAGATCTAGGATGATAAGTAGCAGGGATGATAGGTGAGAACCTCTTAAGGACGAGGGAAGAATAGCCATGTTTCTAAGCAGGAAGGGAGTAACTGATAGATTGAGAGAGATTGAAGATAGAATGGAGGTGATGGGCAATCTGCTGGAGAAAATGAGATGGAATGCGGTCAGAGGTGCCTATTGAGGGGTTTATCTTGTCAAGGGAAAGGGCCACTTCTTCATGTGAGTCAAGTGAAGAAAAGAGAGTGGGAGAAGACATTTGACTGATGTTAGATGAAGAGGAGCAAAGAGGGAGCTCTTTAGTGCCTGGGCTCAATTTTGTCAGGGAAGAATGAGGCAAGTCCTCAGCTAAGAGAGTGTAGGAAGGGCCATGAGACCTGAGAAAGGCTGAAGAGGTGACTCAATTTGGGAGGAATAAAAGGAGTGCTTCGCTGCGCTGAGGGGCCAACTTGAGATTGTATAACGTGCATTTGGAAGGAATCCAGTCAGCACGGTTCCATGGTCTTCTCTCTAGACTTGCTCTTTGCTGGTGTCTTGCTTGACTGTAGTTTGTACTGTTTACAGCTTTGGTCTGAGAATCATAGCCTAGGCTGATGCTATGCTCTGGAAGAGAATCAAAGCCCATATTTCACTTCCAGACTGCTAAGCTCTTAACTTCTCTCTCTAACTTGTTCAGCTTTGCAGCTGGACTATGTGGTAGTTTCAGCTTTATCTCTCCTGTTCCCCAGTGTCACTGTGAGAGTAGGGGGGAAAAAGACACTGGGACAAGGCCCCCTGTCTGGCAGTGTTGTGGTGGTATGAATAGATCGTAGCGCTTAGAGTCAGCAAGACTTCCATTTGAATTCTGCCTCAGACATTCACCAGCTGTGTGACCTTGAGCAAGTCATGTAACTCTGTCAGCCTCGGTTTCTTCATCTGTAAAGTGGGGATAATAATACCACCTATACCTCACTGGTTTGTTGTGAGGGTCAAATGAGATAATCATTGTAAAATTTTTATAAATGTTAAAGTCTATATAAATGCTAGTTATCATTAGTATTGAAAGGCAGCGAGGTGACTCAGTGAATCTTAAGTCCTAGACCTGAAGTCAGGAGGACCTGACCTTAAGGGGTAGGGGTGGAGACACACACACATGCACGAGCGTACGTGCGCACACACACACACACACACACACACACACACACACACACACACACACACACATATGCCTCCCTGCAGTTGAGAGTGGATCTCCCCCTCCCTTCCACAACCTCTTTGTAGATCAGAGTTCCAGATGAAAACCAATCTACTTTGTGATCATCAGCTCAGCCCATTAATAACCACAAGCAGTCTGGGGAAATGGTACAAGAGGGAAGCAATGATGAGAATAGGAAAAGAGAAAAGTAATTTAGCAGGTAAATAAGTGCTAGGAAATAAAGCTAGATGGCCCAGTGGATAGAGTGCTGGTCCTGTAGTCAAGAAGACTCATCTTCTCAATTCAAATCTGGCCTCTGACACTAGAAGTGTGACCCTGGATGAGTCACTTAACCCTGTTTACCTCAGTTTCCTCATCTGTAAAATGAGTGGGAGAAGGCAGTGGTAAACCACTCCGGTTTTCTTTGCCAAGCAAACCCCAAATGGGGTCATGAAGAGTTGGAAATGACTGTAAAACAACTGAATAACAACAAAAAATAGCAATTCCCATGTGACTATATAATACCATATAAAGCATCACACCCTCTATCTTCAGCTCAGCAATTAGCCACAAATTAGTCATGAGTTGGGAGTTGGTGGTCAATGTACTAGACAGTTTGTCTCTAGCATTACAGTTGGGTTTTATGAGACATAACTAGCCTATTATTTCTGTACTATCCTCTGAAATATAGAAAAGGCTTTGTTACATTGAACCTTCCTTTTTAATGGCATTTGTTGTAATTAAATTTTACCTGAATGTGTTACCCATGGTAGAATGGATGGGGTGAGGTCAGTCAATAAGCATTTATTAAATGTCTACTGTGTGCCAGGTACTATTAGATACTGTGGATACAAATAAAGGCAAAAGACTGGGGTGGGAGAGACCTTGGGGTTTGATTAGGTTTTCTTTATAGAGGAGATAAGAGAGAATAGTAGTCTAAAATATCTTGCATTAAGCTTCAGAGGTACTGTTGGTTAATAGTAGATTAATAGTCCTAATATAACAAAAAATTCTATACCGCAAAGATCGTGTAGGGCATTTAATTTGGTGGTGGAATAAACTATGGCTCTGGAATAATTTATTTTTCAAAGAATTCCAGAGTCCTTTGAATATGGCTATTAATGTAGTCATCCATAGCACTTGTTAACCAGAGTTATTGTAACTTAGAAAGAACCTGCTGTTTAATATCCAGCAAAGATTTCAAACCTAGTTCATGCCAGACTAAACTTAATGTTTTTTTTTTAAGGTTTCTTTACCAGTAAATTAGGGAAGTATGTAGACACAGATTGTCTACCTATACCTTTGACAAAGTATAACTTGCTTATTCTCATGGACGAAATAGAGATATACAGGCAAGGGTGTGCTGGTAAATGTTTAACAACCAGCCCTCTGGAAAAATGTATACAGCTGACATTTTAAAGTTTAAGCTAATTAATCTTTTTTCTTCATCTTATGTCCCAACAATCAACAAAGCAATAAATCAAGCTGAATTGTAGTGTTTGTTGATTTCCAAAGTGTATATGTTTACACTGAAAAATTTAGCAATCAGTTTTCTTGAGTCAAATCAAACTAGCTCCAGCTCACCCCTGGATAGCAGTAAATTACAGTTTAGTAAGGTGGATTTGGAACTGATTAAATGAACTGACCTGATTACTCATTAATGGGATAGATGAAGCCTTTCAGTGGTTATCTTGGGCATGCATCATGTCTTTTGCCATTTAGCTTTTTAATTATTTGAATTGGTATATATGATGTGATTATCAAATTTGCAGAAGACACAAAGCTACAATTTGATAATTAACACCTTGGATTAAGAAGGATCCAAAAAAATCTCAATGGTTTTTGAGATGAATCAAATGAGATTTACGTTCGTAAAAGAGATATAAGATGGGGCAAGGTACAGCTAGAAGACAATTTTCTGAAGAAAAACTAGAGGTTTTGGCAGGTTTCAAGTTCACGATAAACCCATAGCAGTATGACTTAAAAATAATGTGACTTTAGGCTGCATGAAGAGAGTCATCGTGTTGAGTACACAGAACGATAACTTCGCCAAAACTCTGGCCAGACTTCATCTGGACCGGCATACTGTAGGCAGGACACTGACTAATTGGAGAGAGAACAAAGGAAGAGATGCTGAAGATCCTCTATTATCGTGCCATTTTTAAATTCACTGAATGAATTTTAAGTGTTAAATCTAGAGGAGATAAAATTTAGGGGCACATGATAGTGATTTTCAAGTATTTATAATGATGATGATAATGAAGAGGAATAAGATTAGTTCTGCTTACCTTTAATTAGTGGAAGTTGTAGAAGGGCATATTTAGGTAGAATCTGAGGTGTGAGGGAATGGGTTAGAGGACACCTGATTGAGTTCCTTCCACTTGACGAATTATAAGATGTAAGGGGTCATAACAGAGACAACACATTGTGGAGATAGTGACATTTGCATCTTACATGACCTTGGCTCAAAGCCTCAGTGATCTGCTGCAAAGAAAACAAAACTGAGTGACCCATTCACAACTTGTAAAGGAAATATATTTTTTTAAAAAAGCTTATACTTTGCTTCTCTTATAGGAGGCATGAAGAAGTGATTCCATCAGTTTGATGTAATTAGAGGGTGGCTAGCCATTGGCTGGCTGAAAGATCTACCCCCCAGGTAGCCTTTAAAAAGCTAATGGTCTCTGCAGATGCTCTAGAAGGAGTCACTGCAGATATCTAGCAAAGATGGGCAAGGTGACAGGGACAGGGAATTTCTTTCATCATCCTCACCTCTATGGCAGCATCTCATGGCATAGAGTTCAGCTGTGAGCTGAGTGAATCAGTGGGAGCTATTGAGTAGGATTCATTCTTTGTTTTTTCCCTTGAATTTCTTCCAGCGTGCAGTGGAGTAGAATTATTCTCCTCACCTCCACCCCCAATAGCAATGGCGTTTTGTGGCAGGGCAACTTATCCAGTATGAAACCCTATACATAGCAGTGAGGACATCCATAGAATCCAGTTGTGGAGTTGAGTTGAGAGTATTTGAGGTAACTGGGGATGAACGCAAGTAAGTTCCTGCTTTTGCTCTGCCATCTTGACTCCCAAGGAACACTTCTGAGTGACTTACACAGCAGAAACATTGTGCCTAGGCAGCGTGAGGCTGCCACAAGAAGAGAAAGAATATTGGGGCCCTGAAGTGTTAGAGATGCAAATTGCCTAGGCCAGGGTTGGGGCCCTTGTGACCTCAAGGCCACATGTAGCCCTCTAGCTCCTCAAGTGAGGCCCTTTGACTGAATCAAAACTTCACAGAACAAACCCCCTTAATAAAAGGATTTGTTCTGTAAAACTTGGACTCAGTCAAAAGCCTGCCCAAGGACCTAGAAGATCACATATGGCCTTGAGGCCCCTGGTTCCCCACCCCTGGCCTTGGTCATTGCTGTTTGCTCTCTACATAGAGGGTATGCAGATAAATGTTTAACCACTAACTCTGGTGGGGAAAACGTGTACACAAGACATGCTTTTGTGGTTTAATCTGTATTATTAGTATTTATCACTTTCTTAACTATAGACAATCAACGTGATAAATCAGACCGTGATTTGTAGCATTTGCTGATTTCTGAGGTATTAATGCTCATACTGAAATTTCCACAGTTGCCTCTCTTGATCCAACACTGGCTCCACTGCACACATGTCTCCCTCTAATAGTGTGTTCAGTGTATATATTGACTCTTCCCTTTGTTGCTGTGTTTATGGAAGAGTGAAACCATAGTTGTGGAGGGAATTTTTTGTTAATACTGTATATTTTATGCCATTTTAGTCATTGCCATTGCCTCACCTTGTGTCAAAGGATTATAAGTGAATGTACTGGAGGGAACTTGTGAACTACAGTTTTAGGAGTGTGGACCCAAAGAGTGCCTTTAACTTTGAGTGGATATCCCCTGTGGGACCCCCTCTATGTATGCAAGTTGTGGGGATAACACAGGGAAGGGGATGCATAGGTTTGATTTCAGGATTTTCTTATAATCAGAGATGTCCAAAAGAAGAACGATTTGACAAGGGAAATAGGCTTATCTTCACTAGTGATTCTTAAGCAAAAACTATATAGCCATTTGCTTGAATGTTTTAAAAGGGATTGCTTTACAGTGTTGTACCTTAATAAAAGTGAGACAGAAGATCCCCAAGATTAAATTTAAAAAGTGGATTTTATTACTGCAGAACACCGTGGGACTGTCGGGGTACATGGTCACCCAAATCAGACAGCACTTTGGCACAGACAGTGTACAGGTTTTACAGAGGTTCCATAGCCAGGTTACTTAAGCTGAAATTACAGTGATGTAAGCTGAAACTCCAATGATTGGTCAGTGTATACTTGAAACTACAATTAGTGATTGGTCAGTATACATTTGAATTTCCCACCAGGGGGAAACCCTAGGCTGGGACTCCCACCCACAGATTAATCAAGGGTAAGCAAGGGGTCCGGGTTCTGCCTGTTTACAGATTAAGCAAGGTGGAGTTCTCTGTTTTACAGATCAATGAAGGAAAGGTTGGGCTGCCTGTTTTACAAATCAAGGAAAGGGTGAGTGGATTTGTGTCTGACATTGAGGAAGGGCAAAGTGACAAAGAGGGAAGGGCAGAGTGGAGCCAGGTCCAACAACAGTATAGGTTGGACCTAATGAGCACTGATGTCTAACTAATATTCTGTGAACTAGTTGTCATATCCTCTGCACACATATGCACATTATTTTCCTAGAATAGGACAACTAAACTGATGGTAGGTAGAGTATTTGTGCAATTTAACTGGTAATAACTCAGTGAAGTTTGAGTTAAGCAGAAGAGCTATGACTTTGGTTTTTAAAATAGAATCTCTTCTGTTTTAAAGACTACACATGAGTAAACAATAAACTTTATATTTTTTTGTAGGTGCCAAAGAACGTTCTGAAATCTATGAAGCATTTGAAAATATCTATCCCATTTTAAAGGCTTTTAAAAAAGCCTAAATATAATTTTTTCAAAACCCTTAAAATTGTTAATTTGTATGTACATAAAAGCAACCATTTAAGTCAGATTTTTCTATTATTAAAATCAGCATTACACCAAACCAGTTTCCTGGTTTATGACTATCACAATGTAAGTTTAAACTTTAAATGTTTCATTAAAGTATGCTGCTATCTCAACAGTCATATGAAAACCAACCCTTTCTATCTTTCTCTAATAAATTTGCTGAAAGTGCCTAAGTAATGAAAAAATAACTTTTTTTAATAACTTCAGTATATTACTTTTGCATTTTATTTTTTGAACTTGGAAATATAAATTTACTTTAAAAATAAAATGTACTAGAGATAGCATAGATTTTTTTGAGGTTTAGGACTGATGTTTTCTACTATAAAAATGTCGATGTACATTGTTATTAATTAATAGGCAGTTTTTTTGTTAAACATCATTTTTGTGCCTCTTTTTGTTGACTATGTCATAGATTATAAAAATAAACATTCTGCAAAAATGAGATTTGTAGCAATGTGTGTAGGAAATGTATGGGTGTTGTTTTGTTTTACCCACATAGGTTGTATGTCCACATAAGTCTGTCTAGATGTGGCTCACAGGGAAGCAAGATTTCTCTAGAGACTCTTCCCCCTACTCTTCTCCAGAGATGACACTTTGATTACTGCCAGGAGGAGGAACAAGAGGTTGGGATCAGAGACTGGCCATGCTGCTCTCCTCAGAGAGAGAAAGAGAGAGAGTGCTAGGTTAAATTTAAATGCATCTGCTGTCTTAAATATTGTCAGTCTAGAGAAAAGAATTTTTAGGTTCAAGGTGCTCTGTTGCCATCCCTTAATGGGAAACAAATGCCCCAAGCTATATATCCAAGACTTGACCCCCTCCCCACCAAGATGCCAGTTCCACAATGATCATACATGGCAGCAAATGCCAAGTGAACTCATTATCCAAGTCGGTAGAAAACAAATCAGAGAAGTTATACGTAGGAGAATATATACCAGATAATACACATAAGCAACAAACAATGAGCTTTCTCATGGGGAGCAGGAAAACTCTGTTCCACCATGTCTCACCCAAGGGGAAATTGCTCAAAATCTCTAGTATGGTAAGCTGGGCAGAGGGGCCTGATTGAAGTGCCAGCTGCACTACATGTCAGCTTCTTTCCAGAGTCTTTCTCCCTCCAGGAATCTGAAGAAAATATGGAATAGTGTATCTTCTCTCTAGAAGCTAGAAACCAAAAATCAACCAACCAAACAAAAAACTCTCTTCTCTCCATCTGTCATCTAGTCTGCCCTGCCCTTCATGCAGGCATGGAACATTGATTAATCAGTCTCCACCAGGGAGGAGAGAATCCCATGCATCTGGGCCTTTGAGGCAAAGTTGACATGTGTGGACTTCAGTGTTTGTACAAGACTAAAATCCATTCACGTGACATAGCTAGACAGACATTCAGAGGACTTGTGTTTCTGTTCTGCTGTAACATCTAATTGATGCTCATTGTTCTAGCAACTAGAGGCAGAGATCCTGCTGATGAACAAATAGGAAGAATGACAATCTAAACTAGAAAACTGAGTGTCCTGTCTTGCCTTACAAAAACTCTAGTTAATAACAAAAAATAGATAAATGTTGAAATAAAGCTTTTGATAAAAGGTAAATTAATATTAGTATTGCTAAGTCATATTCAGTTGAAGTAATTTTTAACATAATTTGTTCAAAGAAACTTTTCCTTCACAATCCAGTAAGAAATTTTAAGGGGCGGCTAGGTGGCGCAGTGAGCAGAGCGCCAGCCCTGGAGTCAGCAGAACCTGAGTTCAGATCTGGCCTCAGACACTTAACACACACAAACAAAAATCTAGTCATACGACCTTGGGCAGGTTACTTCACCCCAATTGCCCTGCAAAAAGGAAAAAAAAAGAAATGTTAAGATAGCCTTAAGTTTTAAATACCTAGTTAAGGGAATTATACATTATAATGATTTATCAGGGACAGTGATATGGAAACTAATGAAAAAAAAACAAGTAAGAAGAATTGTAGTACATTTCCAGTGCTTTTTTGAGAAATGTATTAGCAAACATGCCATGAATCTACTGTCAAGATGAATTCTAGAAACTAATCTGGTAGTTCACAATCAACTAAAAACCATTGATATTTATTACATGATTTTTTGTTTCCATGTAGAAATAAGTATCAGTTTTTAGTCACTAGAATGTTTCACTTATGATGTTCTACCAAGATTAGCAATGCTTGGATTCCTTTAACAAGTGGTCATAGATATAATAAGGATCAACTATACTCACTTATAAATCAATATACAGTTTGCTAATTGATCCTTTGGCATGTTCATTCTCCTCATCATGAGTTCTAGAGTAATATGGGGCTATGTTTGGATTTTTTTTTTGTAGGGCAATTGAGGTAAAATGACTTGCCCAAGGTCACATGGCTACTTTTTGTGTTAAGTGTCTGAAGCTGGCTTTGAACTCAGGTCCTCCTGACTCCAGGGCTGGTGCTCTATTCACTGTGCCACCTAGCTGCCCCAGGATATTTCTTTTTTTTTTTTTAAAGCAATTGGGGTTAAGTAACTTGCTCAAGGTTACACGGCTAGTCATTATTTATGTGTGGGGGCTTATTTTCTGAGGCCGGATCTGATCCCGGGTCTTCCCAACTCCGAGGCCGGTGCTCTTACTCACTGCGCCACCTAGCCGCCCCTTTAGGGCAATTGGGGTTAAGTAACTTGCCCAAGGTTACACGGCTAGGTTTTTGTTTGTGCGGATTAAGTGTCTGAGGTCGGCTCCGAACTCAGGGCCTTCTGATTCCAGGGCCGGCGCTCTATTCACTGCGCCACCTAGCCGCCCCCCCAGGATATTTCTTGATTGATAAATTCACTAATTACTAAATTGCAGTATTTGTCAAGCTCTAAGTCGCTCTATCTCAGTTTATTAACTTTTATTCTTACTTGATAAACTGAAGGAAGCTTCCTTTTTTTACAAACAATTGCATATCTCATATCAAAACTTACTCTTCTAGGCTTTGATAATATCAATTGCTGGACTTATTAACATTCTAATAATAATAACACAAAGGCATGTTTTTAGTTTATTTTTTTAACAATCTTTTAATCATGAGGAATATTATAGCCAAGGGTTATCACTAACTTTCCTTGTAACTACAGATGACATCTAAAAACACTTTCAGTTCACTGAGGATAGCAATTAATTTCTCTTCTGAAGAACTCTCCTTCATCTTCCTAAGATAAAAGTTAAGACAATTTCATTAGGAAAGAAGTATTTTCATCTTCTTTCTGTCTTCATAGTCTTCCAAGCTCCCTCCTCATAGAATTAGTTAAGCTTTCCAAATCTCCTCAATAAATTCTCTTTAGAACATTTCTTCACAATGAGTTAAATAGTTCTCCCAAAAGGGGGCATTTTCCTAATCCTTGTTCTGTCTTCTTTTTGCCTAAAACCGCCGTCACCTTTCTCTTGTCAGTCTTAAAACTGCCAACCCAACCTCCCATCTGCTCATCATTCCATTTGACTCTTACAGCTACAATAACACTAACTCCAGCTTCTGTAGGAGTGGTTACTAGTGCTGGCATTACAGATGCAATAGCCCCTTGTCTTCAAGCTTCAAGACATCATTAATGTCTCTCTCCTGCTTGAACATCTTCAGTAGTGCTCTCTTCTAGAATAAAATATTAGTTTCTCCATCAAGCACTTTACAATCTTCCACAATCTGGCCCCCATCTCTCTTTCCAGGATTACTTCATATTATTCTCATTCAAGACCCTTCTACATTCTAGCCAAATTGACCTATTTATTAGCTGTATAATATAAAATAGAAACTGATTATGGTGAAATATTCTCATTAAACTGTTTTTTAAAAACAAAGTCACAAACCCCAATGTTACGTCCCATCCACCCCCTATTTACCTGGAGCCTCTACTTACCCATCCCGGGTCTTCGGTCGTCACCGGCCTCGGAGAGGAAATCACCAGACAGAACACCGGAGGAGGTTGCAAGCAAGTTCTCTTTATTTCCGCAAAGCTCCTACCTATATACCTCCCTGGGATCCCCAACCACCAATCATATCTCCAGATTACATAAAATGCCTTTTATGGTCAACGAGGACTCACCACCTAGCTCCCTTGGCTAGAGCTGAAAACCTTAAACTCACCAAATACCCTACATCTCACCCCTTTTTATTTAAAAACAAAAGAAAAAGGAAAAAACCCAAAAGAAAATAACAAATCAGCAAGGCAAAATAAAGGAGGCTATATAGCCTATGCAATTTAGAATGGAGCGGGCTTGCTAAAAACCAAACCTTAGGGCCAGATGCTTCCCGGAGAAAGTAAGGCCTGCCGTGGAACAAGGAGTAGGGAGCAGGGGCCTCTGTCTTAGGTCTCCTCCACAGTCACGAACCTTACCCGTCTTAGGAACCCAACACCCTCAGGCCCTGTCTTAGGCGGCCGGAATGTGGAGAAGTTGCCCGTCATGGAGGCACCCCGTCTAATCCCGGGTGTTACAGGTGCTCCTCCAAGGCCTGGAGCCAAAGGTCAGGTCTCTCATCATGGGCCAAAGAATCAACAGCCCGTCTGGTTAGTAGTGTATAATTCCAATACTTCCGTCTCCAACAACAAACCCAAATCACTATGCCTATCAAGAAGATACCTAGCAGGAAAGTAACTCCAAAGGTTCCCCAAGACTGAAACCAAACCCCAATTCGCTGCCAAAAGTTCAATATCGGCTGTACTGGGGTCCAATCAAAATTAACTTTTGTCCCATTTATTTGATAAATCGACCGGCGTAGGCTCGCCAGTTGCTCTTCAAAGGTATGATCCCAGGTCCCATTCAAATAAACTGAAATGTTCCAGCCCAAAGCCGCAGCTAAGGAATCATTGTAATAGTGGACCCCAGTAATACATATACCTGAAAGGGAAGAAACACACCTCCCGGGGCCGACCTCAAGCATCAAATCTAATTGTTCCTGCATTAAATCCATGCGCTGATTCATCAGGAGGAGTCCTCCTTTTAGATGGGTAAGAAGATCCCCTGTCTGAGACAGGGCTTCAGCTGTACCAGTAGACAAATTATTTAAAGCTGTTGCAGTCACAGTTCCGCCTTGGAGCGCCACCGATGCCAATGCAACCGATGTCGCGGAGGCCACAAGAGATATAAGGAAGGAACGAGGGTATCTCTCGGTGACAGTTGTATTAATCAGCGGACGCCAAGCTTGAAGGCCCTTCAATATAGGCGACCGTACCCTCTGAAACATTGATGGCTTGCCCCTGCAGCGACCAGTGGCGGGGGGAGGAGTCTCCCATTTCGGGAACCCGAAGTGCGGACCGGATCGCTGATGATGCAGGACCATGCACGGATCGTGGTCCCATGAAGACACACGACAAGCATTCCTCAGTTGAAAAGTCAGGACAAAACACAGAGTACCCTCCAATCGCCAAGATGTAGTAGCATTGAAGGGCTCCTCCTTCTGGTCCACCGTTGCTGTAGGCAATCCCAAGGAAGCATTGCGCATCAGAAGAATTGGATAGATCAATGAAGAATAGGTCACAGGAAGCGGTTTGGGCAAAGCTTTCAAAAAGGCCCAAAGCAGGCTTGGAGGAATCTCCCCCAAAACAACAAAAGGTCCAAAAAGGGAAAACAAGAAAAACAAAAGGATATTTGTACCAAAAATAAAAAAATTAACAAAACATAATATCTCTTACTTTATGCAGGGGCACCCAAATTAAGGAGGAATCATCATCATTCTCCGGACAAACAGCCAGGGCACCCCTGACTCTCTTCCTCACTACTGCTGGCCCTTTCCAATCGCCCCTTTCATCTCACCACAAAACTCTCGAACCCTCTTGGGCTCTATTCGGTGACGGGAGCTGTCGCAGGGCGGAGGCTGGTAGAGCACAAATGCCAGCAAAATAACGCATGGCAGCAGTCGTGCCATCTTGCCTAAACTGTAAAAAATTCATAATATAGAGGGCCTGAAATAACTGACAAGATAAAAGAGTACGGGGAACCCTGCCCAGCAACTTGGCTAGCACCTCTTTTAGAGTGCGATTAGCCCTCTCAACAACACTTTGACCAGTAGGATTATGGGCAATACCAGTCAAGTGAAAAATACCAAACTCCTCACAAAAAAGGGCAAAAGATCTAGAAGTATATGCAGGACCTTTATCAGTCTTAATAGATAAGGGCACTCCCATGGTGGAAAAAACAAAATACAAATGAGATCTAACTGCACGAAAACTCTCACCAGTCTCTAGGGAGGCCATAACAAAACCTGAAAATGTATCAACCACTACATGGACGCACTTGTGACCAAAATGGGTCACGTCCGTCTGCCACAACTCATTGGAAAAGGTCCCTTTAGGATTAAAAGCTGATTCCCGAATCCGGGGTTGAAAAGGGGCACAGGATACACACGCTTTAACAATATTGAGAGCCTGTTCCCGGGAGATACCATATAAACATCTAAGGGATCGCGCAGACAAATGAAATCTGCGATGAGCCAAAACTGGCGGTTCTACAAGTTCACTCAATTGAGTTAATCCCATGGCATCAACGGAAAACAAGCCAAGCGCGGCATCAGCAATCGCATTACCCTCAAAAAGGGGGCCTGCTTGCACCAGATGGGAACGAACATGCAAAAAATAAACTGGAAAACAACGTAACTGCAAACAAGAAGCAACCTCACGAAAAAGGGGAAACAAAGGTACAGCGCTATTCAAAAAAGAAGATTGCACCCGCTGTAGCAAATTTACAGCATACTGACTATCTGAAATAATATTTACAGGAACATCAAAAAAAAGGCGGAGAGCTTGCCAAATGGCAAATAGCTCATTCTGTTGGGCTGACTGAAAAGATGTCTTAAAGGCCCAACAACACTGCTGGACAGGATCATATACCACGGCTCGGTGGCATTTGGTAGCATCTGTAAAGACATTGGGGCCTTTCACTGGAGTTTGGGAGACCACTGTATGATGTGGGCTCAAAGGAAGCAAATCAAAAGCACGAACCAATCGGGGTCGGGCCCCTGCAGCAACTGAAACAGAAGTTAGTAAAATGGTCCAATGCCATGAAGTCAGGGCCAATTCTCGACCTATAAGGTCAAAATCAGGAAAATCAAAAACAAAATCACACCCAAAAGCAGCCCTGCATCTATTAAGGGCCTTTAAAGCAAAATGGGCAACCCATTCCGGACAATCATCTAGGGAACGGGAAGAGGTGCGAGTATACAGCCACTCTAAACAGCCATGGCACTGATACAGCGCGCCCCAAGGAGCCAAAGCATCCTTTAAAACAACAAAATATATAGGCTCTTTGGGATCTCTCTGGACCAAGGTTGAACGAGCTTGAGCCAATATGGCATCAAGTGCCTTCAAGGCTTCCATAGTCCATGTGCGGGGCGATGTTAACTCCGCCGGCCCTTTCAAAATCTCATAAAGAGGACTCATCAGCTGAGGAAGGAGGGGTATCACCAGGCGCATCCACTGCAGAGCGCCAATTAACTTTTGAAAATCATTCAATGTGCGGCATGCCTCAGCACACACCCTCGGGAATTCCCGGGAAATCACCCCTCCGTCAAGAGTGGACCCCAGATAACTCAAGGGGGCTCTCAACTGAACCTTATCCGGGTCCAAAAGCAATCCTGCAGCTAACAATGCCTCCTGTGCTCTACTCAAGCCCCGAAGGATATCCTGACAATCCGGGGCTGCAATCAAATTATCATCCATGTAATGCAAAAACATCATTTCAGGTTCCATGGATCTGACAGGGGCCAAAACCTTATCTACAAAAAACTGACATAATGTTGGACTATTAGCCATCCCCTGAGGTAAGACCACGAATTGAAAATGAACTGATGGTTGGGCATAATTTATAGAAGGCACTGAAAAGGCAAATTTAATTCTATCCTCCTCAGCCAGAGGAATGGAGAAAAAACAATCTTTAATATCAATAACACAAACATGCCAATCTTTAGGCACGGCTGCAGGGGTGGGCATGCCTGGTTGTAATTTGCCCATGGGGACCATTATAGCATTAATGGCTTGCAAATCCACCAACATCCTCCATTTACCTGATTTTTTCTTCACTACAAAAACAGGGGAATTATAGGGACTAAAAGAGGGCTCAATTTTGCCTGTATTCAACAATTCATCAACTATAGACCAAAGGGCCCTTAGTTTATCTGATGTAAGGGGCCACTGGTCCACCCATACCGGAGTATCACTCACCCAAGTAATAGGCGGTAATGGGGGGGGCCTTCGAACCAGCAGCCCTCATCAGTTTAACTCCCCAGGAGCAGTAACACATGCACCCATCTGTTTTAAGATATCTCTGCCCCACAGGCAATAAGGCAAGCCAGACATACAAAGTGGTAGAAATGCACCCTCAACCCCTCCCGCCTGCCAGGACAAGAGTCGAGCAGCCCGAGGGGCCACTCCTGCTCCTCCCACCCCCCTAATAATATTGCCAGCTGTTGTCAAAGGCCAAGAAGGGTCCCAGCAATGCCTAGCTATCACCGAGCAATCTGCTCCTGTATCTATTATGCCTTGAAGGGGCCGTTTCTCAACTATCAGGGTCATCATAGGCCTCTCTTCTGTTATATCTTGCACCCAGTAGGCATCCTCTACAGCCTTAAAAGGCAAAACAAACCCAATTAAAAGGCCAGGTGATAGCAAAAAGGGGGCGCTATGAGGATTAAAAACAGAAATCTTTTTGGAGGGGGAAAGAACTTGGGTCGGGACAACAAGCATCAACTGATTGGAGTCACCTACCACCAACCCCTCAGTTGTTGGAGACCAAACTCCAATCATCACTGATTCTACTGGGGGGATGGTGACTTGGGCATCTGCGTAAATGGGATAGCGGCCTTGGGGCCAGTGCGTTCCGCGGGACGTGGGAGTGATCCCGGGAAGCTCGGGCCCGCGACCTTGAGCTTCCCGCTGTGGTTTCCCGACACCCGCTCAGACTTGGCACGGCAAAATTTGGCAATATGTCCCGGCTTTCCACATTTAAAACAGACCGGGATTGCTGTTACTTGCAAATTCTTTGGGCACTGGGCTTTAAAATGCCCTGGCACGCCACATTTAAAGCAAGCCCTATTTTTAGACTGGACTGGTGGAGTGACAATTTTTCCAACGCAGCCACAAGCAGGCGCTGTGTGACATCCTGCTGCTCTGTTCTTTCCTCCTCCCTCTGTAGGAGGGCCTGGGCAAGGTTCGTAACAGGGTCCTCTCTAGGGACATCCATCAACCTATCCACTATCTGATCTATAGTAGCTGTAGGAGGAAGCGTCGACATTGCTGCCAAGGCAGATGTCCGCAGCCCTTCCCTAAGCAACTGCTTTACAATTAGAGCATTAGCTGCTTCCCCTTCTCCAAAGGCCCTATCCACATGTTGCCGGACCCTTGTAATAAATTCTATGGGAGTTTCATCCTGACGTTGTTTCAAACCTGAGAATTTAGTAGTATTGGCATCATTCATATTAGCTACTTTATCCCATGCTTGTAAATGGGCTGTTTTCACATCCTGCTCTTCAGTGGGGCCATAGGCGGCCTGGACAGCAGGGGTTGAATAGCGTCCCTGACCACATATAAGATCTTCAGCATCCTGGGTCGGCGCAAGGCCACAGGCCACCACAATCTTAGCGGCCTCTCTTTTACGATAGGCCACAAAGGCGGTATACATAGTTGGAGTAAAGACCGCGGAAGCCAAATCATCAAAATCTTTTGGGGTCCAATGGCTAGATGAAACTACACTATGCAATAACCTCCTGACATATGGGGACGCAGCGCCGTACTTGCTGACAGCCTCCTTCAATTCCTTAAGCACCTTAAATGGTATAGGTGTATATTCCCTTTGGCCGCTGATCGGGTCAACAAAAACCGGAAAGGCCCCACCCCACTCTTGCCAATCTATGTCTTCCCCTTTTTCAGCTGCCGCTTGCAAGGAGCGAGGAATGACGCCCAAAGGCATGTAGGGGGCAGTCTCTACATCCCTTAGGGGTTCATAGCAATGTTTGGCAGGAAGAGGACAACGCCCGGGGGGGGAAGGGGAGGCGGAGCTCTCTGGGGCATAGGGGGCCACTCCTCTCCCCACCCTCGAGGGGGGTAGAACATCCTGTTTTCCCCTCTGGTGCAGGTGTTGCTGGGCGGTCCTGGTTCCGCACCCTGAACATTGGGTCCCATATGGGGGGGGCTCATTTCCAGTAACCTGGGCGGCAGGCCTCTGCCCCTGCCGTCCTCCATTTCCTGTCATTCCTCTCTGTTCTGTGGGTTTATAAATGGAAGTATGTCCAGTATAATGATTAGCAAAAACCACTCTACGTGTTTCTGTCAGATCATCTGAAGCCCTAGTGGCTACCCTGGATTTAGGTCCCCCACCAAGCTGTCGATTCTGAGACACATCTGCCGTGAAGGCAGCAGTTTCTGTACCCCTGTCTTTCCCTTCAGCTTCTGCAGTTTTCAGCTCTCCCCAAGGATAGATCGGGGGACATTCTTTTCCCATACCCTCAGACTCCATCTCTATAGTTACCAAGGAAGATTCCGTTTGAGTGGCGGTGGGAAGGGAAAGGGGAATTGAGGTGGGGACTACCACCGCCTCCAAAACTTTAAATAATGAGAAATCTTCCGGTGTGAGAAAACCAGGGTTGGAATAATCATAAGCAGACATCTGGTGTCTCATAGTGCTCACTCGGTCGGGGGTTATCCCCGCATGTCGGACCCACGGGCAAACGGTAAGAAGCCTATCAACAAAATTACTTGCCCGGTCCTTAGACACTGTAACACCCTGTGAGGCACAAAGTTGTCTAAACTGTGAAACAATAACCTCCTTTTCTGCCGGCAACAAAATGGGGAAACTCTTCCCCGCCCCCATGCTGGGCTTCTTCACCAAACCAGGCAAAGGCTGTCTGATCAACTCTTAGGTCACAGCCTAGAGTTAGCTCCACTATCACCGGGGGGGTCCCTACTCGAGGGTCCAGGGTTCAAGCCCCACGTTGGGCGCCAATATGTTACGTCCCGTCCACCCCCTATTTACCTGGAGCCTCTACTTACCCATCCCGGGTCTTCGGTCATCACCGGCCTCGGAGAGGAAATCACCAGACAGAACACCGGAGGAGGTTGCAAGCAAGTTCTCTTTATTTCCGCAAAGCTCCTACCTATATACCTCCCTGGGATCCCCAACCACCAATCATATCTCCAGATTACATAAAATGCCTTTTATGGTCAACGAGGACTCACCACGTAGCTCCCTTGGCTAGAGCTGAAAACCTTAAACTCACCAAATACCCTACACCCCAAATTAAGCTTTCCCCCTCAAATAAGGCATCCCTTAATTCTGTCTTTCACCTCAAATTATGTAACCTTCCCCACCTTCAAAAACCAAGATATGTTGTAAACCAGCAGTTCCCAACTTTTTTGTTTTATAAACTTTTCACTCCAAAATTGTAGTGTGAACTCCTGAGTTTCATACATTAGTGATACTCTTTAAAATTTTTTCCTTAAGTGCCTACAATAACCACAATGAGAACCTTTCTGCAAAAAAAACTTGAAATTGCTACAGAAACAAAGTGTAAAGCTTCAAACATACACATGCTTGTCACAAAGGAAAAATGTATCTGCAACATAATTGGTGATTATTTACTGCTTAAGGCACCATCAAAGAATTTTTAGAGTGAATCCCTTGAACCATCATAAACTCCCAAGGGTGGCGCATTGAGTAGAGCGCCAGCCCTGGAGTCAGAAGGACCTGAGTTCAGATCCGGCCCCAGACACTTAACGCACACAAACAAAAACCTAGCCGTGTGACCTTGGGAAAGTTACTTAACCCCAATTGCCCTCCAAAAAGAAAAAAACAAAACAAATAAACTCCCAAGGGGTTCTGGAAGCACTAAATGGGAACCACAGTTACAGAATAATGCCTGGAACTATGAAGTCACTTCTCTATCAATAAAAATTTTACCTCCAGCTATTATGTGCACCAGCCAACATAAAAAGGCACTTAGGAGTAATAGGTTTTCTCTGACTCTGATTTGATTTCCTCTCCCCTTTATTTAGTTTGGCCTCTTTTGTTATTGGCAACTCTCTTTAGTCTAAAATCTAAATCTAAATTCAAAATCTTTATTCTAAAAAAGGTGGCTTTATCTAATCAGATTAGCATTGCTCTAAGAAATTCTGTCCCTTACAACCTACCTATGATCTGGATAAATGAGGACATTTGCCTAGACAGGTATGGTTGCATTTAATCAAAGTATTGGAAAAGAATATACAGTAATCAAATACATCAGAGCAAGTAAAAATTTCTCCTGGTTCTGCTCTTCTCACTCAACATCAGTTTGTATGAGCCTCTCCAGGTTACTATGAAGTCCATCTGCTGCTCATTTCTTAGAGCACAATAGCATTTCATTACATTCATATACCACAGCTTGTTTAGCCATTGCCCAATTGATGGGCATCCCTTTGATTTCCAATTCTCTGCCGCCACAAAAAAAGCTGCTATGAATATTTTTGTACATACTTCTATGATCTCTTTGGGATACAACCCTAGAAGTGTTTTGTCATCTTATCCAATCTGGCTGGTGCGATGTGGTACCTCAGAGTTGTTTTGATTTGCATTTCTATAATCAGTAGTGATTTAGAGCATTTATTCACATGTGCAGTGCTATGGGAGCTGACCCCATCCCAGCTGGAGCTGGAGGTTTTAGCCCCAGGGAGGGCCTGACCAGCTGCCCACCGGAGGGACGAGTAGCTGTGGCGTTTCCAGAATTATCAACACGTAGATGCCAAGGACAAAGTGACAGGTCAGTGCAGTATGGGCTTTGGGACCCAGTAGTTGGGAGTGTGTTGGCTTCTATCCCCTGGAGAGAGAAACTGTTGAGGGCTACAGCACAGCTGCCACCATGTAGCAGCTTCAGCTCCTGGTCTGCAGACTGTAGGGGGACCAAGTGACCAGTGTAAGGGATACTCACTCTTGCTTTAACCTTCTTGGATCTGGATTGAGGTCTAGGGTGCGGGTCCTGGGGTGTGCAACCAGCTTGCCAGAGTATGTGGAGGCTTCAGAGAGGGCACCCAACTAATACTTCTGGCAGCTGAGAAAACCCCAGAGTTTGGGATGGAAGCTCCCCTGTCTGGTGGCAGTGTCCTACTGTGGCAAAAAGCCCCAAAGTCAAGTAATTGAGTGGCAACATGTCCAGGCAAAGGAAGCAAAAGAAACAGAAGAATCCAACACTAGACTCCTATTTTGGGGACAAAAAGCATCAAAGCATGGAACAGGAAGAAGACAGTGAAGTCAGAACTCCTGCACCAAAAGCTTTAAAGGGAAATATGAGCTGGTTACAGGCCATAGAGGACCTTAAGAAGCAGATAAGAGAAGTAGAGGAAAATTGGGAAGAGAAATGAGAACCATGCAAGAAAATTATGAAATGAGAATCAACAATCTGAGTGAAGAAAATAGCACTTTAAAAAACAGACTAACTCAAATGGCAAAAGGGGCTCAAAAAGGCAATGAGCAGAAGAATGCCTTAAAAAGCTGAATTTGCCAGATGGAAAAAGAATCTCAAAAGCTCACTGAAGAGGATCATTCGTTCTGAATTAGATTGGAGCAAATGGAAGCTAGTGACTTTATGAGAAATAAAGATACGCTTAAACAGATCCAAACAAATGAAAAAATAGAAGGCAATCTGAAATATCTCATTGGGAAAATCACTGACCTGGAAAAGAGATCCAAGAGAGATAATTGAAAAATTATTGGACTGCCTGAAAGCCATGATCAAAGAAAGAACCTAGAAATCATCCTCCAAGAAATTCTTAAGGAAAACTTCCTTGATGTTTTAGAACCAGAGGACAAAATAGAGGTTGAAAGAATCTACCAGTCACCTCCTGAAAAAGATCCTAATAAGAAAACACCTAGGAATATTATAGCCAGGTTCCAGAATTCCCAGACCAAGGAGAAAATATCACAAGCAGCCAGGAAGAAACAATTTGAATATTGTGGAAACACAATCAGGATAACACAGGATCTGGCAGCTTCTACACTGATGGATCAAAGGGCCTGAAATATGATATTCTGGAGATCAAAGGATCTGGGATTAAAACCAAGAATCACTGACCTCAGCAAAACTGAGTATCATGTTTCTGGGGAAAATATGGTCATTCAGTGGAATAGAGGACTTTGAAGTATTCTTGAAGAAAAAACCAGAGTTGAATAGAAAATTTGACATTCAGATACAAGAAGCAAGAGAAGCATGAGAAGGTAATCAGGGAAAAGAAATCATAAGGAACTTATCAAAGTTGAACTATTAACATCCCTACATGGAAAAACGATAATTGTAACTGATGAACCTTTTCTCAGTATGAAAATAGTTGAAGGGAATAGAAATATATATCAAAGGGTATATGGGCATATGAATACATATGTAAATGTGTGTATATATGCCTACAGGTATTCATAGATAGAAGGCATAGGACAAATATAATAGGAAGGGATGATACTTAAAAGGTGAAATTAAGAGGTGAGAGACAAGGGCGGCTAGGTGGCGCAGTGAGTAGAGTGTCGGCCCTGGAGTCAGAAGGACCTGAGTTCGGATCCGACCTCAGACACTTAACGCACATACAAACAAAAACCTAGCCGTGTGACCTTGGGCAGGTTACTTAACCCCAATTGCCCTCCAAAAAGCAAAAAAAAAAAAAAAAAAAGAAGTGAGAGAGGAATAATATAATCAGAGGAGATGATGAGAGACAGAATGGGGTAAACTATCTCATATAGAAGAAGCAAGGGAAAATGATTACGATGGAGGGGAAGAACAGGAAGGCCAAAGGGAATGGGTCAATCTTATTCTCATTGAATTTGGCTCAGGGAGGGAATGACATACACACTAAATAGGTTATCTCACCCTACAGGAAAGTAGGGGGGAAGGAGATGAGAGGGGAGATGATGGAAGGGAGGGCAGGCTGTGGGGGAGGGAAGTTGGAAGCACCCACTTTTGAAAAGGGATAGGATCAAAGTAGGGAATAGAAGAAGTGAGAGATGGGATAGGAGGGAGGGAAATATCATTTGTCTTTTACAATATATCTACTATGGTAATGTTTTGCATTAGCTTCACATGTTCAACCTATTTTGAATTGCTTATCTTCCCAGTAAGGGTGTGTGACAAGGGAGGTAGGGAATGAATCTGGAATTCAAAGTTTTAAAACCAAATGTCTAAACATATATATACTATTATTAATACTATTTTACATGTAATTGGGAAATAAGATATACGGGCCCTGGGGCCATGTCCTACTGGAAAAGTCAAAGGGAGTATGGGAGAAGATAGGGGAGAGAGCAGATTGGAGGAGGGGATATCCTGTGGGACCCCTATTTTGGGGTGGTGGGTAGGGGAAAAACGGGAAGAAAATTTGTAACTCTTAATCTGGCAGAAATAAATAAGGTAAACCAGAAGTTAATAAAGCATTTGAAATAAAAAAAAAAAGAAATGAATACAGGTTATTTGAGGCTCACTTTAGAGATGTTCTTCAACCAATGGAAGATTATAATCATATCTCAAAGTCATTGTTGGAGCTTGTTATTTAAGATGTGATGGGACTTTTAACTGACTTTTCCTCTAACTCTAGGTATGGATATTAAGAAAGGCTATCCAAGCTATCTGAACCACTGATCCATAATGCCAGAACCTATGAGGTACAGGTATGGAAGGCCTGTGAAGTATGGGCATGAAAGGTCAGGAGAACAACTGTTCTGCATAAGCTGAGGTAGGATTCTCCTGACTCTACCCTCCTAGTGACCCCTGACAAACTCTGAGCTTGTCTCAATGCAGATTGCAGCCTGGTATACATTTTGCCTGGAATTGACATTCTGAAATTGGGGAAAATGGTTCCCTCATTACAGTTTTGTTCCTATTCTTGGTGGCAAGTTTCAGTAATCAAAAGTTTTGAAAACACAACAACAAATCTATTAAATACTTGATTATGGGACATCTCAAGTTATTATAACATAAAGCTATTGGGCTTAGGATTTAGTAGAGGTATTCCTGTATAAATCAAGGTCCTTTAGTTCTTTGTAATAGTGTAAGGACAAATAGATCAAGGATTTGTGGGAATATTATTCTGTTATTTAGTTAGTATCACACTTGTCTCAGCTTTGTTATAATTAATCAATGTTAAAAGGAGAATAGTTTTTGTACTTGATAAGGACTTCCATCAGATGGTATACCCCCGCCAGACAACAGTGTGAAAAGAGACTTTTGGACTTTGGAAGGGACAATTGTTTGTTATTATTTTCTTTTGAATCTCTGTATCTGCATACATAAAGTGGACTGCCCCCTTGTATGTTGTCAATGGAATGACAGGAATTAGAATTAAGAAGAGTGGGGAAACTTCAAAGGTATTAGACTATGTTTTAGCTGAAGGAGGGGTATGTGGGAAGCTCAACTTATCCAATTACATGAGAATTGACAATAATGGGGCTGTAGTCACATGTCCCTGTACAGATATGGCAGTCACCTTTTAACACATCTTGGTGGTCCTGGTTTGGAGGAAGTTGGTAGAAACAGGCAGTGTGGTTTCTGCTTCTAGCTATTAGTGGAATTATATTGATTCCTCTGTGTCTCCCATGTATGATCAAGTTGATCACAAATATGGTGCAAACTGCCCTCGCCAAAATGATCAGATTGGAGACAAAGACTACTGAGGGAATTAGACTGATGATTTTAAAAGAGCAAGGTTGGGAACTAGTACCTACCACCACAAGGGATGAACCAGAAGGAAACGACTACTTAGAGAAGTGTTGTGAAAATATGCTCTGATTGTTCAAGGAGAAGGAATGTGAAAGAATGCTGAGAAATATCTAATGAGAAACCACAGTAGGGTACAGAAGAGGAGGGATTGTGTGTGGAGGGCAGGTAATGTGGCTTCTCAGAGAATATCTGCTAAAGTATGTGAAGCCCTAGGCCTCAGTCAGGTGACTTTGGGGGAAAAATGAAACTCTGGAAACCCCCTTGTCACCCCACCTGCCAAATAACAGAATGTTAACAGAACAGCCAATCAATTTAAAAGATTACATGAGGAAGGGGAGGGTTACAGTTTTCTCAAGGTTTTCAGCTATACAGCCCAGCTTTGACTTCTGTATGGCGGCCTCCTTTCCCTGGATTTCCCAGTGTCTGGACTGCCTGCTTCTCCTGAGATTCTAATAAAACTTTCTACCTTAATTTTGAGAAGTCTCCGAGTACTCACTTCTGAGTTAGGGTCTCCATACTGCACACAAACAGAAGTTCTTTCATTTTCTCCAGCTTCTGGATGGCAAAGAGTTAAGCAAGGAGAAGGAAAGTAAATGGAGGTACTTAGTGTATTTGGCTTTCTCTAGGAGTTTAGCCAAAAAAAAAAAGAGAGGAAAGATATAGGATGATAGCTAGCCAGGATGGTAGTTTAAAGTGATAGGTTTTTGAGGATGGGGGATACTTAGGCATGTTTTTAGGCAGTAGGAAAGCTGTAGAGAGGGAATGATTCAATTTAATAAAAGAGCAGGGAGGATAGATGATACAATCTGCTTAGAGAAGATGGAATGGAATGTGAGGGGTTTGCCTTGGCAAGGAGAATGACTATCTCTTCATGTAAAAAAGCAATAAAGAAAGAGATCTTGCCAGAGCGCATTTGAATATAAGGTGAGAATGGTCAGAGAAAGAACTCTCAGAAAATGATCTCAATTTTTTAGTGAAATATGAAATAAAGTTTTCAGCTGAGAGGATGGGGAAGGAGGAACTGTGGGAGCTTTGAGAAGTGAATAAAGGGTTTAGAAAAGCTGCTGCAGTGAATGGGATAGTTAATTTGGGAGATGTAAAAAGGATTGCCTTGCTTTAGTGAAGGTCTAATTGGGATTATGTAACACAGTTTTATAGTGGATGCAGTCAACATGGTTCTTTCATTTTCTCCAGCTTCTTTCTGTAGGAGTGATGGCAGTAGATGGTGGGAGTAATCCAAGATTAGAGTTTAGAGGGGGAAGATCCTCTATATGATAAGGGAGCAAAGAACTGGAAAGAAGATAATGGTATAAAATTGAACTAGTTCACCAATGCATCAAGATGGGGGAGGGAAGAGACAGTGATGTGCAGAGAGACCAGTGCAGGGGTGATGATCTGAGAAAGAACCAGGGGTTCAAAGGATTGGAAGTCATGGTAAGGGCAAAGGGTTTGAAGTTGCAAGGCAGAGGCAGAAGTGGAATGAAAACAGATTATGGTCAAATAAAGGAGTTTCAGAGTTTATGAACATGGATGTAGGACATTTGTGGGTGATGCTAAGATTAAGGGTACCTTAACCTACTGGCTAGTCCATTTATTACTATATTACTATATATTACTGTGTGAGAATGAGCTGAGGTAAAGATGGTCATGGGAAGTGATAAAATGAGGAACTGGGAAGTCAGGGTATTTGAGGGAATGTGAGTGTGTATACTGAAATCCCCTAGCATGAGGGCAGGAATTGCAGAGGAGAAAGATCATGGGTAAGGCACTGAATTCACTGAGGGCAGAAGGAGAGTATCTTAGAAGTCTGTAGATAAAAGCTTCTAGAATCGTGATTGGAGGATAAATATATAGTGAATGGATTTCAAAAAAAGAGAGTTTACCTTGTGATTGTTGAAGGAAGAGAGCCTGGAAGTAGCCATGGGGAGCAAGGAAGAATCCAACTATCCCACTATGACCAGTGAGTCTGGATGAATGAGTGAAAGTACAGCCAGTTCTGGAAAAGGTGCTCAGGGAAGCTGTTGTCAGAAGGGAACCAGGTCTCAGTGAGTGCAGGAAGATGAACTGAGCAAGGAAGGAAGAGGTTTAGAGTGGAAACAGGCATTCCAGAGAGCACAGTGGAAGGGTTAGTTGGGTAGCTTAGAGTGGGACATTTGAGAGGAGTTGGATTGAGGGGGATGGGAAAAAGAGAGCAGTCAGTGGAGGATGGGAAATTGTCAGGGATCTATGCTTGACTGGAAAGTGGAGGTTCCTGGAGGGTGTCTAAGCCTGAGGAAGTATATATGGTCTCTATCTACCTAGAGCTGGAGGAAAGGGCAAGGCACACCCCAAAACTGTGGGAACAGAAATGTGAAATAAACTTTGGAATGGATCAGGCTCTTCTAGGGACGGAAATATTAGAAGTAAAATGGAATCAGCATCTTAGATCTACCTCTCTAGCAAGTTCAGCAGAACTAGTGCCCGTACAGTCCTCTTAAGTCTCAAAGTCCTGTACTGACCATATCAGTGAAGCTCTGCTCCTGCTGCCACAAAATAATGTTCCTTGTGTGGCTGTAATGGAAATGCAGATTTAAAGATCTTCCCTGTCCCTGGGCCTTCTGATAGGCTTAAGAGACTCTGAGAACGTTCTTTGATTTGAAAATGTACTCTGCCCCCTAATAGGCTGAATGTGGTCACATGGAGCCTGTGGCTGGAGGCTTGGTTTTCAGGAATGCCCACACCTTGATGCTGTGTGATTGGGCAGTAGGTCAAGAGGGTGGTTACATTCTCTGACCCAGGAGAAGACTATATAATCTCTGATGTGAGGCTTTGCTTTGGGGCTCACTTTGAGAAGTGTTGTGTGATTTGACCAGATGAGACTCTGGGAAGCAGTTGAGAGCCCCCTGGCTTTGAAAACCCAGATGTTGATGCTTCCCTCTCTGGTAACTGTGATTTTGGTGTTGATAATGGTTGGACAGTTTGGAAGCCTGTCTGCTTGATCTGTTTCTCTGTCTTGTAAGTTCTGTCTGTATACTTTGAAGTTTGGGGTGCTGACCTTTTCCCCCTGAACTAGGTAAATGATATGTGTTTGATTGATTAAAGTAAGCTTGTTAGCCCATTTTGAGTTGCTTTCCTTTAGAAAAGCAGATCTAAGAACCTGTGTTGGCAGCCACCCTGGGGATGTTGGGGTGCTTGCTGCTACAGTGGCCAGGCTGTCATTGTGTGACTTAAAGGGAGGTGGTACAGACATCTCTAGAGGTGTAACCCCATCACCCTACCCTTCTCCAAGGGAGATTTCTTTTCCTGCCAGAAGGAAGTGCAGGAAGTTGGAGCTAGAGTCCGGTATGCTCTCTTAAGAGAAAGGAGAGTACCAGGATAGAATTAGAACTATCTGTTCCTTTAAATATGGTTAGTCTAGTAAGGGGGGGGAACCTGTGGCCTCAAGGTCACATGTGGCCCTCTAGGTCCACTAGTGGGATTCTTTCATTGAATCCAAACTTAAGAGAACAAATTCCTTTGTCTAAGGAATATGGGTTCAATCTAACTTCTGATCACTGTTTCTTCTTATTGGGGGGAGGGAGATTCTGTGTTTCATATCCAAGGTTGTAACCCTTTTCTACCTAATACCAGTTCCACAATGAATACACATAGGAGTAGCAAAGAAGCCCAGATTTACCGAGTGACTTACCTGGGTAACACAGCTAGTGTCTGAGGTGGGATTTGAACTCAGATCTTCCTGCTTCCAGCCTGGTGCTCTCTCCACTACACCATCGAGCTGCCTGCCACGTTTTGTTTTGTTTTGTTTTGTTTTATGGAACTTATTCCCATAGCCCCTTTGATAGTGGCCTTTCTCCAAGGGATCTCATAACAATTCTACTGAGCCTATGCAAATTAATAGCAAAATAGAAATTGGGGAAACTAAACATAGAAGAATATATACTACATAATATAAAATGATGGAGATCTCCCATTGGGAGCAAGATAACTCAGCTCAACCAAAAGAGACAGTCCCAGTCTCACCCAAGAGGAAAGTTCCCCATAATAGGGGACATAATAGAGACTGTTGGCTCCTCTGATGTTCAGAGTCTTTTCCTTCAGCAACCTGAAGTGGAGTTGGCCTCTTCTATCTTCTCTCTTAAAACTAGAAGCCAGTAGGGCCCAAAGTGACTTGAAGCTGAGAGTCCCAAAGCAGACTCAAAAAGGCTGAAGCTCTCTCACTCACCAACTCTACCCAGCACTCCCCACAGAGGGCAGGATACTGTACCAATAAGGATCAATAAGGATACTGTACCAGTGGTCTTTGGGAGAGGGGGTTACACTTGGTTTCTGCTGGTGTCTGTCTCTCACTTTCCTGCTCCATCTCCAGGTACGGTGTTGCCAGGGCCGTAGGCTGCACTTTGGAGCAGGAACCTTTTGTGTCTTCACTTTCATCCCTTTTTTTTTAATTAAACAAATGATTTATTAACTTCTGGTTTACATCATTCATTTCCACCAGATTATGAGTTACATTTTCCCCCATTTTTTCCCTACCCACCACCCCAGAATAGCAGTCCCACCAGATATCCCCTCATCCAATCTGCTCTCTCCCATATCTTCTCCCATACCCCCTTCGACTTTGCCATTAGGGCAAGGTGAATCTCCGAGCCCCACTGCCTGGACATCTTATGAAACATTTAATTTTAAAACTTCGATTTTCAAATCCATTCCCTTTCTCCCCTGTCACCCACTCCCTCTGAGAAGATAAGCAATTCAGTATGTGTTGTACATGTATATCTATGCAAAACATTACCATAGTAGATATATTGTAAAAGACTGCTTATATTTCCCTCCCACCTGTCTCACCTCCCACCTGGTCCATTCCCTACTTTGATCCTGTCCCTCTTTGATAGTGAGTACTTCTAACCTCCCCTCTCCCCAGAATGCCCTCCCCTCCATCATCCCCCCTCTCATCCCCCTTTCCCCTACTCAGGAGAGTGAGTGAGGGTAAGATATTCCATTTAGTATGTATGTGATTCTCTCTTTGAGCCAACTTTAATGAGAATATGCTTTTGCCTTTTTACCTTCCTGTTCTTCCCCTCCCCTGCAACTACTTCCCCTTGCCTCTTCTACATGAGATGGTTTGCCCTACCCTGTCTCTCTCCATCTCCTCTTGCCACTTCCCTCTCTCACCTCTTGACTTCACCCCTTAAGAATCATTCCTTCCTTGGGGCGGCTAGGTGGCGCAGCAAGCAGAGAGCCAGCCCCGGAGCCAGAAGCACCCGAGCTCGGATCTGGCCCCAGACACCCAACACACAAACAAAAACCCAGCCATGTGAACCTGGGCAAGTCACCCAACCCCAATTGCCCTCCAAAAAAAATAATCATCCCTTCCCATCAAATTCAGCCTGTGCCCTCTATCCATGTATACCTGTGAACATATGCCATGTACCCTTCTTCAATTATTTTCATAATGAGAAAGGTTTCATCAAAAACAGTTATTGTTTTTCCATGTAGGGCTGTAAATAGTTCAACTTTGATAAATTCCTTATGATTTCTTTTCCTTGATTGCCTTCTCAAGCATCTCTTGCTTCTTGTGTCTGAATGTCAGATTTTCTATTCAACTCTTGTTTTTTTCATCAAGAATGCTTGAAAGTCCTCTATTCCACTGAATGACCATATTTTCCCCTGAAACAACATACTCAGTTTTGCTGGGTAGGTGATCCTTGGGTTCATTCCCAGCTCTTTTGCCCTCTGGAAAATCATATTCCATGCCCTTCTATCCCTCAATGTAGGAGCTGCCAGGTCCTGTGCCATTCTGATTGTGTTTCCACAATATTGAAATTGTTTCTTCCTGGCTGCTTGTAGTATTTTCTCCTTGATCTGCGGATTCTGGAACCTGGCTATAATATTCCTGGGAGTTTTCTTTTTGGGATCTTTTTCAGGAGGTGATCAGTGGATTCTTTCAACTTCTATTTTGCCTTCTGGGTCTAAAACATCAGGGCAGTTTTCCTTGAGAATTTCTTGAAGGATGATTTCTAGGTTCTTTCTTTGATCATGGCTTTCAGGTAGACCAATAATTTTTAAATTATCTCTCCTGGATCTATTTTCCAGGTCAGTGGTTTTTTCCATGAGATAGTTCACATTGCCTTCTATTCTTTCATTTATTTGAATCTGTTCAATAGTATCTTGATTTCTCATAAAGTCACTAGCTTCCATTTGCTCCAGTCTAACTCTGAAGGAATGAATCTCCTCAGTGAGCTTTTGAGAATCTTTTTCCATCTGGCAAATTCGACTTTTTAAGGCATTCTTCTCCTCATTGCCTTTCTGAGCCTCTTTTGCCATTTGAGTTAGTCTATTTCTTAAGGTGTTATTTTCCTCAGTCAGGCTGTTGATTGTCATTTCATACTTTTCTTGCATCTTTTTCATTTCTCTTCCCAAATTTTCCCCCACTTCTCTTATCTGCTTCTTCAGGTCCTCTATGGCCTGTAGCCAGCTTGTATTTTCATTTGGGGCTTTTGGTGCAGGAGTTCTGACCTCACAGTCCTCCTCCATGCTTTGAGCCTCTTTGCCCCTAAAATAGGAGTCCAATGTTGAACTTTTCTGTTTATTTTGTTTCATTTGCCTAGGCATATTGCCACTTAATTACTTGATTTTTGGGCTTGTTGCCACAGTAGGACTCTGCCACCAGACAGGGGAGCTTCTGCCCAAACGTGGGGTCTTCACAACTTCCGCCAGTTGGGTGGCCTCTGTAAAGCCTCCACCCACTCTGGCAAGTTGGATACCCACCCCAAACATCCCCCCCAGACCACAATCCAGATCCAGGCAGTTTAAAGCAAAAGCGATTAACCCCCAGACTGATTGCTGGATCTCCCTACAGTTGGCAGACCAGGAGCTAGAGCTGCCAGTGATGCTGCCAAATGGCTTCTGTGCAGCTGTTTCTTCAGCAGCTTTTTGCCCCCAGGGGAGGCAGCCATGTGTTCCCCAAATACTGGTCCCAAAGTCCATAGGGCACTAACCTCTCACTTTGTCCTAGGCATATCTCTGCTGATAATTCTGGAATCGCCACAGTTGCTGGTGTTCTGGGGTTCCACCAGCAGGCTGAAAGCCCGGCCGCCCTGGGGCTAAACCTAGGACCTGGGCTCGGCTCTGGGGGCTGCGCTGTCAGTTCCCAGCTCGCTGTGCTGCCTGGTCTCAGAGCGCTGCGCTGGCCGCTCCCTGCAGGGCTGCTGGGCTGTCCTCAGCAGGAGGTTAGCTTCTCTGTGCCGTTCTGTGGGTGCTGTGGCTCCAGAAGTTGTTCAGAGCTCCCTTTCACATTGTTTGAAATTTGTGTGGGGCAGAGCACATTGGGAATGCTGTTTCTACTCCACCATCTTGGCTCCGCCCCGGAAGTCCAATTTCACTTTCATTCCTGATGGTGGCAGCTTATGATGCAGCAGACAGTGGCAATGCTGGGCAGCTTGTCTTCCCTTGACTCTTCTAGACCTGATATCACTGATTCTCATGATATTTTAGGAATAGTGGGGGCTAATCTCCAGTGAGCTGGAGGTATATGAGGTATATATAAATATCATTACATATATACATGTCTGTATGTGTGTATATTATATATTGTGTATATATGTATACTATATATGTATGTCACATACATATATGTCATATATGTATGTGACATACATATATAATATACACATAACATTACATATATTCTACGTGTGTGATATGAGTACATTACTTTCTGCAGAAGGAGACATGTATATTTAAAAGTATGTGAAAAATGAATACTGGAGTGGTTTGCCATTTCCTTCTCCAGCTCACTTTACAGATGAGGAAACTGAGGTAAATAGCATTAAGTGACTTACCTGGGTCACACAGCTAATGTCTGAGGTAGGATTTGAACTGAGGTCTTCCTGCTTCCAGCCTGGTGCTCTCTCCACTACACCATCTAGCTGCCTGTCATGTCTTGTTTTTTGTTTTGTTTTGTTTTAATTTATGGAACTTGTTCCCATAGCCCCTTTGATGGTGGTCTTTCTCCAAGGGGCATCATCACAATTCCACTGAGCCTCAAATTCCTCCTTGCTTTACCTTAACCTATTGGCTAGTCCATTTATTGTTATATGAAGCCACTTATTTTTGCCTCCTAACTTCTACCTCTTTATATTTTGTTGTGGTCACAGCACCATAAATAGGAAAGGTATTCATTTTGAAAGAAAAAATCCTTTTTACTTCCTAGCATACCAGGAACCTCAGAGCCCATTCGTATGGGACTCTCCTCATGAGTAGAGATTGATTAATTGATGCTTCATGCCTATGTGAGGGGCGCAGTTGGTGAGAGCTTGAGAAAAGAGAGATCTTGGGTCTGCTGGCTTCCAGCTTTGAGAGAGAAGATGCATGGTGCCTCTCTCCAGGTCTCCCCTGAAGGAAAAGACTTTGGGAAGAAGTCAACAAGTAGAGGAGTCATTAGTCTCTATTGTATATATGTTCCCAGCTTGCTGTACTAGAGACTTCAGAGAATTTCCCCTTGGTCAGATCGAAGACTGTGTCTTGGCTAAGCAGTTTTGGGAGAGATCTCCAAAAAGAGAGTTCATCCACTCTGGATTGTCCTATTTACACATCCTCTTTTTTCTATTTTGCTATGGATTTGGATAAATGGTTTTACTCACTGTTTGCTACGTGTGTTCATAGAATTGGCATCTGGTGGGAATGGAGCCAATTCTTGGTTACATTGCTTGTGGGTACTCCTTCCCAATTGAGGGGTTGTGTTCAGGAGTGCAGCTTGAACCTGAAAATCATTTCCTCTGGACTAAACACATTTAAGGGGAAAATAGATGTAGTTCTAGCCCAGTACCTCCTTTTACTGAGGCCAGCCTCTACCCCTAATCCCCAGCTTACCGTCCAGGCAGGAATCAAAGTTTCCCTTGGAGAAGGGAGGGGAAAAGAGAGTATTTTTCCTCCCTGGGAGTCACATCAAGAGATACACGTGTGGACACACAAAAACCCTATGTGGGCAAAACACAGTATAGTCCCATCACAACACCCCTCACACTAGCATCATTCATGGATTGAAAAGAGAGGTCTGAAATGATAAGAGGTGGACAATAGTCTTATGTCATTCACCTGGGACTCCTTTTCCCCCCAGTCCTGTCCTCCACAACCAGAGAGAAGATCAAATTCTTCACTTCTTAAGTTTCAGTTTGCCTCCAGAAGGAATTACCATCTAACTTTTTCATCAACTCTACCCAGGTTTTCTTTCTCATTTTCTATATGCTGTCCTAGTATTATTTAATTTCCTATTCTTCTAAGAAAATTTCAAACAATTTGCCTGCAGCCTTTGAAGTATCTTGACACAAAGCTGGAAGACAAGACAGATAATACCCCATGCCAGGGGCACAGGAAAGCCTTGGTCATACTTTTTCAATTCTATAGCAACCTCCTTATCCCAGTAGTTTTCCACTTAGGTATACACTTCTCACCATCATCTCCTATGCCCACTTGTGCATTGGCATCAAGTATCAAATGTTGATATTCTTTGGAGGATCAAAATCTTCATCATATTCCTCTACCACATACTCTGCAATAAATATTAACACATAAGCTGCAGTTAAATTCAAGGTGTTTGTTTTGGTTACACTTATCATGAGCAATGCAAGACTAGATGACCAAATGTTTCATGAAATGGTTTTTGTGGTTGCTGTGCTTGCTTTAGGGCATATGATGAAACCATTTTCAGCACCTCCTTCTTTCTTCTCTCCAAGGAAAATCTGTTAGCCCTCCTTCAATGTAGCTCTAATTTCCTTTTATCTTGTTTTAGTTTATCACATGCCCACCAATATTGATATAGTCCAGTTCTTCCAATCACAAGTGAAATTGCTGGTCCTCTACTCCTTGTTCCACATCTCCATCAACATTATTGTGGAAGCAAAATATGAAGATTACTGAAGGCCATTTTTCATTTTCTTTTGTTTCAGGGTTGCTAAGGTCAACTTGTTCAACATCATGCAGCAAATAAAGTGGTAACGTTGGTATCAGACCTCAAAGTCCCTGACAAATCAATTTATTGCAAAATACTGACTTATGTCTTTGTCATGCATTCCAATTAATGCCCACAATTAAGTGCATCCCAAGAAGATACACAATACATCTGAAAGCCTTAAAAACAGGATAGATTAACATCTATGGTTTGGGGACCTTCTGCCTGCTGAAAAGGAGGCTGACATAGATAAGAGGTTTTCAGATGGTTTCAGAACCTTTTGTAAAAGTTCCACCGGTTTTAGCCTACATCCTTCTTCTATCTGTGCTCTACTTACTGTCAGACATCTAACTGTTCTAATAAAAATTCATTTTGGCAAATTAGCCAAAAGATAGTTGAAGGAAAGTTGTACTACCGCTGTAAGAAGCAGTCTTTTACCTATCAAGAAAGGACTCAGGACTTAAGAAACCTCAAACTTATTTTAAATATAATAACAATAATAGATAGCATTAATATAGCATTTTAAGGTTTGCAAAGTGCCTTCCATATCTCATAGGATCCTCATAATAACCCTGTGAGGTAGGTGCTGTTATTATCCCCATTTTCCAGAAGGAGGAACTGAGAAGGAGTAGTGAGAGAACTTGCCCTGGGTGACAGGGCTAATTATTACTTAAGGCAGGATTCAAACTCAGGTCTTCCCTACTCAAAGTCCAGCGTTCTATCCAGTGTTTAATACTTTATCAGAAGTAATTGATGGGCTAGGTGGTGCAGTAAATAGAGCACAGGCCCTGGAGTCAGGAGGACCTGAGTTCAAATCCTGCCTCAGACACTTCACAAACAAATACTAGCTGTGTGACCTCAGGCAAGTCACTTAACCTCAATTGCCTGCCTTCCCCCCTCCAAATAGCAAAAAAATAAAAAGAAGTTGACCTCAGATTTTTCTTTTGATTATCTACGATCTCCAAGTGTTGACTTTCTACTGTTCCAGTCAAATTTTAATCAATAATTAAATAAAAAGGCCCTTTAAGTAGCCAAAGAACCACAATAATGAAGCAGAAGGATTTATGTAGCTTCCTGGAAAGGCATCCGGGTACCCCTTTGTGCAGAAATCAGTAACAGCTGCCATAGATATAGATATAGATATAGAAATATATACATATATATAGATATAAAACTATGTAGTATAGTTAAGTATATCTAAGTCTATATCTATATACGTAGCCCTGGGCTAGGAGCCTTAAGATGACCTCCAGGGATACCAACAACCCTGGGGGCGGGGCCGAGGGCGGGGCCGGGAGTGTTCATGAGCATCACAACAACCCTGGGAGGCCGCCATTATTATCCCCATTTTACAGAGGAGGAAACTGAGGCAAAGTGCCGCGCCCCGGGGTCACTGAGCTGTTCTAAGTGGGGACGCCAGGTCTGATCCCGGGTCTTCCTGCCCCGCCCCCCGCCCCGCTCTCTCCACTGCACCACCCAGTTAGGAATGACCCTCGCTGTCTGGTCTAAAAACAGCCCTTCCAGCAGCACAGGTCTCCGGAAGCACGTGGGCGGGCAGGCGGCTGGAAGCCACGCCCCCACTCCCCTTCCCTACCCCCCCGCCCTTCTCAGCACGGCCTTTCCCAGGCTCCTCCTTTGCCCAGGATGCACCTGGTTGAAAACAAAGTCCCACGTGACTGGCTCTGCTCTGAGGCCATCATGGCGTCTCCCAGTGGGAAGGGATCCCGGGCGTTGGAGGTTCCGGGCTGTGGCTGCCGGCCGCCCTCCCGGGACCTGGTGGTGGATTCGGTGGAGGACGCGGAGGGCCTGTACGTAGCGGTTGAGCGCTGCCCCTTGTGCAACACCACCCGCCGGCGCCTGACCTGCGCCAAGTGCGTCCAGACCGGTGACTTCGTTTTCTTCGACGGCCGGGATGGCGAAAGGTAGCGATCGCGGCGGCGGCCTCGGGGGTCCTTGTTTGGGGCTGGAGTTCGCTCTGTACCCGCCCCCACCCCGGCTAGTCGTAAGCTTGTGTCTCCCCAGTCCTCTCCAGGAGCTGAGGTGGGGGAGGGGAGACGTGTGAGCGTGTGTGTGTGTGTGCGTGTGCGTGTGTGTGCGTGTGTGTGTGTGTGTGTGTGTGTGTGTGTGTGTGTGTGTGCGCGTGCCGGGCTCAGTTCAAGGCCTGGTGCTCACTCCGGGCGCGGACGCTGCTTTGGCTAGGACTCCTATAGGCAGGCGAAGGTCGGGGTGAGAGAGGCTCCCTGGGGAGGGGTCACTCATCTCGGGACCTCCCGGAATTGGAGTTTAAGTGCTCCTGTTCTCGTGCTTCTCTTTCGTGGCCCTTCCTTCCTCCTCCTCGTCCCCAAAAGCTTCCCTGCAGAGAGACCAGAACTGCTGGGAATCAGGGGCCCATGTCAGGCAGCATGAGCTAGACTTCCGAATCAGTGGGACGGGAGCAGCGGGGTTTTCTTTTTTCTCTTCTCTGTCTACCACAAATTCCTCTGGACGTAAAAGGACTAGGCTTGTTAGCCCACTCGGGCAGTGGTCTCCATATTGATCGTCCAAGCCGCAAACCATCCTCCCTCGTGTGGGTAAAAGTGGCACAGTTATTTTAAAGTGTTGGACCTTGACCTAAAATTGGAGTGCTGGCTCAGACACGTCTGAGCTGGGTGACCCTGAGCAAGTCACTTGACTTACATCAGTCTAGGTTCTCTCAAGTGTAAAATAGGCTTAAACATAGCATCTCTCTCACTGGTTTATTGTGAGTATCAAAGGAGAGAACAGATAAAGTGCTTTCAAACATCCTACACTATAGAAGTGCTAGCTGTTGATTTTTAAATTATATTCATGTTCTGTTGTACTAACACATGTTAACAAAGCATTTTGTAAAAAATTTAAAAGGATGGAATGAATATCGTCTAAATAATTTTTTAAAATACTTTTTTGTTATGAGAGCAAAGTTTTTTTAATGTAAAGAACACTTTCATATGTGACATGCATATGTAGTTTTTGATCACAGGCTTCCGGTTGCTAATTGTTATGACTTCATGCCATCATGAACCCCATCATGAACTAATATTTCAAGTCAGAGTACACACTTAAAGTGTGGTTTGTCATTAATGACAGTGGGTATAAATCAATATTTTAAGTCTTAGTAATTTTTAATTTTTTTGGTTGTGTTATCACATCTGGTTAGACTGATTAGACCTTTTTTTTGGCTTTTTGGAGGGGGGAGGCTGGGCAGTTGGGGTAAATGACTTGCCCAAGGTCACATGGCTGGTAAGTCTGAGGTCTGATTTGAACTCAGGCCCTCCTGACTCCAGGCTGGTGCTCTTACTCACTGAGCTTCCTAACCACCCTAGGGCCAGTCTTTAATAAACATTGTTTTACTCTGGCTGGGAGAAGGCTTGAATTGAAATCATTGGCAAGACCCACATGTTGGCATTTTGGGGTCTTGATCACCTGTAAACCCTAAACCTCAACAGTACCCATGTCTATTGATTAAATCCTAGTAAAGCTAAATGTCCTTATCTTACTAAATAATAGTCTAAATAGGAGCTGTAATATTTTCTACCCTTCTCAGCTCCATTGAGTTTATTGTATATCACGTTTTGGAGACTACTCTGCTAAGGTCCTCCAAAAGCTTTATGAAAAGAGTGGAAGAAGTTTGGCTTTACAGCAATAGGTTCTCTAAATAAAATGAGTTTTATTTGGCATTTGTAGTGCAGGTATAAGCTTTTGTGGTTCCTTTTATTCCTCTGATGTTGGTTAAATTCCATCAGTCAGCACACATTAAGATCCAGCTATGTGCCCAGCATTCGGTACTAGTCAAGGATCTTGCCTTGTGTAGGAGACATGCATATTTAAAAGTATATGAAAAGTGAACACAAAAGAACTACAGAGTACTTGGGGAGAGGGGGTGTTAGAGCAAAGAAAAGTTATGTGCATGAGGGGAGGGCCGTGAGATGTCATGGTAGATACAGTGCTGTGCAGCCAGGAAGATTTGAGTTCAGATCCTGCCTCAGACACCAGCTGTCCCATCCTGGGCAAGTCATTTAATCCTGTTTGCCTCAGTTTTCTCATCCGTAAAATGACCTGGAGAAAGAAATAGTAAACCACTTCAGTACCTTTGCCAAGAAAATCCCCAAAAGGGTCAGAGTTGGCCATGACGGAACAACAATGTAAGTTGTTACAGGTGTAGATGAATTGCATCTTGAAAGAAAAGAGATTCCAAAAGACAAGGGTCAGAATGAGGTTCGTTCAAGGTTTGGCAGGCAGGGTGCAAAGGCAGAGCAGGGGAAAAGAGTACTATTTGTGAGGAAGAGCAAGAATGCCAGTCTTGCTGACCCATTGAATTGGAAAGGGGAATAATTTTTGATGAGGCTGAAAATACAGGCTGGGTCCAACTTGAGGGGCTTTAAGAGCCAAACAGTTTTCTATTTTATCCTAGAGTCAATAGAGTGCTATTGTCGTTTGTCAAGCAGCGAAATGTTCATTGTCCTTGAGGAAAATCACTTGGTCTGGTATATGAAGAATGTATTGGATTGGGCAGAGACTTGAGATAAGGAAACCAATTAGGAGGCTATTGTAATAATCTAGGAAAGAAGTGACACAATCTAAACCAGTATAAAATGGTTCTATGAGTAGATAAAAGGAATTGGATGCAAAAAGGTATTGTTGAGTTAGAGATGGCAAGATTTGCCAACTGATGTATGCAAGGAGGGACATTTAGGAACTGAGGGTAACACTATGGGAGCCTGGAAGACTGGAAGAATATTCAGTGGTATCTTTGAAAGAAATAGAGAAGCTTGGAAGAGGTAAAGGGTCTTGGTGGAAAGTTAAAGAGTTTAGTTTTGGACAGGTGGGAGAATATTTTCTTTTTTTTTTTTTTTGGAAGGGTAGTTGGGATTAAGTGATTTGCCCAAGGTCACATGGCTAGCTTTTTGTGTTATATGTCTGAGCTGGATTTGAACTCAGGTCCTCCTGACTCCAGGGCCAGTGCTCTATTCACTGCGCCACCTAGCTGCACCTAGAATATTTTCTTAATGGAAATGTAACAGACATAGCATGATGTCACCATTTTTGGTAACTGTTGTAACCCATTTATTTCATAGCAATATCCCACTGGAGTAATGCAGACTCTTTATGCAGACAACTTTGAAAAGCAACATACATTTAAAAGAATAAACTATTTCATTAAAATACAGTAATGGTTGTGCAACAATGTTGAATAAAAGAATGTGCAACAGTATAAATTTTTTTAAAGTTTGTAAACATGCTTTGCTAATCTGCTTAAATTAGTAAGAACAGGTGATTACATTAGGATTTTCCTGGCATATAAAAGTGTGACCATAAGATAATATCACTGACTTCATAAATGACCTCCTAAAGCTAATCTCATTCATATTTGGTAAAACTAATAAAACCTTAAAACAGATGGCAATTCCTTGATTTCAGTTTGAGAAATTGAATTTTTAAAAAATTCTATTCAAGATTCATTAGGCACACCTACTTTGTGCAGAACACTGTGCTAAGTGCTGGCAATACAAAGGGCAATGATAAGAAAACATTAGGGGCAGCTAGGTGACCACATGAATAGAGCCCTGGAATCAGGAGGACCTGAGCTCAGGTCTGGCCTCAGACATTTAACACTAGCTGTGTGACCTTGGGTAAGTCACTTAGCCCAAATTGCCCTGCCTCACCCCCTCCAAAAAGACAAAAAAAAAAATACCATAATTTAAATAGTACTCTTAAGTTTACAAAATACCTTACCTATATTTTACAAAAGATAACAAAATTTTAGCCCTTCAGGAGTTGATGGCATAATATGGTATGCTAGAATTTTTTTAAAACATTTTTATGTATGTTTTATAATTGAGATCTTTTACCTTTATAGCGTTATATTCTAAAAAGTGCAGGAAATAGATGAAGAAAAGTTTTCTTTTGGGAATAAAACTATAAGATATCAGTGCCAAATTAAGTTGAGCCCAAAGTGTTTAAAAGAAAGATAAAAACTCTCCAGACACTCTCTCCCCTGTGTAAGTTAATGAGCAGTTAATGACATTTTACTGTATTTGCAGAAACTAACATAGCCTAGTGAATGTGGAGATTTTCTTGATATAAGAAAGAATTCCAGGGTTAAAATTTTTCAGATTCTTATTTATTTTGGTATTTCCTGTTAGAATGTAACAATAGTACTTTATATTTTCGTGGTGTGTTCTACAGTGTCTGTTTACTATCTTTCCCTGAAATAGAGCTATTTTTCATTTCCTGACAGCATGGGGATAATCAGGGAACAGAAGAGCAGGCTATGATGAGGAGCTGACTTTACTCTCCTGGAAGTTGAGCTTTGAAGACAGGTGCACGGTAGACCTTATTCCTGAGGAGCTAAGAAAGCTTGCAGTAAACGTGTTAGTTACCTAGAACTGATTTGCTTTTATTGTAGGCTTCACAAGCAACCAGGTTGCTCCTTTTTAAAAAGTAAATTATATATATTTCAATCAGCAAAAACCTGGCTTTTCTCCCCACTACCCACACCCCTTTAGAGAATAAAAGAAAAAAAAAAACCCTTGTTACAAACGTGTATATTCGAGCAAAACAAATGTCTACATTGACCACGTCCAAAAAAAATTGTCATTCTTAATTATCAAGAGGTGGGGTAGCATGTTTAGTCTAGAATCATAGTGGGTCAGTAATTCCTAAGTCTTTCAAAGTTGTTTGTCTTTACCTTTTTGTTGTCATTGTACACAGTGCTTTGTTTCTGTTCATACTGTATCCATTCTTGTATGCATCTTTCCAGGTTTCTCTGAAACCATTCTCTTCCTTTTTTATACAATGACTGTTTTCCATCATAATACTCTCACTTCAGCTATTCCCCAGTTGGCAGGCACTCTCTGAGATTTTCATTCTTTGTCACCTCAAAAAGAACTACAAAGATTTTTGTAAATCCTTAGAGTATGTTTTGTTTAGGACTAATTCTTCCCTTAATCTACTTTCTCTCTAATCCCCATTCTTCCCATTCTTTACTATTTCTCTATTGAATGTAATATATTTCTGTACCTGTGTGTGTGTGTGTGTGTGTTCGTTCTTTCCTCTTTTGACCAGTGCAAAGAAAGGTTCAAGTGTCAGCTCTTCCCCCTTCTCCCTATTTGTATAGATGTCTACACTTTACTCTAGCCTTCCTTTCCCTTTCCCTCTCCTTCCATGTATTCCTCTTGTCTTCATTTCCATTCTTCTCTTAATATTATGAAGGCATGACAGAATCACGGATGACTATAAGACTCATTGATCAATCAATCTGTAGGCATTTGTTAAGCGCGTACTATGTTCTAGGCCCTGTGCTCAGGATACAAAAAGAAACAAAAGACCGTCCCTGCTTTCAAGGAGCTAAAATTCTAATGAGGGAGACTACATACAAACAAACATTTACAAAGAAAGCCCTATATGCTGGATAAAGAGGAAATAATTAGGCACTTGAATTAAGAAGGGTTGGGGAAACCTTCCAGTAAAAGATAGGATGTTACAGTTGCGACTTAAAGGAAGGTCTGTAGGTAGACCAAAGAAGGGAGTGCATTCCAGGCATGAGGGACAGTCAGAGCACATAGGCAGAGTAGAGAGTTAGAATGTCTAGTTCATGGAACAGCCAGGAGGCCATTGTCACTGGATCAGAAAGTACATGGCAAGGGAGTAAGGTGTAAGAAGATTAGAAAAGTAGTAGGGAGCGGGGTTATGAAGGGTTCGCTTCTGGTATTTGTTGAGTTGGGGGGTGGGTGGAATGTGATTGGAGCTGTGTCTCAGGAAAATCACTTCAAAGTAGCTGAATGGATTGGAGTAGGAGAGAATTGAAACAGGCAGATCCACCACTAACATGGCGGTATCAGAGAAGGGACGTATTGAAGTGGCACAAAGGTAAAGTTGGTTGACTTTGGCAAAGGATAGGTTATTGGGAATGAGAGATAGTGAAGACTCTAGGATGGCTCCTAATCTCGAGGCTGAGGCTTTGGGAGGACGGCGTTGCCCTCTACAATAATAGAGAAAGGCAGATTTAGTGGGGGAAAGTGAGTTCTGTTTTGGACCAGTTGAATTTAAGATTGGATTGCATTTTGAGATGTCTGAAAGGCATTTGGAGACCAAAGATTTAGAGGTCAGCCTAGAGGTCAGAGGTCGGGGCATGAAAGATAGATTTGGGAACCATCTACATAGAGATGGTAATTAAGTCCATAGGTGATGAGATTACCAAGGGAATTAGTAGTAGAAGAATGAAGGACCCAGGACAGAACTCCCAGGGACATGGACAGTTAGAAGACTAGAAGAGGATCTAGCAAAGAGGTTAGGAAAAGGTCAGAGAAGAGCCAGAATAGAGTGGTGTCTGGAAAACCTAGAGACCAAGGAGGAGAAAGTGACCAGCATTGCAGAGAGGTCAAGGAAAATGAGGATTGAAAAAAGGCCATTGGATTTGACAACTAACTTTGGAGAGAACAGTTTCAGTGGAATGATAAGGTCAGAAGCCAGATTGTAAGGGAGTCAGTACGAGTGAGAGGAGAGAAAGTAGAGGTATTTATTATAGATGCCCTTTTTGAGGAGTTTATCTAGAAAGAGTAAAAGAGATAGAGGATGATGGTTAATGAGCCTAGAAGGATGAAGTCAGGATTTTTTCAGGATAAGGAAGACGTGGGCATGTTTTCGGACAGGAGGGAATGAGCCAATAGACAGGGAGAAATTGAAAATAAGTGAGAGTGGAAATGACAGAGAGGGCAAGAAGAGGAAAGATGGAATGAGATCACTTAAATAAGGAAAAGTGGTTAACCTCGGTAAGGACTAAGACTACTTCATGTGAAACAGGAGTGGAGGAGGAGAGAGAGGCAGAAGGTGATAGATGAGGAAGAATGGAGAAAGGGTAGGTTACAGTGATCCTTAAATTTTTTCCTCCTAGATCTATTTTCCAGATCAGTTGTTTTTGCTCTGAGATATTTTACATTTTCTTTTTTTTCCTTTCTTTTGACTTTGTTTTAAATATAACTTGTTGGATGGTGTGATTGGCTTCTCTTTGGTCCATTTTAATTTTCAGAGTTTGTTGCTTGCATGAGGTTTTGTACCTTTTGTGTCAAGTAGTTAATTACTTTTCCACTTTCTTCCGTAGTTCTCACTTCTTTTTCAGTTTTTTTCTCTAGCACTCATATCATTGATAAAAACCTTTCTTAACTTTTTTGTTTTAATTCTTGCTTCATTTCATTCCCAAATCTTAGTTGACTGTGCCCAAGCTGTGATTTCCTTTGACACTTGTATATATTTTGGAGTCCTTCTCTTATGCCTTGAGCATCTCCATCACCATAAAAGCTTTTTATGTATGGTGGAATTTTTTTTTAGTTTGGTCATTATTCCTGGTTACTTCCTGACTTTGGTTGTGGCATTAGATCTAGACTCTTCTGGAGGAAAGGTTCTGTTGGCTGGTTTTGTTGGCTGATTTTTTGGGGTTATTGAGTGTTGTATTTATTCTAGGATTGCAGAGAGAGCTCAGGCTGAAGATCTGCAAACTTTCACTGCTCCCAAAGGCCTCTAGGGCAGAGTCATGGTTGCCTCCCTGGTCTGAGCTTTGCAAATTCTTAATCTGGTTTTGGATTTCAGCCAAGCTAGACTGCCTCTAAAATCAGTTCTTAGCCAGTTGGAGCAAACCTGCAGACTATCCTTTGAGATTCCTGCCCTGGTTACTTTTAAATATGCTTCAGACTGGGCTGCAACTGAGTCCCAACTCTGTTCCTAGGGTTGGTGCCATACTGTTTGCACTTGCTTCTGAGCTTGCGCCCCTGCAGAGGTCCACTGCATAGGGCCCATGACTACTCCCTACCCAGGAATGCCACCACTGAGCACAGGTAACCTGTTCAGTATGCCCTGGAATGGAACAGTGGGTGAAGTTGTCAGTAAGCACTTCTTTCCATTGGTGCCCCCATTGGTATGGACCTGGGACCTTTTCTTGACACACTCTCTCCTTGTTTGGAGTGCTCTTCTCAGTGAGATCCTAGTCAGACCCTGACCCTGTTTGCCGACTTCCTTGACCCCAGTGTCTGAAGACCTCTATATTTATCTCCTTCTGTCAATCTGAGCTGGAAATAGGATTCATTATAACTTCGACCTTGGATTTCGCAATCACAATTTGGTTTGGTGCATTTTCTAGATTTGTTTGGAAGAGTTTTTCTTGGTTTTTGAGAGTGGGGGGCTTGTTGGACTTCAGTTCTACCATTTTGACTCTCTTGCCATAGTATTCTTTTCAGCTGTGTTTGTTTTGACCTCCTAAAATAATGGGACTATTTACAATGGGTAAATTGACTATTCAATATGTCAGTAATTTTAATTTTTATTTATTTTTGGCTTTTTTAAAAAAAATAATTGAGTTCCAGATTCATTCCCCACACTCACACTGAGGAGGTAAGCTGTATATTAGTTAATTATACATGTGAAATCGTGCAAAACATATTCCCATATTAGCTGTATTTCCAAAAAAAGAAAAAGCAAGACAAAATGAGAAAATCATACTTCAATCTGCACTTGGAGTTTGTCAGTTCTCTTTCAGGAGGTGAATAGCATGTTTCCATTATGAGTCCTTTGGAATTATCTTCCATCTTTGTGTTCAGAGTAGCTAAGTCTTTAACAGTTGAACATCATTGCAAAACATTGTTAACTGTAAACAATGATCTCCCAGTTCTCACTTCACTTTACATCAGTTCAAATGGGTCTTGCCATATTTTCCCGAAACCACCTCCCTTGTCATTTCTTAGGGCACAGTAGTACTCCATTACAATCAATTTCCATTCCCATCACAATGAATTTCCAGTTCTTTGCCACAACAAAATGTCAGTAACTTTAAAAAAAAGTTTTGTTGATTTAAAAAAAAAAGTATTGCTGGCATTTACTAGTAATATCTTTCTCACAAATGAACGTATCTAGTAACGAAGTAGTTAAATAAAATACGCTGACACATATATCATAGCTGACAACATATTCCTCATTCTCCACCTGTATTTCACCATCTTGCACACAGCTGTTAGAATTTAGAATGTGAGAAGAGGAAGGTATGTCTCATTCATATTTCTTTTGTCAAGATTGGTGAGTGCTTTAGTCTGAGTTTTCAGGTCTTTTGGTGTTAATTTCTTTTACATTATTTTGTTCATCTAATTACATGAATTTTCCCTCTTTTTTCGTTCTCAGTCAAGTAGATTCTCCCTTCTTGTTCTCCCCTTTGGCTAGTCCTATTTGTTAGTTTTTAGTATGTTTTTTGTGCCCCTTTCCAGAGAGGATTTTGCTCACTCTTCATTATCCCTTCTCTTTTTCTTGAACCCAATAATGTATCTGATCTTTCTCTATTTTCTGTAATCCTCACGTAATTAGAATTTGCACAGTATCTTATCCATTGTAGTCTATCCCCTTTAAGTACTTTTTTCCCCTGCCTTATAGATCTTGTCCAAAGGATTCCTCTTTTCCATGGTGCCTCACTCCCAGAAGAGTGTCGGAGATGACAGTGCCCCATGGAAGATTGTGCCCCTCCACCACCAGGTCCTTAATTACACAGACCCAAACTGATCTGTACCCTCACCTGGGTACTTTTTGTCCAATATAAGGCTTCTCCTTGGATCCATGTTCTCCCTTTCCCTTTGCCTCCAGGAGTTCCAACTCCCCATCTCACATGATAGGAGAAGTGGACCCGTCAAGTACCATCTCTCAGACCACATTCATATAAGGTTCCCATCTCCCCTCACAGGCCATCTTTCTTCACCCATAGGAGTATTCAATCAATGAAGCCCTCTTTCTCCACCAAAGTAAGATCATCTTCTTTCTCATTCCTTTTCTCTCCCCTCATCATGCTCTCCTATGTAGGCTCTTCTCTTGAGACAGTAGAGGTTACCTTCCCGGTATTGCTAGCCCTCAGTTTGATTGACCCCAGCACATTACATATTCCTATATAATCCCCTGTTCTTCTCCCCCTCCTTTGATGTACCCTGGTATATTATAATATAATCACATCAAAAAATTTTGATTCATCTGTAGGCAGTGCCCCAGACCTGACTTCACTGTTAACTTCCACTAGGCTTTCTCCCTCACCTGTTTTCCTTGTAGAAGGAAGTCTCACTGATTACTGCAATCAGTTTGTTGCTATTAGGGTCGGTCTTTGTATGTTGCATGTATTTACTCCTCTTGCATTTCTGTGAACACTTTCAGTTGGAATTTCATTTTCTGTATTAACAAATTCCCAGCATTATTCCCATCTATTATTTCCTTCATAAGAGTGTTAGAGTTTTTATCTTCTATTCATCTGAGAGACCTATGCTCCTTTAGTTGTCTCTGTATACCCTGTTTTTGACATTAGTATGTTTTGCTTGCACAGTGAGCAGTTATTTTTGAGAAATGTTAGTGTTTTTTGCTTCTCTCTTTCTATATTGTCCTTCACTTTTCTATATTTGTACTCTAAATCAGGACCACTGGAGATGGGCCATCTCCAGTCATCCTGATGACTATCTGGCCACTGGACCCACATGGCTATGGGAGAGAAAGTGAGGCTGGTGACCTTGCACAGCCCTCCCTCACTCAAATCATAGTCAACTTCCAGTCATGTCATCATCTCTCTGAAGTCGTGGTCCTCTTCAAGAAGGAAGGACAATTACAGTTTGTACTCTCAGCCTATTCATTCTTTTGTTTCTTTGGGGAGACTTGCCATTTCAGATCCCAGTTTTTCTATTCTGCCCATTATTTTTGTTGTGCAGACCATAAATTCTGCTCTCAGAATTCTTATTTTTTAAATTTATTTTATTATCTTTTGAACCACTCCAGAAGCAATGTGTTGTACTTCCATGTTCTCACATTCCACAGGGTCCTTTATCTCACCACGTATTAGATAATATTCCTTTGTTTCACAGTTATTTATAGATGTCCTCAGACATTTCCTTCTTTTGTTAATATTTTCCCTCTTTTTTTATTTCCCCCATTTTATTCATTTATTTATTTATTTTTAATTTACAACACTGAGTTCCACAATCCCTTGAGTTTCAAATTTTATCCCCCTCCTCTTACCCCCCCCCCCCATGGCAACATGTAATCAAATATAGGATCTACAAATAGCTTCAGGTGAATAATGAGAAAGAAGGGACAATGGGGCAGCTAGGTGGCACGACGAATAGAGCATTAGCCCTGGAGTCAGGAAGACCTGAGCTCAAATCCAGCCTCAGACACTTAACACTTACTAGCTGTGTGACCTTGGGCAAGTCACTTAACCCCAATTGCTCCTACAAAAAGCCAGAAAAGAAAGAAAGAACTGACAAAACAAGGCACAAATGAGAGAGCAAATAATTTGCTTCAATCTGCAAACTCTCTAGTTCCTTCTTTGGTTGTGGATATCCCTTTCCATCATGAATCTTTTGGGGTTGTCTTCTAACCTTGTATTATTGAGAGGAGCCCAGTCCATCAGTATTTTCCCTCTTAATTTATCTGATTATGTTCTTCCCAATATCTTTAGTAATTTCTCTCCTTTTCTTTTCTCCTTGATTTTCCCTATTTCTCCCTTTTTGACTCTGACCCCCTGATCATTTCCTTTGTGACTGAATCTCAAAGCATCTCAGCCTTCTCCCACAGCAGGCAAGTCATGATTCAGCAGCATTGTTGTTTTCATGGGAGTAGGTTTGAAAAGTCCAAAGGCATGTCTCAAAAGTATTTGAAGGCTATAAGAGTGAAGACAGTAGAAATGGATGGCCTGGGCATCCTCCTTAAATGAAGATCTGGGGAGGAGCTTTCCATTCTGCCCTTCAATCTGAGGGGTCACAGGGCAGATACTGATGAGGTGTCAATGCCAAGACTGATATACAACTTTCTGGAGGTATAATGAAGTCCAAAGTGCAGTCTGGTGGGAAATGTTTCTGGTTTGCATATTGCATATCCAACCATGCCTACCTGCCTGTCATTTATAATCCTTTTAATATGTTGTAGACTCTTCGATAATATTGGTTCAATATTTTAGCATCAGTCTTCATTAGTAATATTGCTCTGTAGTTGATTTTCTCTGCTTTCTCACTCTTGGGTGTGGTTAATAGCATCACGTATTTCTCATTCTAATAGGAATGCCTGCTTTTTTTTTGTTTTTGCTGACTTTTTTATATTGTTGTTAATTGTTCTTTGAATTTTTCTTAGAATTCAACTAAAAATTCATAAGGTCAGGGGTGGGCCCTTGCTAGGTCCTTTGGTGCAGCCTTTTTACTGAGTCCAAATTTTACAGAATAAATCCTTTTATTAAGGGGATTTGTTCCGTGAAGTTTGGAGTCAGTCAAAGGGCCACACTCAAGGACCTCGAGGGCCACATGTGGCCTTAGCTGCAGGTTCCCTACCCCTGTCCTAGAGTATTTTCTTAAAGCATTCCTTTATAGCTTACTCAGTTTTTACTGAGATTGGGTAATTTCAATTCTCTGTTTCTTGTACTTTTAATTTAGTTATTTTATCTTTGTAAATATTCATCTTTTTGTATATAATGCTGTGCAAAATACTTTGGGACAAGCAATAATTCCTGTATGGTTATATTTTAGGACATCAGTAGTCATGAATGTTTTGTTCCTGCTGACATGTAATATCTTACCTAGACCAGATGAAAACAGATTAAGCTGGTCTCTCCACCTTTAGTTGTGATGCAGTGTCTTTACCATTACCATGAAGGAAAAGACTTTTGCTATGGGCAAGACAATACAAAAACTGAAGAACAGAAGATACAAAAATGTTCCCCCATCATGTGGAGATATAATCCTTCTTTCCTCTTTGTAAAACCTCAACCTCTAGGGAAAGGAAGAGGTTTAGGTTCATGGGTTCCCATAGAACACAATTTCTTTTTTAAGTCCACAACTCCTTTCAGGCTGGAGTTGGCACCCTGGCTTTTCAGGGCTTCCATTCAAGCCCGGCTGGTTGCACCACCCTACTTGTAATCCTCACTCCAAGATCTTGGTGACTGGAACTACTGGTCCTGTGGTGCTAAAGATGGAAGAAAAGAGTGACCAGCTTAGTGTCACCAGTTTTAAAGATGCAGGTAGCCAAGGACTCCCCTAGGTAAACTGGACATGCCCAAGATCCTTGTTACATCTGATTAAATTATAATGATAACATATGATTCTTTAGCACTTAAAGGTTTTACGAAGCATTTTCTTTACAAAATCTTATGTTAGGTATTAAATTTACTTTGTCATTCAAGACTATATAAAAATCATTGTCAAAAGACCAAATGGGTCTGTAAAATGAATGATAAATATATTGATATATTGATAAGAATAATTGTTCCAGAAATACAGAAATTCCTAAATGATGATGGCATATACTGCAATATAATCTTATATCATGCTGTCATGAACAGATGGTTAGAAACATGCTTCATTGACTTTGGAAATCAAAGATTTAAACTCCACCAAAAACCTGTCAGTTATATAAGCAAAATTAGAGGTTTTTTAAATTGATGTACTCAGAGGTAAGCTGAAAAAATGTGATAAAGTATGGTTTTATGATGAATTAAACAAAGAATGTGTCAAGATCTTATGAACTCAGTGCAAAATCTTGAAAAAATAAGAGATTGCAACACAAGAACACATTAATGTTTTTAAAGGTTTTTAAGTGTACAAAAGTTGTACAATTTACTAAGTTAATTAATTTTATTTTATTATCTTATTTCACTGTAGCAGCAAGCACCTCAATATCCCCAGGGTGACTGCCAACACAGGTTCTTAGATCTGCTTTTGTAAAGGAAAGCAACTCAAAATGGGTTAACAAGCTTACTTTAATCAAACAAACATATATCATTTACCTAGTTCAGGGGAAAAAGGTCAGCACCCAGAACTTCAGGGTATACAGACAGTAGTTTCAAAACAGAGAAACAAATGGATCAAGCAGACAGGCTTCCAAACTGTCCAACCATTACACCAATACCAAATCACAGTCACCCGCTGCCCAGAGTCTCATCTGGTCAAATCACACAACACTTCTCAAAGTGAGCCCCAAAGCAAAGCCTCTCATCAGGGTTAATTTAGTCTTCTCCTGGCCCAGAGAATGTAACCACCCTCTTGACCCACTGCCCAGTCACACAGCATCAAGGTGTGGTCATTTCTGAAAACCAAGCCTCCTACCACAGGCTCCATGTGACCACATCCAGACTATTAGGGGGCAGAGTATACTTTCAAATTAAAGAAGGTTCTCAGAGTTACTTAAGTCAATCAAAGGGCCTAGGAGCAGGGAAAGATCTTCAAATCTGCATTTCCATTACATTCACCCAATTAATTTACACACTGATATAAGCTGTTTTGTTGACATATTTTCTATTGTGAATTATCCTTTTTTAATTTATAATTTTGGCATTTTTCCTCAAATTAGCCATCTTAGTAATATGAGTCATTAACTCTTTTTCTTTTTTTTTTTGGAGGTCAATTGGGGTTAAGTAACTTGCCAAAGGTCACACAGCTAGGTTTTTGTTTGTGTGCATTAAGTGTCTGAGGCCGGATCTGAACTCAGGTCCTTCTGACTCCAGGGCCGGTGCTCTATTCACTGGGCTACCTACCCACCCTGGATAATGATTTCTTTATGCATGGTGCCTTGAAGCACAATGTCGTTTAGCTGCTTATTTCTTTTAATAGTATTTATCTTTACTGTGTTACCTTGTCTAAGATCATAGATTAATAGTTAGAACTGGAGGGGATCTTTTAGGCCACCCAATTTATGAGGAAAGTGGCTTGCTCAGACTCATAACTAACCAGTATCTGAAGTGGAATTTGAGAGCGCATTCATCTCCTTCCCGGTCCATTGTCCTCTCTGCTACGTCATATTGCCTCTCATGATCTCTTCTTCCTTGCTTTTAAAAATATCTGGTGGGTTTGTTGGACCCAGCCCCACTCTGCCCTTCCCTCTTTGATTTGGACACAAATCCACTCACCCTTTCCTTGATGTAAAATAGGCAGCCCCAACCTTTCCTTCATTGATTTGTAAAACAGAACTCCACCTTGCTTAATCTGTAAACAGGCAGAACCCCCACCCCTTGCTTACCCTTGATTGATCTGTGGGTGGGAGTCCCTGCCTAGGGTTTCGAGCCATCGGGAATACTGACCAATCACTGGAGTTTCAGCTTACATGACTGTAATTTCAGCTGGCTATGGAACCTCTATAAAACCTGTACACTGTGCAAAATTGCTGTCTGATTTGGGTGACCATGTGCCCCGACAGTCCCGCGGTGTTCCTCGGTAATAAAATCCACTTTTTAAATTTAATCTTGGGGATCTTCTGTCTCGCTTTTATTAAGGTACAACAGGTTGGCATTGGCTCAGACTAGGTGTCCAAGGATATGCTGATGGGGGAAGTGTTGGGAGGAGTCCCCAGAAGTAGACAGCGGAGTTCTTTTGGCTCAGGAGTAGTGGAGTGGGGCTCCAAGGGGTCCATGTCTACTGGGAATTAAAAAAAAATCATCTGAGGCATACTAAATTCTGTTCTAGTAACTCGTTTTTACTCTATGTGAGACTTTGTTGAAACTATGAGTGAAAAGGCATTTAAGCTTTTTCTGCATGTTTGGCACTGTGCTGAGCATTGTAGGTATAGCTAGGAGCAAACAAGACAGTCCCTGCTCTCAAGGAGATCACATACTAATAAGGGAAGACAACACACGAAGTAAGGAAAAGTGGTGGCAGGTAGGAAGGATGCGTGGCAGCCTGTTTTGGAAATATCCAGGAAGTTGGCAGTGGCTTGGGTTCTGGGCAAGATAGCGCACTTAGGAGACTTCTAAGACTCACTCATGAGTCTCCACAATCCCAAGGGTAGATTTTCTTTTCCAGTAGGAGGAGATAGCTAGAGTGGAGTTAGCATGGTTTGGAAATAACCGGGAAGTATGTTTCTTGTAAATGACATATTGTTTGATTTTGCTTTCTAACTCATTGTGCTACCCTCTTCTTTTTGTGAATGGATTCTTCCCGTTCATAGTTAAGATTGTCATTTGTGCATTTCCTTCTATCATATCCCTTCTTTACAAAAGAAGGAGGTGGTAAAAGAGAAAGCTTATGCACATTAGTAATCTGTAAATGGTTTGGTTTGTACCCATTTCTCTGTACCTTCTCTCTTGAATGGCCCATATCCCAATTATGAAAGGGAATTTCATAACCACCCTGACCCTGGGGAAGGGGAAGTATTTCCAGTAGAAGATTAATGTTTCTGTAGCAAACTTTCTCTGTGTATATTTGAATATACTGTGTATATTTGTATATTCAGGTTTGAGACCCCAAAATATCAACATGCCGGGTCCTGCCGAATTAATTCAACTCAAGTCTTCTCTCAGCCAAAGTAAAGCAAAGTTTAGTAAAGACTCACCTTAATGAGGAGCCTGAATATACGTGAAGTTTGTATTGACAAGCAGGCCAGAATAATCTGACAGAATGAATCTGCACTAGATTGAATTCTCTTCTGGAGATTAAGGGTGGGAAATAGCTGAATACTACCTGGAGATGACAATGGAGGGGTAGGCTAGTTTAAGGGTAATAGATTTGGGTATAGATATTTTGTTAAGATCAAGGGTGGGAAGTAGATGGACAATGGAGGGCTAGGCTAGGTTAAGAGTAAGAGATTTGAGCCTAGCCCAAGGCTTGTGAAAGGCTTATGGCCTCAGACAAATGCCTCATCAAATGGGAAGATTCAATCAGAGTTTAAGGGGTTTCCCAGAGCCTGTACCCCATCACCATACTTAATCACATTCCTGGGGTATGACCTCAGTGCTTTCTAGATCCTCCTTAGACTCTTCCTCAAGACCCTCCCCAAGCCCTTCTTCTAGACCACCCCTAGATCCCTACCACAATCTTTCTATATATAAGATCCGTCTTGCTTCCACGAAGGTGCTGAGATTCAATCTAGAGCAGACTGGGTCTGTGTCAGGTTATTCTGGCCTGCTTGTCAATACAAGCTCGAGTCTACCCATTATGGTGAATCTTTAATAAACTTTGTTTGACTTAGATTGAGAGAAGGCTTGCTTCAGATTCATTTGGCAGGACCTAGCATGTTGGTATTTTGGGGTCTTGAGCACCCCTGAACCCCCAAACCTCAACAATTCTATGCTCTTGTCCTTCAACTCTATGTGGGTCATAGAAAGTGTGTTCCATCATTAGTCTTCTGGAATTGTGGTTAGTTATTACACTGATTAGAGTTCTTAGTTCTTTCAAAGTTGTTTGGTTCTACTCACTTCAGTCAATCAGTAAACATTTATTAAATGCCTACTGTGTACCAGGCACTGTGCCAAATGTTGGGGATACAAGAAGAGACAGAAGGCAGCACCTTCCCTCAAGGAGCTCACAGTTCAAGTGGGGGAAACAGCATGCAAACACATATGCAAAGTTGTAACGGGATAAATAGGAAATAATAGGAAGGCACTGAAATTAAGGGGACTTGGAGAAGGCTTCCTGTAGAAGGTGGGATTTTAGTTGGGACTTAAAGGAAGCCAGGGTCAGAGCAGAGAAGGAAGGACATTCCAAGCATGAGGGACAGCCAGAGAAAATGTCCAGAAAAGAGAAAGTGAATGTCAGGTTCATAGAACAGGTCATGGGGCCATTAGCACTGATTAAAGGGTACCTATTAGGGAGTGGTATATAAGACAACTGCAGAGGGAGGAGGGGACTAGGTTGTGAAGAGCTTTGAATGCCAAATAAGCATTTTGCATTTTATGAAACCACTGGAGTTTACTGAGTGGGGAGGTTGCAGGGTGGGGAGGTAGTAAGATGGTTGGCTCTGTGCTTTAGGAAGATGGCTTTAATGACTGAATGGAGAATAGATTGGAGTGGGAAGAGACTTGAGTCTAACTGATCCACCAGCAGGTTGTTGCAGTAATTCAGGCATGAGGTGATAAGGGCCTGTACTAGAGTGGTGGCAGTGCCAGAGGAGAGAAAGGGGTGTACTTGAGAAATGCTGCAAAAGTGAAATCAGTAGGTCTTGCCAATGGATTTCATATTGGGGGAGTGAGAGATAGTGAAGTCTCCAGGATGTGGAGTTGGGAGATTGGGCCAACAACAGAAGGTGGAAGTTTCCTTGTGCTGTTAGAGATGGAAATGGAAATGGAAATGGAAATGGTTACTTTGGGGCAGATGGAGGATTCCCAGCCTGACCCCTACTAGCCTTTCCTCAGGAGACAGTGCACCCAACAGGGGCTTTAATACATTAGCATATTCCAGTCTGAAGTCTTCACTCTGCATCAGTTCATACAGGTCTTCCACATTTCTCTGAAACTATCCCTGTCCTTATTTCTTACAGCACAACAGTATTACATCACATTTATATACCATAACTTAGTTAGTCATTCTCCATTTGAAGGACACCTGTTCAGATTACCATTTTTTGCCACTTCAAAAAAAAAAAGCTATAAATATTTATGTGCATTCTGTTTTAGGATTAATAATTCCCTTCAATCTAACCTTCTTCAAATTTCCCCCTCCTCCCCTTTCCTTCCTATTTCCCTTTTGAGTGAAATGTATTTCTGGATCTAGCTTTGTACGTGTGTATTCGTCCCTCCTTTAATTAGTTTATATGAGAATGAGGCTGAATATACACACCTCCTTGTTTGTTTGTAATGATTTCTTTTGGAGCCCCTATCCCAGTTTTTTTTTTTTATTTTTTTAAACACATGCTTTATTAACTTCTGTTTTACATCATTCATTTCCGCCAGATTTTGAGTTACAATCATTTTCCCCCCATTATTCCCCTACCCAACCTCCCAGAATAGCAGTCCCACAAGATATCACTTCCTCCAATCTGCTCTCTCCCATACCTTCTCCCATACCCCCATCGACTTTTCCATTAGAGGAAGGTGAATCTTTGCATCCCAATGCCTGCACATCTTATCTCCCAATTACAAGCAAAAGAGTATTAATAAGAGTATTTATATATATTTGAAACATTTAATGTTAAGACCTCGAATTTCAGATCCATTTCCTTCCTCCCTTGTCATCCATTCCCTCTGGGGAGATAAGTAATTCAGTATATGTTGTACATGTCTAGCTATGCAGAACATTATCATAATAGATATATTGTACAAGGCTGCTTATAATTCCCTCCCACTCATCCCACCCCCTACCTGGTCCATTCCCCACATGATCCTGTCCCTCTTCTATAGTGGGTACTTCCAACCATCCCTCCCCCCAAGGATGCCCTCCCATCCATCTTCCCTCCTCTCATCCCCCTTCCCCCTATCCTGCTACAGGTTGAGATATCCCATTTAGCATGTATGTCATTCTCTCCCTGAACCAAATTCAATGAGAATGTGGTTTTGCCTTTTTGCCTTCCTATTCTTCCCCTCCCTTGCAACCACTTCCCCTTGCTTCTTCTACATGAGATAGTTTACCCTACCCTGTCTCTCCCCATCTCCTCTTGCCACTTTCCTCTCTCACCTCATAATTTCATCCCTTGAGTATTCTCCCTTCCCAACAAATTCAACCTATGCCCTCTATCCATATATAACTGTAACCATATACACACACATTCACATATGTACTCATATGACCACACCCCCTTCTTCCATTATTTTCATAGTGAGAAAGATATCATCAGTCACAGTTATTGCTTTTCCATATAGGAATGTAAATAGTTCAACTTTGATAAGTTCCTTTTGATTTCTTTTCCCTGATTACCTTCTCAGGCATCTCTTCCTTCTTGTGTCTGGATGTCAAATTTTCTATTCAATTCTGGTTTTTTCCTCAGGAATGTTTGAAAGTCCTCTATTCCACTGAATGACCATATTTTCCCCTGAAACAAAATACTCAGTTTTGCTGGGTAGGTGACCCTTGGGTTCATTCCCAGCTCTTTTGCCCTCTGGAATATCATATTCCATGCCCTTCGATCCCTCAGTGTAGAAGCTGCCAGGTCCTGGGCTATTCTGATTGTGTTTCCACAATATTGAAATTGTTTCTTCCTGGCTGCTTGTAGTATTTTCTCCTTGATCTGGGGATTCTGGAACCTGGCTATAATATTCCTGGGAGTTTTATTTTTGGGATCTTTTTCAGGAGGTGATTGGTGGATTCTTTCAACCTCTATTTTGCCCTCTGGATCTAAAACATCAGGGCAATTTTCCTTGAGAATTTCTTGAAGGGTGATTTCTAGGTTCTTTCTTTGATCATGGCTTTCAGGTAGTCCAATAATTTTTAAATTGTCTCTCCTGGATCTATTTTCCAGGTCAGTGGTTTTTCCCATGAGACATTTCACATTGCCTTCTAATCTTTCATTTGTTTGGATCTGCTTAACAGCATCTTGATTTCTCATAAAGTCATGAGCTTCCATTTGCTCCAGTCTAACTCTGAAGGAATGAATCTCCTCAGTGAACTTTTGAGATTCTTTTTCCATCTGGCAAATTCGACTTTTTAAGGCATTCTTCTCCTCATTGCCCTTTTGGGCCTCCTTTGTCATTTGAGTTAGTCTATTTTTTAAGGTGTTGTTTTCCTCAGTCAGGCTGTTGACCCTCATTTCATACTTTTCCTGCATCCTTCTCATTTCTCTTTCCAATTTTTCCTCCACTTCTCTTATTTGATTTTTAAAGTCCTTCTTAAGGTCCTCTATGGCCTGCAACCCGCTCATGTTTTCCCCTGGGGCTTTTGGAGCAGGACTTCTGACCTCACAGTCCTTTTCCCGCTCTATGCCCCCAAAATAGGAGTCTAGGGTTGCATTTTTCTGTTTCCTTTGCCTTGGCATGTTGCCACTTAATTACTTGACTTTTGGGCTTGTTGCCACACTATGGCTTTAAGGCCAGATAGAGGAATTTTCGTCCCGAACGTGTGGGGGGCAACTTCCGTTTCTGGCAAGCTGTAAACCCACCCATGACTTCCACCCTAGATCACAATCCAGATCCAGGGAGGTTAAAGCAAGAGCGATTACCCCCCAAGACTGATCGCTGGATCTCCCTACAAATTTGCAGGCCGGGAGCTGGAGCTGCCTCTGAAAACTACAAAATGGTGTGTGTCCTCAGTGGCTTCTAGCCCCCAGGGGAGGGAGCTGACACATTCCCTAAATACAGGTCCCAAAGTCCATAGGACACTAACCTCTTACTTTGTTCTAGGCAAGTCTATGTTGATAATTCTGGAGTCTCCACAGCTCCTGGTGTTCTGGGGTTCCTCCAGCTGGCTGTTGGCCCTGCCGCCCTGGGGCTAAAACCTCTGCTCATGCGGACCTGGGCTCGGCTCGGCTCGGCTCAGCTCCTGCGCTCTGCGTGCTGCCAGGTCCCAGACTGCTGCGCTGGTCCTTCCTGCAGGGCTGCTGCGCTGTCCTCAGCGGGAGGTTAGCTTCTCTGTGTCGTTCTGTGGGTGCTGGGGCTCCAGAAGTTGTTCAGAGTCCTCTTTTACATAGTTTGGGGGGAATCTAGGAGCAGAGTGGCTTGGACGAGCTGTTTCTACTCCGCCATCTTGGCTCAGCCCCATTTGTTCTATTTTCTCCTTGGATCCTGTCCCTTTTCAAAAGTGGGTGCTTCCAACTTCCCTCCCCCCAGCATCATTCCCCCTCTCGTCCCCTTCCCCACTACTTTCCTGTAGTGTGAGATGTCATTCCTTCCCTAAGCCAAATTTGGTGAGAATAAGGTTGACTCATTCCCTTTTGTCTACTTGTTCTTCCCCTCCATTGTAACAGTTTTCCTTTGCAAGCCAATGTGCCTCAGTCACTTCTCCCTCCAGGGGGCAGAGGCCAGACCGTAGTCCTGAGCTCTTGGTTCCCAAAGTCCACACTGTACTGACCTCTCACTTTGTCCTTAGCATCTATGTTTTGATAATTCTGGAAATCGCCACAGCTACTGGTGATCTGAAGTCCCTCTAGCCGGTGGCTGGTCAGGCCCACCCTAGGAATAAAACCTCAGGCTCTCACAGGGCTGGGCTCAGCTCCCAGAGTGCTGCACTAGCCCCTTCCTGCGGGCCTGCTGGGCTATCTTAAGGGGGCAGTTAGCCTCTCTTTGTCATTTTGTGGGTTCTATAGCCCCAAAGTTTGTTTAAAGTCATTTTTTCACATGAATTGGAGGATGTGAAAGTGTGAGCCCTGGGAAAGTCCTGTTTCTACTCTGCCATTTTGGTTCTGCCTCCTTTGTTATTCTTAGAGTTTAGTTTCTCAGGATCTATGGCAGTCTTTAGTTTCCATGTATTAAAACTCCCAGAATAGCCGCAAAGATTCTAAACGGTGATTCCTAGAACCATAGTGATTAGCAGTACTACTGAGACTGTATAGTGAGACATGGGGGTGACAGAATGTGATACTTACTATGCTTGTGCTGGATGATGCTGTTGCTCAACCCAAACTGTGAGGCTGCTGTTGGCAATATGCTTTGTCTGTTGCCCTATAAAGCAAGTGGGCACTGGTCAGTAAGTGGCGAATCCATAGAGGAATATGACAGTCATACTGTGTGTGCCTTGCTCGGCCCCCCATCAAGGTTTGGGATCTGTGTTTACCTCAGCTGGCCCCCATTGAAGCTTAGGAGATCCTGTAGGATCTGTCGGATGTTGTAGGATGCTCTTGTCCTACTATATTCTTGCCAGCCCCTGCAAGAAAATTGATTAGGGAAGCTGTAGGAGTTGGTGCTCCCATTCTCAGCAGCTCCCATTGAGAAGACTAGACTAGAGTAAAGTAAGATTATTAACGCCTACAAAGCTGTCTTCATGTGGCCAGATCAAGAGTGAACCTATTAAGAGACTGGAGTCCAAAAACTCCTGTGTCTCCCATGTGTTGTGAAATGTAAAACCCACTCCACACCCCCTAGCACCCAATTTCTTATTCATATCCCCCTCAACTTTCCTGCCCCAATGTCCCATCCTTGCCTGTTCCATAGGCAACAAGATTTCTTTCCCTTGATGACATAGCCTCCTTTTCTAGTTCTCATTCTCCTTAGCTCACTCATTGAGTCTAGGGATTTAAAACATTCCTTGCTCCCCGTTGCTACTCCCAGGTTCTCTCTCTTCTTCCTTCCTTCGGTAACCTTTTCCTTCTGTGGTTCATGCTATTCCTGTTTACCACTCAATCCAAATTCTGGTAGTAGTTGTCTACAAGTAACTCCCATATCTCTCCAGCCATGCTCACTCTTCTAGCTGAGAACAATGCCCCATATTTTACAGAAAAAATTTGAGGCCATTCACTGTGGACCCCCTCTTCTCCCCTTCTATCACTCAGATGCCTTCTCTCTCCCCCCCTTCACCCGTTTCATAACTCCTCACGTTCAAGTGATCCCATTTGGTCTTACCCCCTCCTACAGACTGGCACCTCCACTCAGACTTATTTGCAGTCTCTTCCTCTCAAGTGGCTCATTTCCTATTACCTGCAAACATACCCATGTCTTCCCTATCCTGAAAAATGCCTCACTTGATCCTTATATTTCTACTAACTTTGGCCTATTTCTCTTTTGCTCTTTGTAGCTAAACTCTTTGAAAAAGCCATCTGTAATAGATGCCTTCACTTTCTCTCCTTTCACTTTTTTTTAACTGCTTAAAGTCCAGCTTCCAACCTTATCATTCCGTCAAAAGTACTTTTTCCAAAGTTACCAATGCTCTCTTAGTTGCTAAATCCGGTGGCCTTTTCTAAACCCTCATTCTCCTTGACCTCCCTGCAGCCTTTGATACCTACTGTTGATCACTCTCTCCTCCTTGATGATATCTTCTCTCTAGGTTTTTCATGCACCACTCTCGTGGTTCTCCTGCCTCTGACTACTTCTCTCTCTTTTGCTGGATCCTCTTCCAGATTATGCCCTCTAATTCAAGGTTCCTCCAGGGTCTCTCAGGGTTCTGTCCTGAGCTTTCTTCTACCTCTATACTACTTCACTTGACGATCTCATTAGCCCCCATGAATTTAATTGCCCATCTCTATGCTGATGATTCCAAAATTTACCTTTCTTGTCCCAGTCTCTCTGCTAACTTCCAATCTCACACTGATGCTTTTCAGAGATCTCAAGCTACATGTCCAGTAGACATCTTAAACTCATTATGTCCAAATCAGAACTCATCTAAATCCTCCCTGACTTTTCTACCTTCCCTCTTACTGTTGAGGGCTTTGCAAACTTTAAAAAGTGCTGTATAAATATTCAACATTTGGCACAGTATGTGGCTCGACTGCTTAATAGATACTTGTTGATTGAGACTAGACCAACCACCTGGAAAATTGCCAGGAACAGCAAACTTATGGCTGACTGTCCTAACTAAAGTGATTCAAAGTAGTGACTGTAGGTGCAGGCATTTTCGTGTAGTGTATAACAAGATGAATCAGCAAAAATCCTAAATCCTTCTATAATCAACTCTTGGCATTAAGGAATGACCCCCTGGGTATTGAGCATTGCATTGTTGACTAATCTGGGGCAAGTATTTAGGCACTTGTTATTCCAGAGGGTTGGTCCCTGTTTATTCATTTTCAATGGTGAGGACACCTGAGTTGTGCAAGCATAGAAAAACAATTAGAGGAATGTAAGGCTCTGTTGGGTACATCTGGGCACAAAAACAACTTTGATTCATGAAAGGGACAGTCTATCTAGAATTCAATCCAGCAGACATTTATTAGGTGCTTACTTTGTGCAAGGCACTGGCAATACAAAGGCAAAAGCAAAAAAAAAAGTCCCTGAGCAAGGTGGTAATACTTGTACACAGATAAGTGAACACAAGAGTATTTGAGAAGAGGAAGAATACAAAACTATTGGGAGACCTGGCTGAAAGAAGTGAAAGCTTCAGAGAGAGAGGGAAGGAAAAAGTTTGTGTGTGAAGGCATAGAGATAGAGACAGATGTTGAGTTTAGGGAATAGCAATAGACCAGTGGGGCTGGAATATAGAGTACATGATAGAAAGTAATATGAAGTAAATTCTTTTTAGAGATTTTTTTAGTTTTAGTTTTCAGTATTCACTTTTATAGGATTTTGAGTTCTAAATTTTCCCCTGTTCCCCTTCTTCCCCTAAATGGCATGCAATCTGATATAGGCTGTACATGTATAATCATATTAAACATATTTCCGCATTAGTCATTGTGAGAAACATGCTTGTGGGTATCACACGATTTCCCTTAAAACTGCAAACCCCTTCTCACTGAAGAATTCAGAAATGGAGTGTGCAGAGGAAGCAGGTGTGGTGCTCACTAGAGACACACCCCCACTGATGCAGAAGCAGAGTGAGGTTATACAGCTCTGTCCTTCCTGGTAGAGTTAGGGTTAGTCAGATTCCTCACTTTTATTTCCCAGCATTCCCTCTGTATATGCAGATTAGATGCAGATTATATAGGTGTGTTAGTGAGGATACTTGAGACCTGCCCTGGCCTGACCTCTTCCAAGGTCTGAGCTCGGTGCTACACCCACACCTTTCTAGTTCCCTCTGTCCATTGTCATAGTTCAAAGAAAGTCAAGGTTTTAGTAAAATAGAATAAGCAGGCTTCCCCATAGCTATTGATTATCTTCCAATAACTTTGTAGGAGCAAAGCAAGATGCCGTTATATCCCCTTTTATAGTCATGTTGTGAAAGAAGAATCAGAACAAAAAGGAAGAACCACAAGAAAGGAAAAAGAGAGAGAAAATACTCTGCTTCAGTCTGCATTCAGACTCCATAGTTTTACTCTGGATGTGGACAGCATTTTCCATCATGAGTCTTTTGGAATTGCCTTAGACCATTGCATTTCTGAGAAGAGCTAAGTCCATCAAAGTTGGTCAGTGTACAATGCTGCTGATACTGTGTACTGTTCTCTTGCTTCTGCTCACTTCACTCAGTATCAGTTCATGTAAGTCTTTCCAGGTTTTTCTGTAATCTGCCTGCTCATCATTTCTTATGGAACAGTAGTATTCCATTACATTCATATGCCACAACTTGTTTAGTCATTCCACAATTGATGGGTGTCCCCTCAATTTCTAGTTCTTTGACACCACAAAAGGGCTGTTATCAATATTTTTGTATATATGGGTTCTTTTCCCTTTTTTTATGATCTCTTGGGGATACAGACCTTAGTAATGGTATTGCTGGATGAAAGGGTATGCACAGTTTTATAGCCCATTGGGCATGGTTCCAAATTGTTCTCCAGAATGGTTGAATCAGTTCATAATTCCACCAGCAATGTTCCAGTTTTCCCACATCTCCAACATTTATCATTTTCTTGTTTTGTCATTGATAATCATTAAATACCTTATTTTGGGCCAAAGTCTGAATTCATCAAACTGCTTTGCTTTGCTTTAAAAATGCCTTTTCCTATGTCAGCAACTCCAGAGACCAGATGAGGCTGGAAGTGGGATTTCCCCTTATCTTGGGACATACTCCATATGGGAGGAAAACAGACATCCTGAGACCATAAATTGCAAATGGACCCTGCTCCAGTTGTTGTCTATAATGCCATGCACAAACAGCTTTCCAGAGGAATGCTGCTGTGAACAGCTTTTAAGGTTCTGATTACACAGTATAGTGATGGCTCTATTTATTCCATAACAAATCAAAGCAAAACTTTCACACACAAAATCAAGGTACAGGATTCACAATATTACAAGTTATCACAGAAAAATCACAATATAATATTCACAACATAGTCTCAAAGTACAATAGTCAAAGTCTTGATTAACTCAATCAATCACTTATTCAGCAATCAGTTACTAAGTATCATACACAAAACCCTCCACCCCTTAGGTCACTAGTAAACTATAATTCCATAATTACGCAGTACCCAAGGAGAGGTCTTTTCATCTTGACTTGGGGCCTGTTCTCAGATTCCCTGGATCCCCTTCCATGGTCCCAGATTCTACCTGGATTCCCCAGGCTGTCATCTGGGTTCATTCTCAAGAAATTCTGACTTCGTCTTCCTTCTATACATACAACATTAGCTTCCTGTTTCATCCAACCTCTTCCCCATCAGTAACAAGGAGACAGGAGTTCATACCTTCAGTTTCCCCAGTCAGATGCTTTATCAGTTACTAAGTGCTAAGTACCTGCTATTTTTGCCAACACAAAGGGATCTTCAAATTTAAAATTACATTGTCTTGTCAATTTGTATTTACAACCAAGAAACTTCCTTATGATACCAAATTATAACTGGAGGTCATAAAATTGTGTGACACAGCCAGCCTGAATTGGGATGGTTCTGAAGTGTATTTAAGCTTTCTCATTCTTTTGTTCAGGAGTCAGACTTCATCTGGCTGCTTGTACTTACAGGTTCACTAGCTTTAAGAGAATAAATGCTGTGACTGTGTATCACCTAACCTGCTGTCTCCTTTAACCAAACTTCATGAAGGTTAACATCATCTTAGTCGGATAGGTGTGAAATGATACCTTGGAGTGGTTTTAATTTGCATTTCTCTTATCAGTAGTGATTTAGAGCATTTTGTGAAGTAATTCTTGAAGTAGATTAGAACCAGTTTGTGAAGGGTTTAAATGAAGAGTTTGTATTTTGTCTTAGAAGCAGTAGGGAGCCACTGCATATTTCTGAATAGGGGACTGAGCTGGTTAGATTTGTGCTTTAGAAAGCAGCTGTGTGGGAGATGGATTAGAAGCAGCTGCTTCTAATTTATTTTATTTAATTATTATTAATAATCATAGCATTTGTATAGTATATTAAAGTTTGTAATGTGTTTTACAAATGTTATACATTTTACTCTTATAACCTTGAAAGATAAAAGCATATCATTATTCCATTTTACAGATGAAGAAATTGAGGCAAATAAGTTTAGTGACTTGTCCAGCGTCACACAGCTAATAAAGTGTCTAAGACTAGATTTGAACTCATGTTTTCTCAGTTCCAAGTTCGTCATTGTGCTATGCCATTCAATTGCCTGAAATAGTAAAGCTACCTCAAAAAGCACTTTATGTGCATCCACTGGGGAGGATTCATGGAGAGACATGAACAAAAGTTGTACAGACTGAGAAGGATGAAATGGGTGCATTCTAAACCAGTTGAAGAAGTACCCCCATGGATGAAATTATATTTTTATCATATTATCAAGCATTTAATTTATCCCTGGTGCTAGGCTATGGTAAAAGATTATTCCCCTTACTTCCTGTTGGTAAAAGGGTTTATTGTTGTTTAGTCGTCTAATTCTTTGTGACCCCATTTAGGGTTTTTTTGGCAAAAATACTGGAGTGGTTTGCCATTGCCTTCTCCAGCTCATTTTGCAGATGAGGAAACTGAGTGAGGCAAACACAGTGAAATGACTTGCCCAGGGTCACACAGCTACTAAGGGTCTGAAGCCGGGTTTGAACTCAGGGAAATGAGTCTTCCTGACTCTGGACTTAGCACTCTAACCACTGCATTGGCAAAGGGTTAGGTTTATTCATTAGTATAGAAAACTGCCAGGTAAAGAAACTCTGTCTACCAACACCTCCATAACATAAGAGTCTTGAGAAATGCCTGTAGAGAATAAGTGACATACCAGGGTCAGGTGGCTATTATAGGACTTCTTAGCTTAGAGGCTAGTTCTCTCCTCATATTATCTTGCATACAATTACACAAATAAATTCTTAAAATGACCATAATGGTGTTAAATGGATCCAATCACAATTACTTGGTAATTATACTATTCTGCTTCCTATGTGATATCACAAGTTTCTTTTTCCTGACTATTTGATATATTCAGTATTTTCTTTTTTTTTTTTAATTTATTTATTAGTTTAGTTTCAGTTAACAAGATTCAATTCCATAGTTCCTTGATTTTCAAATTTCCTTTACTTCCCTCCCGCCTCCCCTCATGACAGCATATAGTACAGTATAGGGTCTGCAAATGCATTCATATTAAACATTATTCCAATTACAAAGGCATATTGTACTAGGTGGGATGAAAGATGGTAAGGAAGAAGTAAAACCAAACAATGAGAAGAACAAGATCATTTAGTTTGCTTCCATCAGGATTCAGGCTCAGTTCTTTCTAGTTATATCTCTGGATGGCGCATTTCTCACTTTCTTGAGTCATTCGGGATTAACTTATATCACTACATTGCTGAAAAGAGTCCAGTCTGTCATAGTTGGTCGTCACAGATATGGTATGTCTGTGATTGTATACAAATTTCTTCTGATTCTACTCTTCTCGCTCAGCATCAGTTTGTATAAGTCTCTCCAGGTAATTATGAAATCCGTCACCTCCTCGTTTCTTATAGCACAATAAAATTCCATTACATTCATATACCACAACTTGTTTAGCCATTCCCCAATTGATGGGCACCCCTTTAGTTTCCAATTCTTTGCAACCACAAAAAGGGCTGCTAAAAATATTTTTGTACATATGGGTCTTCCTCCCACTTCTATGATCTCTTTGGGATATAACCCTAGAAGTGGTATGGCTGGGTCAAAGGGTATGAAATTATTTATAATCCTTTGGGCATAATTCCAGATTGCTCTCCAGAATGGTTGGATAAGTTCACAACTCCACCAGCAATGTATTAGTGTTCCAATTTGTCCACATCCTCTCCAGCATTTGTCACTTTCTTGTTTTGTCATCTTAGCCAATCTGACTGGAGAGATGTGGTATCTCAGAGTTGTTTTGATTTGCATTTCTCTAATTAATAGTGATTTAGAGCATTTCTTCATATGCTTATAGATATCTTTAATTTCTTTCTCTGAAAACTTCCTATTCATATCCTTTGACCATTTCTCAATTGGGGAATGACTTGTATTCATATAGATTTGGCTCAATTCTCTATAAATTTTAGAAATGAGTCCTTTATCAGAGACACAGGTTGTAAAAATTCTTTCCCAATTTCCCACCTCCCTCTTGATCTTGGTTACATTGGCTTTGTTTGTGCAGAAGCTTTTCAATTTAATGTAATCAAAATTATCCATTTTGCATTTTATAATGCTCTCTAATTCTTGTTTGGTCCTAAAATCTTCCCCTCTCCACAGATCTGTCAGGTAAACTATTCCTTGCTTTCCCAAATTGCTTACAGTATCATCCTTTACACCTAGATCATGCACCCATTTAGACTTTATTTTGGTATATGGTGTTAGTGATCTATGCCCAGTTTCTGCCATACTGTATTCCAGTTTTCCCAGCAGTTTTTGTCAAATAGTGCATTCTTATCCCAAAAACTGGGGTCTTTGGGCTTATCGAACAATAGATTGCTATATTCATTAACTGCTGGGTCTCCTGCACCTAATCTATTCCATTGATCCACTACTCTACACCTCTGCCAGTACCAAGCAGTTTTGATGACTGCTGCTGTATAATACAGATTAAGATCTGGCATAGCTAGTCCACCTTCCCTAGCATTTCTTTTCATTAATTCCCTTGATATTCTAGACCATTTGTTTTTCCAAATAAATTTTGTTATTATTTTGTCTAACTCTACAAAGTAGTTTTTTGGTAAATTGATTGGAATGGCACTAAATATATAATTTAGTTTGGGTAAAATTGTCATTTTTATTATATTAGCTCGACCCAGACACGAGCAATTGATATTTTTCCAACTATTTAGATCTGTTTTTATTTGTGTGAGAAGTGTTTTGTAGTTGTGATCATATAGATTCTGGGTTTGTTTTGGCAAGTAGATACCCAAATATTTTATAATGTCTACAGTGACTTTAAATGGGATTTCTCTTTCTATCTCTTGCTGTTGAGTTTCATTAGAGATGTACAGGAATGCTGAGGATTTATGTGGGTTTATTTTATATCCTGCAACTTTGCCAAATTTATTTATTGTCTCAAGTAGTTTTTTACTTGATTCTCTAGGATTCTCTAAGTACATCATCATATCATCTGCAAAGAGTGATAGCTTGGTCTCTTCTTTGCCTAATTTGATTCCTTTGATTTCTTTTTCTTCTCTAATTGCTACTGCTAGTGTTTCTAGTACCAGATTGAATAAGAGGGGTGATAGTGGACACCCTTGTTTCACTCCTGATCTTATTGGAAAGGCTTCTAGTTTATCCCCATTGCATATAGTACTTGCTGATGGTTTTAGATAGATGCTAGCAACTATTTTAAGGAAGGCTCCATTTATTCCTATACTTTCTAGTGTTTTTAATAGGAATGGATGTTGTACTTTGTCAAAAAGCCTTTTCTGCATCTATTGAGATGATCATGTGGTTTTTGCTAGTTTTGTTGTTGATATGCTTAATTATATTGATGGTTTTCCTAATATTAAACCATCCTTGCATTCCTGGAATGAATCCTACCTGGTCAGGGTGTATTATTTTTGTGATAAGTTGTTGGAGTCTTTTGGCTAATATTTTATTTAGAATTTTTGCGTCTAAATTCATGAGGGAAATTGGTCTATAATTTTCTTTCTCTGTTTTATCTCTTCCTGATTTAGGAATCAGTACCATGTTTGTGTCATAGAAAGAGTTTGGTAGGACTCCTTCTTCACTAATTTTCCCAAATAGTTTGTAGAGTATTGGAATCAATTGTTCTTTAAATGTTTGATAGAATTCACTAGTAAACCCATCTGGCCCTGGAGATTTTTTTCCTAGGGAGTTCTTTGATGGCTTGTTTGATTTCTTTTTCTGAGATGGGGTTATTTAGGTAATTCACTTCCTCTTCAGTTAATCTGGGCAACTTGTGATTTTGTAAATATTCATCCATTTCACTAAGATTGTCATATTTATGTGAATACAATTGGGAAAAATAATTCCTCAATATTTTTTTGATTTCCTCTTCCTTGGAGGTAGATTCACCCTTTTTATTTTTGATACTCATAATTTGGTTTTCTTCTTTCTTTTTTTTATCATATTGACTAAGGGTCTATCAATTTTGTTGATTTTTTCATAAAACCAGCTCTTAGTTTTATTTATTAATTCAATGGTTTTCTTAATTTCAATTTTATTAATCTCACCTTTGGTTTTCAATATTTCTAATTTAGTACTTAATTGAGGATTTTCAATTTGTTCTTTTTCTAGCTTTTTCAATTGCATGTCTAATTCATTGACCTCCCTTCTCTCTGCTTTAATTAAGTATGCACTCAGGGATATAAAACTTCCCCTGAGAACTGCCTTTAGTGCATCCCACAAATTTTGGTATGTTGTTTCACCATTATCATTCTCTTGAATGAAATTATTGATTGTTTCTTATTCAGTATTTTCAACATATTATATTTTAAGATCTTGGAGATCTGGGAACTATGTGCTTTTAGACTTCAACTACTGAGGTTCTGTATCATGTTGGCCACAAGTTGAATCATAGAATCAGAGAGTTTAAAATGCATTTTGAGAGGTTAAGATGCCTTATTTTCTGTCTTGAAAACATTCTGATTTCAAAAGCTTAAATCATCTGCATATAGTGATATGTAAAATCCTGTTGGTTCTTTTTACTAGATAACTGTTTAGATGCACAGTTGTAGCAGCAAGCACCCAGCATCTCAAGGAGGGCTGCTAGCACAGCTTCTGTGATCTGCTTTTCTAAAGGAGAGCAGCTCAAAAGGGGTAATCATCTTACTTTAATCAAACATGTATCATTTCCCTAGTTCAGGGGAAAAGTCAGCACCCTGAACTTCAGAGAATACAAAAAGAAGTTATAAGCAGACAAAAATGCAGACAGAGAAAACAGCACAGTGCAGCAGACGGGCTTCCAGCCCTCTGTCCGTTGCATCTGTACTTAGTCACCAGAGAGAGAAGCACCAACATCTGGGTTTTCAAAGCCGGGGGGCTCACTGGCTGCCAGATGACACATCTCTTCACAGGAATGAGCCCCAAAGCCAAACTTCACATCAGGGCATATATAGCCTTCTCTAGGGTCTAGAAGGTCACAACCCTCAGGACCCACTGCCCAGTCTCAGAGTAACCAGGTTATGGGGCCTCCCACCACAGGCCCCATGTGACCACATGAGCCTATCAGGGGGCAGAGTATGCTTTCTTTTTTCTTTTTGGAGGGCAGTTGGGGTTAAGTGACTTGTCCAAGGTCACACGGCTAGGTTCTTGTGATAAGTGTCTGAGGTCGGATCCGAACTCAGGTCCTCCTGACTCCAGGGCCAGCTCTCTACTTACTGCTCCACCTAGCTGCCCTCCCCCCCCCCCCCCAGAGTATATTTTCAAATCAGGGAAGATCCTCAAATTCACTTAAGCCTGTCAAGAGGCAGGGAAGATCTTCAAATTCCCTAACCTTTACAACTGTGTACACCGATAGAACCAGGTATTTGTACAGTACTTTGAAAATTTTAAGGCATAATCTCCATTGGAAAGCATATTTACCATATTGGTCCAATGCCATAAAAATTTCTTCCTAAAATACGGCTTTTATGAAAAGCCTAAATGCATCCTGTTCGGTGATTGATTCTTAGCCCCTGACTTTTTTTTTTTTTTTCAAAGAGAGTTTAGCTTAGAAGTATGGCTTCAATTTAGTATTATGTCTTTTGACACTGGCACATCAGGATCATATGAGATAAATGTGAAGTTCAAACACTTATACTTAAAACATTATAAAATATGAACTATTACTATTGGTTATTAAGCTCTTTATGCAAAATAATTTTGGGGTGACCTATGTGACATAGAAATAGAAAATGGAAGTCTTCATTCAATCTAGATTATATTTCTTATTTTGGTGTACCTACCTACTGTAGAAACTAATTCAGTTAAAAATTGTTATGAACTTAAGAAATCTTTTTTTTGAATGGAAAATAATGAACCCCCATTAAAATAAACATGAGGTGTAGTAGTACTTTGTGGGTCATGTTCTTAAAAACTTAGCTCTTAACAATTTACTCACCTTAGTAAACTGTGAAAATATGTAAGTATAACAGTTGTTTGTCTTTTGTTTGTCACAGGTTTGTAGATAAGAAGGAGAGGTTAAGCCATCTTAGAAGCAAGCAGGATGGATTCCGAAAAGAGTAAGTTGTTTATTTGCAGAGAATACTCAATCACCATTTATCTCAATGCCATGTTTTTGTCTATATGTTCCATGATATGCAGATGTACCTTTTGAATATTGTGATGGTAATTGTCCTGGGAGATATATACGTGTGTGTGTGTGTGTGTGTGTGTGTGTGTGTGTGTGTGTGGAGACCTTTTCCCCAAAGATGTGTGTTGGGGAGTGGGATAAAAATATGGGACTCTTTGAAGACTTGAACTTGGAGAAAGATTTTATGGTTAGAAAGTCTTGAGATCATATCTATGCTAGTATACTGGTAGAAAGAATGGTAAATGAGTAGCAGCAGGTCTCGCAGTGAAAACTTTGGGATTAATTAAGCAAAAACCAGTGGTGGCTGCATCATTTACAGAAAATTTAGCCATCACAATCTGTCTTTCCAGCCTAATTCCCTATATATGAATCCTTGTCTTCAGTTAAATTAGTCTGCTAATTGTTCTTAACCTGAGGTCCAGTTTTTGTTATTAAAAACTTTTATAACTGTATTTCAAGATAAATGATTTCCATTACACTTATTTTGTACGTCTGGTAGGTAGCACAGTAGATCACTTGCCAGACCTAAAGTCTGGAAGACTTGAATTCAAATCCTGTCTCAGATACTTCCTAGCTGTATGAAACTGGGCAAATTATTTAACCCTATTTTCTCTGTTGCTTCATCTATAAAATGAGCTAGAAAAGGAAATGGCAAATCATGCCAGTAACGTTGCTAAGAATACCCTAAATGGTGTCACAAAGAGTTAGGAAGACTAAAATGACCGAGCAACAAAAGTTTATTTCATGCATTTAAAAGCTTTCTTCTGGGGGTGGCTAGGTGGCACAGTGAATTAGAGCACCAGCCCTGGAGTCAGGAGGACTTGAGTTCCAATCTGGACTACACACACACACACACACACACACACACACACACACACACACACACCCCTAGCCATGTGACCTTGGGCAAGTCACTTAACCCCAATTGCCCTACCTTCTCCCTCAAAAAAAAAAAAAGGAGAAAAGCATTGTTTTAAGAAGAAATCTATGGGTTTTACCAGTTTGCCAAAGGGATCCATGACAAAAATAATATTAAGAATTCCTGACTCTTCAAACACCTTTTCAGTTTATCTTTGGGCCTTTGTTCATAGTTTTACCCATATTTAGGATATTCTTCTTTACCCATACTCTCCCTGTCAATCCTATTCATCCTTCGAGGACCACCTTGAGTGTTTCTTCATGGAACATTCATTGTAGTGCCAATGTAATATTCACAGCGCCAATGAACACTATAAATATGCCTGCATAATGCTTGTTCAAAAAATATAACACTCTCCATATAGAAGACAGAAGCAAAACATTTATTCTGACACCAGAAAACCGAAACCCAAAACCAATAAGCCTATTCCATCATAGTAGCAAAGAAGTTAATAAGCCATAATAGCACAGAGAGCCACTACATCCTTTAGCCTTCCCACAAGTCAACATAAGCCTAGCTGTCACAGCAGGTGGCAAGCAACCAACATTTACTCATAAGCCTAAATGTCTCCCTCTGGTGTGTCCTCTCCTCCCACTGTGTCTTAGCTGCTCTGACTCCCAGCTTCCTGTGGGCTCTGCTCCACCCTTCAGAAAACTCCTTCTACCACAGACTCCATGTGATTACATTCAGCCTGGTTGGGGGCAGGGTATATCTTCAAAGAAGGAAGTCTTCAAATTCCCTTAGGTTTATTAAGGGGCAGGGAAGATCTTCAAATTCCTGCTACCATACACATTTCCAGATTATTGTAGCCTAGTGAACTCTCTGTTTCTTGAATTCAGAAAACTCTCTTTAGGAAATTGTAGAACATTATGATCTCAATATTTTCTTCATAAGAAATTTTTGATTTAATATCCATTCCTTGTTTTGATCCCATGTTATATTATCACTTGCCTTCTTCATTAGATATGGCTTAGAATGACTTTTGGCTCAAAAAAATAAATCCATCTTCAGATAATAGCAACTTACCACTGTTCCACATGTTCCAGAGATTATGTTTGCTGATGGCATTCTCAAGGCAATTCCAAAAGAAGAGTTGTAGAAACGTTTTGAGTGATGATACCATCTCAGGAATGTGGGAATAGCTCCCCAGGGTAAATGCTTTGAAGAAGACATCTTTTTTTGCTCTTTTGCCAGTCTAAAAATTGGCCAATTTATTCTTGTCACTTTATATGGTTATAACATAATATACTTGTTAAATGATTAGCTTTTCATTTGTTTATGCCTTCTGTTTCCAACTAGATTGTAATCTCCTAGAAGACAAGGACTGTGGTCCCTTATGCTTATTTATAATCTCTCCCTAAGAACCTGACATGACGTCTTACATACAGAAACTGCTCAGTAAATGAATGGGAAGAAGGTTACATAGTAGGTCAATAGTCTTTTAACAGGAGAAAGTTAGGGAAGAGGGATATGAGAGCTGGCTGTTGCAGATCTGTAGATGGCAGTGAGCCTAGAAAGGAAGGTCTTGAATCTCTCTAATGTTCTTCTAGGCTCTTCTTGGAGAAAAATTAGCCATATGCAACAAATGGTATTCTTTCCAAAAAATCTACTTTGTGCTGGTGAAATATTGCTTCATAGTTGACTTTAATATTTGTTTTTCTCCTTTATAGTGTGCTTAAGGCCATTATGGAAGGAAAATGGATAACAGATCAGTTGGTGAGTTATGAAAATTTTAAAACACATTTTATTTTAATAAAAAATTTTATTGTTTACTTCTTATGGTTCTTTAAGTGTGAAATTTCTTTTTTCTTTTTTAAAATCAGGTCGGAGCCCAAATACTCAATTTTTCTACAAGGGAGTCACCTGTGTTTATCACCCATGTTTTTCTTAAATATTTGAATATTTAGTAAAAAAAAGAAAACAAACAAAAACTTCAACATTGCTTCTTGAATGTAGCTTATCACAAATTTTCCTCCTAAGCCAAATATTTTTCTACCCTCAGTAGAGAAAGTGTCTTTCTATCCTTTTTTTTCTTTTTCTTTCTTTCCCAAATGCTTTATTAACTTCTGATTTACATCATTCATTTCCACCAGATTTTGAGTTACAATTTTTTCCTCTACCCACCACCCCAGAATAGCAGTCCCACAGGATATCACCTCATCCAATCTGCTCTCTCTCATCTCTTCTCCCATACCCCCTTCAGCTTTTCCATTAGGGCAAGGTGAGTCTCTGTGCCCCAATGCCTACACATCATATCTCCCGATTACATGCAAAATAGTATTAATAATAATATTTATATGTATTTGAAACATTTAATTTTAAAACTTCAAATTCCAGATCCATTCCCTTCCTCCCTTGTCACCCACTCCCTCTGGGAAGATAAGCAATTCAGAATATGTTGTCCATGTATAGCTATGCAAAACATTACCATAGTAGATATATTCTAAAAGACTGACTATATTTCCCTCCCAGCCATCCCACTCCCCACCTGGTCCATTCCCTACTTTGATCCTGTCCCTCTTCAAAAATGGGTGCCTCTTGTCTTCCTGTCTTTAACCAAGGAAGAAGACTTGGAGGTATTAGTGCTACATTGCTGGACCTTTTTGCTGTAACACCTTGTACCTAATAAATTATTTTTTAAAAGTGCAAAATTGCATTATCCAAAATTAACATTTTTGCTATTACTCATTGGAATTTTTTTTAAGTGTAAAATACTTTTTTGATGGTTGCTTTTGGTGTAGAACTGTTTTTTAAGGATATTTTAATGAATCTCTAATTGTCCGTGTCTATAAGAATGTGGGGCATTTTGATTTAGAGGGTGGCAGCTCAGCTGCAGAAAAAGCATATTTGGCTTTAATAGAGTAGCTGGGAGATTTTAACACTTCCCAGAAACACTCCAACTAGCTGAGATTTGTTCCATTTTGGGGAGTGTACTTTTATTTCATTTTGGGAAAGTTATATTTCATCTTGTTTAAAGAAGAAATACTTCCAGATTAAAGAGGTGTTGGGTCATATGACATATACTTATCAAACTCGAACTTCTCACATATTTATCATGTGTTATTTTTTCAGAGATGGAAAATAATGTCCTGTAAGTTGAGAATTGAACAGCTGAAACAAACAATATGTAAAGGAAATGAAGAAATGACAAGAAGTAAGGATTCTGACCCTGATAATTACATCAAAATTGACTTGCTATTGAGACAAACTCAAGTGGGGTATTCTCCTTCTCTTTTTGGTAATCTTCTGCTCATCTAGATATTTTGATAGAGGTGATCGGAATGACAATGGGTTGAATTGAAAAGGACCTTAAAGACCATCTGGTCCAACTCACACCTGATCAGAAATCACCTTAACAATATCCCTCAAAAACGATATGGAAAATAATTTAAGAAATGACAAGGAGTAGCCTTTGGATCCCGTTAATTACATTAAAATTGACTCTGTTAGGGACAGATCCAAGAGGTGTTACTTCTTCCTTGGACTTTCTGTTTGTTTTGGTAGCATCTGGAAATCTTAATGGAAGCAGTTGTAATGACAATATTACAGCATAAAGATAGTTATCTAATGATACGGTGCTTTTCTGGGTTTAAAAACGGTTTTGTGGCTTTGCTCCTTAGTTGCTCCTTAGTCTTCTCGCATCATAGGCCTCCATGTTGTTCAGTTGGCAGCCACGAGGCATGGCCCCTGCTCATGATAGACTCTCTGTGACAGTTCTCTTTTGCCATGATTTTTTGCCTTTGCAAACTCACTCCTTGGATTTCTGTAGATATCTAGATTGTTATTTAAAATTGAGCATATGGTTCCACAGAACATGGGAAATTTCAGTTTAAAAATTGTCCACTCAGGTTAGGCATAGGTAACCACTTGTCAGGGATGTTGTAGACAAGCTTTCTTTCAGTTACAAATTAAATTAGATGGCCTCTCAAGTACTTCCTAACTACAAATTTCTGTGGTTCCATGAAATGTTTTATAAAGTAGTATGGTTCTGTCATAATGCAGGGTTTACAAGGTAATTTCAGGGGTCTTAAAAGAGTAGCATGCATGTCAATCCTCTCAGCACAATGTGAAACACCTCAGTTTTATATCTCTATTTCATGGGCATCAAATTCGTATTGTTCTTTTGTTACTTGATATTTGTTGATGATCTGCAGTTTCTAGGCTTCTGTAGAATATGAATAAAATGGAGTCTTGATTCTCTTAGAAGCCTATAAAGTTAAGGCTTCATAGACTGTACATATAAGAGAAGAAGCTAATTAAAATCACAGTCATTGTACGGCCAGTGGGATAGGGGGTTGTTTGAGCTTAGGTTTTCATTGGTTTGCAGAACTTCCAGTGAGGAATCTCCCTCCACCATGGAAAATGGCACACATGCTGCAACTTAGTATTAGAAAGTTGCCTGAAGCACCAAGATTAAGTGACTTGTCTTGGTCTGTTGTGTGCTTTTGACACCATGTATCTAGGATTTGAACCCAAAACTTCATAAGTCAGATGGACTATTTATCCACTTCTCTGAGTATTGAAAAGATCAAAGGTCTTTATCAGTTGTTATCCATGAAGGAAAGAGGCAACATTAAGATTGGGTAACCATTAGCATGCAGAAAAAGAAGAAAGAATATTATACTTCCAAGGTTCTAAGTGTGCACAACCAGAGTTATAAAAGTGGTTCTTATGATAGTAGGATGGATACTAGGTTAAATTTTTAATTAAATTTTATGTTTATTTTTAGTTTACATCATTCATTTCCACAAGATTTTGAGTTACAAATTTTTTCCCTGTCTTTCCCCAGCCCACCACCCCAAAACAGCGATCTCACTATATAACCCCTACCCCAATCTGCTCTCTCCTATATCCTCCCCCATTCCCCCTCTGACTTTCCAGTAGTGCAAGATGGATCTTTATACCCCAGTTCCTGTAGATCTTATTTCCCAATTGCATGGGGAAAATATATATATATTTAAACATTTGATTTTAAAACTTTGAATTCCAGATTCTTTCTCTTCTCCCCTCGTCATCCACCCTTACTCAGAACATAGGCAATTCAATATAGGTGGTACACATGTAGCTAGATTTTTCCATATATTCCAAATATTTCCATAGTGAATATATTGTGAAAGACTATTTTCCCTCCATCCTATCCTGCCCCCTACTTGTTCTATTCTCTACTTTGACCCTGTCCCTTTTCAAAAGTATGTGCTTTTAACTTCTAGCCCCTCCTCTCCATTATCCCCCTTCTCATCCCCTTGCCCCCTACTTTGCTGTAGGGTGAGATACCCTATTTAGTGTGTATGTTATTCCCTCCCTAAGCCAGATTCAGTGAGAGTAAGGTTGACCCATTCCCTTTTGCCTTCCTGTTCTTTCCCTCCATTGTAACAGTTTTCCCTTACCTCTTCTTTATGAGATAATTTACCCCATTCTGTCTCTCCCCATCTCCTCTCATTATATTCCTCTCTCACCTCTCAATTTCACCCTTTAAGTATCATCCCTTCCTATTCAGTTGGTCCTGTGCCCTCTATCTGTGTATACCTATACTTATATACATGCTCACATATGTAATCATACGCCCATAGACCCTCCTATATAGACATAGATATGTATGTATATGTATGTGTATACACACACACACACACACATACACACACACACACACACACACTTATATTCCCTTCAACTATTTTAATACTGAGAAAAGTTTCATCAGTTAAAATTATCGTTTTTCCATGTAGGAATGTAAATAGTTCAACTTTGATAAGTTCCTTATGATTTCTTTTCCCTTTTTACCTTCTCATGCTTCTCTTGCTTCTTTTATCTGAATGTCAGATTTTCTATTCAACTCTGGATTTTTTATCAAGAATGCTTAAAAATCCTTTATTCCATTGAATGACCATATTTTCCTCTGAAACATGATACTCAGTTTTGCTGGGTAGGTGATTCTTAGTTTTAATCCTAGCTCCTTTGACCTCTGGAATATCATATTCCAAGCCCTTTGGTCTCTCAGTGTAGAAGCTTCCAGATCCTGTGTTATCCTGATTGTTTCCACAATATTGAAATTCTGGGACCTGGCTATAATATTCCTAGGCATTTTCTTTTTGGGATTTTTTTCAGGAAGTGATCAGTGGATTCTTTCAACCTCTGTTTTGCCCTTTGGTTCTAAAACATCAGGGCGATTTTCCTTGAGAATTTCTTTTTTTTTTTTTGTTTTGGTTTTTTTTTTTTGCTATTTTTTTTTTAATTAAACAAATGATTTATTAACTTCTGGTTTACATCATTCATTTCCACCAGATTATGAGTTACATTTTTCTCCCATTTTTTCCCTACCCACCACCCCAGAATAGCAGTCCCACTAAATATTCCCTCATCCAATCTACTCTCTCCCATATCTTCTCCCATACCCCCCTCGACTTTGCCATTAGGGCAAGGTGAATCTCTGAGCCCCAATGCCTGGACATCTTATGAAACATTTAATTTTAAAACTTCGATTTTCAGATGCATTCCCTTCCTCCCTTGTCACCCACTCCCTCTGAGAAGATAAGCAATTTCAGTATGTGTTGTACATGTACAGCTATGCAAAACATTACCATAGTAGATATGTTGTAAAAGACTGCTTATATTTCCCTCCCACCCATCTCACCTCCCACTGGTCCATTCCCTACTTTGATCCTGTCCCTCTTTGATAGTGGGTACTTCCAACCTCCCCTCCGCCGAGAATGCCCTCCCCTCCATCATCCCCCCTCTTATCCTCCTTTCCCCTACTCAGGAGAGTGAGGGTAAGATATTCCATTTAGTATGTATGTGATTCTCTCCTTGAGCCAACTTCAAAGAGAATATGGTTTTGCCTTTTTGCCTTCCTATTCTTTCCCTCCCCTGCAACTACTTCCCCTTGCCTCTTCTACATGAGATAGTTTACCCTACCCTGTCTCTCTCCATCTCCTCTTGCCACTTTCCTTTCTCACCTCTTGACTTCACCCCTTAAGAATCATCCCTTCCTTGGGGCGGGGCTAGGTGGCGCAGCGAGCAGAGCGCCAGGCCCGGAGTCAGAAGGACCCGAGCTCGGATCCGGCCCCAGACACCCAACACACAAACAAAAACCCAGCTGCGTGATCCCAGGCAAGTCACCCAACCCCAATTGCCCTCCAAAAAAAAAAAAAAAAGAATCATCCCTTCCCATCAAATTCAACCTGTGCCCTCTATCCATGTATATCTGTGAACATATGCCATGTACCCTTCTTCAATTATTTTCATAATGAGAAAGGTTTCATCAAACACAGTTATTGTTTTTCCATGTAGGACTGTAAATAGTCCAACTTTGATAAGTTCTTTTTGATTTCTTTTCCTTGATTACCTTCTCAAGCATCTCTTGCTTCTTGTGTCTGAATGTCAAATTTTCTATTAAACTCTGGTTTTTTCATCAAGAATGCTTGAAAGTCCTCTATTCCATTAAATGACCATATTTTCCCCTGAAACAAGATACTCAGTTTTGCTGGGTAGGTGACCCTTGGGTTCATTCCAGCTCTTTTGCCTCTGGAATATCATATTCCATGCCCTTCAGTCCCTCAGTGTAGAAGCTGCCAGGTCCTGGGCTATTCTGATTGTATTTCCACAATATTGAAATTGTTTCTTCCTGGCTGCTTGGAGTATTTTCTCCTTGATCTGGGAGTTCTGGAACCTGGCTATAATATTCCTAGGAGTTTTCTTTTTGGGATCTTTTTCAGGAGGTGATTGGTGGATTCTTTCAATCTCTATTTCCCCCACTGGGTCTAAAACATCAGGACAATTTTCCTTGAGAATTTCTTGAAGGATGATTTCTAGGTTCTTTCTTTGATCATGGCTTTCAGGTAGTCCAATAATTTTCAAATTATCTCTCCTGGATCTATTTTCCAGGTCAGTGGTTTTTTCCATGAGATAGTTCACATTGCCTTCTATTCTTTCATTTGTTTGGATCTGTTTAATAGTATCTTGATTTCTCATAAAGTCAAAAGCTTCCATTTGCTCCAGTCTAACTCTGAAGGAATGAATCTCCTCAGTGAGCTTTTGAGATTCTTTTTCCATCTGGCAAATTTGGCTTTTTAAGGCATTCTTCTCCTCATTGCCTTTCTGAGCCTCTTTTGCCATTTGAGTTAGTCTATTTTTTAAGGTGTTATTTTCCTCAGTCAGGCTGTTGACTGTCATTTTATACTTTTCTTGCATCTTTTTCATTTCTCTTCCCAAATTTTCCCCCACTTCTCTTATCTGCTTCTTAAGGTCCTCTGTGGCCTGTAGCCAGCTTGTATTTTCATTTGGGGTTTTTGGTGCAGGAGTTCTGACCTCACAGTCCTCCTCCATGCTTTGAGCCTCTTTGCCCCTAAAATAGGAGTCCAATGTTGAACTTTTCGGTTTATTTTGTTTCGTTTGCCTAGGCATATTGCCACTTAATTACTTGATTTTGGGGCTTGTTGCCACAGTAGGACTCTGCCACCAGACAGGGAGCTTCCGCCCAAACGTGGGGTCTTCACAACTTCCGCCAGTTGGGTGGCCTCTGTAAAGCCTCCACCCCCTCTGGCAAGTTGGATACCCACCCCAAACTTCCCCCCCAGACCACAATCCAGATCCAGGCAGTTTAAAGCAAAAGCGATTAACCCCCAGACTGATTGCTGGATCTCCCTACAGTTGGCAGACCAGGAGCTAGAGCTGCCAGTGATGCTGCAAAATGGCTTCTGTGCAGCTGTTTCTTCAGCAGCTTTTCGCCCCCAGGGGAGGAAGCCACACGTTCCTCAAATACTGGTCCCAAAGTCCATAGGGCACTAACCTCCCACTTTGTCCTAGGCATATCTGTGCTGATAATTCTGGAATCGCCACAATTGCTGGTGTTCTGGGGTCCCTCCAGCTGGCTGAAGGCCCAGCCGCCCTGGGGCTAAAACTGTAGACCTGGGCTCGGCGCTGCGCTGTCAGTTCCCAGCTCGCTGTGCTGCCTGCTCTCAGAGAGCTGTGCTGGCCTCTCCCTGCAGGGCTGCTGGGCTGTCCTCAGCAGGAGGTTAGCTTCTCTGTGCTGTTCTGTGCGTGCTCCGGAAGCTGTTCCGGAGTCCCCTTTCACATTATTTGAAATTTGTGTGGGGCAGAGCACATTGGAAATGCTGTTTCTATTCCGCCATCTTGGCTCCGCCCCTCGAGAATTTCTTGAAGGATGATTTCTAGGTTCTTTCTTTGATCATGGCTTTCAGGTAGTCCAATAATTTTTAAAGTATCTCTCCTGGATCTATTTTCTAGGTCAGTGGTTTTTCCAGTGAGATATTTCACATTGCCTTCTATTTTTTCATTTGTTTAGATCTATTTAATAGTATCTTGATTTCTCATAAAGTCACTAGCTTCCATTTGCTCCAGTCTAATTCTGAAGGAATTATTCTTGAGTGAGTTTTTGAAATTCCTTTTCCATCTGGCAAATTCAGCTTTTTAAAAAGACATTCTTCTCATTGGCTTTTTGAGCCTCTTTTGCCATTTGAGTTAGTCTATTTTTTAAGGTGTTATTTTCTTCAGGCTGTTGACTCTCATTTCATACTTTTCCTGCATCCTTCTCATTTCTCTTCCCAATTTTTCCTCCACTTCTCTTATTTGGTTTTCAAAATCCTTCTTAAGCTCCTCTATGGCCTATAACCAGTTCATATTTTTCTTGAAAGCTTTTGGTGCAGGAATTTTTACTTTCTGCCTTTTCGTCCCCAAAAAAGGAATCCAAAGTCAAATTGATGAGCTTTGCTTTGCTTTGCTTCCTTTGGTTTCTCATGTTGCCACTCAGTTACTTGACTTTTGAGCTTTTTGCCACAGTAAAACTCTTGCTTCTAGAGAGGAAAGCTTTGTCCCAAATCACTGGGGTTTTCTCAGCTGCTGGAGCTATTAGTTGGCTGCCCTCTCTGAAGCCTCCACACCCTCTGGCACACTGGTCACACACCCCAGGACCACCACCCTAGACCACTATCCAGATCCAAGCAGGTTAGAGCAAGAGCGATGAGCACTCAGACTGGTTGCTTGCTGCCCCTACGGTCTGCAGGCCAGCAGCTCTGAAGCAGCCATGAGCACCGTGCCTCAGCCGCTTCTCCTTCCAGGGGGCAGAGGCCACACCACACTCCCGGACTCCGAGATTACAAAGTCTACACAGACTTTGTCTTTGGCATTTATGGGTTGCTAATTCTGGAAAATGCCACAGCTGCTGGTGATTTAATCTCTGGATGTCCTTCTAGCTGCAGCTGGTTGGGGCCGCCCTGAGGCTAAAAGCATGGGTTCACTTGGGGCTGGGCTTTGCTCCTAGCAGGCTGCAATGGACTCTTCCTCTCTGCCTGCTGGGCTGTCTTCAGTGGGAGATTTGTTTCTCTCTGTCACTTTGTGGGTATTGTAGCCCTAAAGTTTGTTTAGAGACATTTTTTGTAGTATTTGAGATGGTTATGGGGGGAGCGCAGGGAATTTTCCTGCTTCTATGCTGCCATCTTGGCTCTGCCCCAAAATTTTAAAGAAATCATGGAATAGTGAATTACAGAATTAGGCAAAGTTAAGATCATAAGAATAATTAAATAGCCTAAAAACAAAAGAGTAAAATAAGAACAAAAAGTCACAACGTTTGGAGAGACCTAACTTGAATAAGAATGTTATTGACAAACCCAAATAGAAGTATAAAAGTAATTCATCTGAAACAAATTTTAAGTTCCTGCTCTGTTCAACCAATCAGAAGTCTGAATTGAACCAACAATGAGAGTTCAGTGATCTCGAATAGAAGTGATTTTCATTCATTGTGTATTTTGTTCATCTCCTTATGGTTCAGGGAGTTCACTAGAAAGTTTGAGGGACACAAAACCCTGCCTCTGGTTCTTAGGGACTGTATGACCATATTTCTCAGCACTTAAGAAAACTCTAAAACTAAGTTAGAGAAGCTACTGATCTGCAACAGTGAAATAAGTCTCTTCTTGTTAAGTGGTTTCAGTCGTGTCTGACTCTCTGTGACACCACTTGGGGTTTTCTTAGCAATGATACCAGAGTGATTTGCCATTGCCTTCTCCAATTCATTTTACATTGGAGAAAACTGAGGCAAACAGGGTGAAGTGACTTACCCAGGGTCACACAGCTAGAAAGTTTATGAGGCCAGGTTTGAACACAGGAAGATGAGTCTTCCTGACTCTAGGCTTGGCACTGTATATACTGTGCCACCCAGCTGTGCCATCAGAGATCTGTCACAATTCCAAAGTATTCAGTATGAAACATTATTCACCTCCATATGGAGAGCTGATGTGCTCAGTGCAGATTGGAGCATATTTTCTTCCTTTTTAGGAATGGGGCCAGTGCAGGAATTTATTTTGCCTGTCTATATCTATCTATCTATATCTATCTATCTATCTATGTATATATGTATGGATTTTGTTTTTCTTGCCTTCTTTAATGAGTAGAGCAAAGGAAGGAGGAAAAGTGAGAATTTAGAACATTAAATAAAATTGAATTTTTAAAAATTGGTGTAAGTTCACAGACTCTGCTTTGAGATAAAAGTAACTTCAAAGGCCATGTAGTCTTTTTTTTTTTTTTAAACAATTTATTTATTTATTTTTAGTTTACAACATTGAGTTCCACAGTCCTTTTGAGTTTCAAATTTTCTCTTCCTCTCCTTCTCCACCCCTCAATGGTGGCATGCAATCCAATATAGGTTCTACAAATACCTTCACACTAAACATTAGTCAAGTTGGAAAGAAGAGTTATAACCAATGGAGTGAACAAGAAGAAAGGAACAGAACAAAATGAAAAAGAGAGTGAGAGAGCAAGCAGTCTGCTTCAGTCTGCATTCAGACTCTGGTTCTTTCTGTGGATATGTATAGCCTTTCCCATCATGAGTCCCTTGCAGTTTATAACCTAGGCATTGCTGAGAGGAGCCCGTTCTATCAGTCAGCCATCAGAGATACAATGTATCTGTAATTGTGTGCAAAGTTCTCCTCACTCAGCGCCAGTTTATGGAAGTCTCTTCATGTTATGATGAAGACTATCAGCTGCTCATTTGCATTAGATTCATGTACCCTAACTTCTTTAATCATTCCCCAACTCATGGGCATCTCTGTGATTCCCAGTTCTTTGCCAGCATTCTTGTACACACGGGTCCTTTTCTCACTTGTATCATCTCTTTGGGATACAGCTGTAGAAGCAGCATTGCTGGGGCAGAGGGTGTGCACATTTCTGTAACCCTTTGGGCAGAGTTGCAAATTGCTCTCTGGAATGTTTGGATCAGCTCACAACTCCACCAACAATGCTTTAGTGTTCCAATATCCCCACATCTTCCCCAGCATTTATCATTTTCCTCTTTTGTCATGTTAGCCAATCTGGCTGGTGAAATGTGGTACCTCAGAGTTGTTTTGATTTGCATTTCTCTAATCAATAGTGATTAAGAGCATTTCTTTCATATGCTTATAGATATCTTTAATTTCTTCCCCTGAAAATTTCCTGTTCGTATCCTTTGACCATTTATCAGTTGAGGAATGACTTGTTTTCTTATAAATTTGACTCATTTCTCTGTATATTTTAGAAATGAGGAAGGCTATCTAGCCTAATAGAATAGAATAGAAATCACCTCTACCACATCTCAGGTAGACCTGTTATTGAGCAGGGCTCACTGCCTCCACTTTCTGAAGAAGTTCATTAAAGTTTTGGGTAACTGTTAAAAAGTTTTTTCCTTATATTAAGACTAAATCTGCCTCTCTAAAATTCTCACTTTATTTTTAGTTCTGCTTTTCTGGTGCCAAGGGGAGCAAATCTAATCTTTTTTCCACTTGACATTGATTCAGATCCTTAAGAACAAATATCATGTCCATGTCCAAGTCTTCTCTAATTCCCAGATCCTTCATCAATCCTCATATGTCTTGGGCCACAGGCCTCTTAACTATCCTGGTTATACTCCTTTGAATGCTCTTGCATTTATCAGTCTCCTTCCTGAAGTGGAGCATGCATATAATACTCTAGGCCAGGGGCAGCTAGGTAGCAAAGTGAATAGAGTACTGGCCCTGGAGTCAGGAGGACTTGAGTTCAAATCCGGCCTCAGACACTTAACACAAAAACTAGCCATGTTACCTTGGGCAAGTCACTTGACCCCAACTGCCCTGTAAAAAAAAAAATACTCTAGGCCAGGGTTTCTTAACCTAAGCTCCATGAGCTCTTTTTTTTTTTTTTTTTTAATATGTTGATGACTATTGTAATTGGTTTCCTTTGTAAACTGCTTTCTTTGGAGGGGGGAATGCAAGGCAATAGGGGTTAAGTGACTTGCCTAGGGTCACACAGCTAGTAAGTGTGTCAGGTGTCTGAGGTCAGATTTGAACACAGGCCCTCCTGACTCTAGGGCTGGTGCTCTATTCACTGCACCACCTAGCTACCCTTTGTAAACCTCTTTCTTTTCTTTTCTTTTTTCTTTTTGGAGGGGGGAAGGCAGGGCAGTTGGGGTTAAGTGACTTGCCCAAGGTCACACAGCTAGTAAATGTTAAGTGTCTGAGGTCAGATTTGAACTCACGTCCTCCTGAGTCCAGGGCTAGTGCTCTATTCACTACACCACCTAGCCACCCCAACCTCTTTCTTAATGGAACTTAAGATGGCATTCCATTTTTTGGTCATCATGTTTTACTGTTGACTTTTATTAAGTTTTGTTTTCCATTAAAATCCTGCAAACTGTTGTCTGAACTCTTTTCCTCTCATTATATTTGTAAAGTTTATTTTCTTAACCTAGTAGGATGATATATGAATCCTTACTCTGTTGTTTGATATGTTCACTATTCTTTCTAGTTTGGTGACCTGAGAATTTGGTTGGGAGGCTATTCGAGATTTAAGTCAGTGATTAAAATGGCAAAAAACACAGGGCCAAGACAGCTCTGGGGCTAATACTTGAGACCTCCCTTCAAGTTGATGGTTCCTCATTATTGTCTTCTTCTAGGGTCTGGTCAAAATCTACCCAGTTGCATGACCACTTAATTATGCTTTCATCTAGCCTCTACCTTGTCCATAAAATATGAGAGATATAATGTGGCTCATATCTAGGAAAACCAAATAATTTGTTTAAATTCAATTTAATCTCCTTGTCCAAAAAAATGAAGGAATAAGGTTAGATTAGCAGAACTTTTCCTTGATGAATCTATGCTGTTGGTGTTACTGCAAATTCCTTTTGAAATATTCACAAACTGGCCCTTTAGTAATACATTTTAGAATTTGAAGTTCACTCTCTTCCATTTTTGAAAAACCAAGACAATATTTGCCCGTCTCTTCTCTGATGGCATCTCTCCCGTTCTCTATGATCTTTCACATAGCAACTCATCAATAATATCTGCTAGTTTTTTTTTCCTACTCTTGGATGTAGTTTGTCTGAATTGATTTGAATTTATCTAAGTCCTCTAATTTCTCTTATTGTCTCCTTATTTTGGTTTTTAACTCCCTGTTAGCTTCTTACGTTCTGTCCTTTGCAAGTTAAAAATAATTCTACTTGACAGAGTAAACACAAGCAAGTGGTTTTTCCTTCTCATTGTCCTCCATTAGTAGTCCCTCTCATCCAAAAAAAGAACCCTTTTTATTGTCTTCAGAAGTCATTGCTCACCCCCATAAACACTCTTTAATTACTCTTTCTTTTTTTTTTTTTTTTTTTTTTTAAAGCAATTGGGGTTAAGTAACTTGCTCAAGGTTACACGGCTAGTCATTTGATTTATGCGTGGGGGCTCATTTTCTGAGGCCGGATCTGATCTCGGGTCATCCAAACTCCGAGGCCGGCACTCTTACTCACTGCGCCACCTAGCCGCCCCTTTAGGGCAGTTGGGGTTAAGTAACTTGCCCAAGGTTACACGGCTAGGTTTTTGTTTGTGCGGATTAAGTGTCGGAGGCCGGCTCCGAACTCAGGTCCTTCTGATTCCAGGGCCGGCGCTCTATTCACTGCGCCACCTAGCCGCCCCTTTAATTACTCTTTCATAGTTGTTCCACCCATGTATTTTGTTTTCCACTGTGCTTATTTATTCCCAGTTTTAGTACATATCTTTTAAAAATCCAAGTTGATTATTTCATTTGCTTTCACCTCAGTCTCTTTGGATAGCTTCCCTTTTTCTTTCTCATTGGAATTATTTATTTTTCAGTTGACATAATTGTGAGCTTCCCACTTCTTTTGGCTGGTTTGTTCCTTGGCATTCTGTACCATGAGATACTATTGATCCTTTTATAAACTTCTCTGAAATGTATTTCCCTTAAATTTAGGTTATATACCGGTCTTTTCCCAGATTTTCTCTCCTTTATCCAAATTCCAAAATAGAGGGGTAACTTCCCTCTGGGGAAACTTTCATCTGGGTCTGGTGACTTGACTCTGTTGGTGCTGCATGTTTTACCATTTCCTCATTTATCTTGGCTTTCCATTTCCTGTTGAACTATATTTGTTGTGTCTGAAGGTCATTTTCCTTGGTAGAAAAAAAAAAGAAACAAAATATAAGTTGACTCATGTCTTTTCTCCTGTCATCAGGCATCAGAATACACCAGATGGCAGTATTTTCCCTTGTTTGACCTTACTTTTGTCTCCGATGATTTTTCCCATCATTTTAAAAATTCTTAACTTAATAAGCACTAAATTAAACAGGCATTTTCTTATACATTGCAGAACAGAAAAGGTTTTCCACATGAAGGTACAAATAAACTTTTACTAATGTCTTTTTACATCAAAATTTTCCCCCTCTCCTGTAACAATTTTTTTGAAAGCAAAAATAAAAAATCACCAAAACTGATCAGTACATCAGTACATTAAAGATGCATTTCATGATGATATTATTATTATTATTAATAATAATAATAATAAACATTTATAGCATTTACTAGTGCCAGGCACTGTGCTAAGTACTTCACAGTTACCATCTCTGACCCTCAGAAAATCCCTGACAGAGAGATGCTGTTGTTGCCCCCATTTTACAAACATTTTTCGTTATTTGTGTTTGGTCCATGTGAGAATTTTCTTCTTATCAGTGACTTCTTTGTGATATATGTCAGCCTAGTAGTGGCATTAACATTTTAGTCACTTTGTTTGCACACTTCTGGATTGATTTCCCAAACGATCGCACTGATCATTGTAGCTCCAGTAACAACATGCCTGTGTCCCTGGATTCTCATAGCTTCACCAGTATTCAGTGTTTTCTTCTTTTATCATTTTTGCCAATTCCAGGAGTGTGAGGGGAATCCTCAAGGTTGTTTTGATTTGCATTTTTTATTATTAACAATTTGACGCATCCTTTCATATAGTTGTTAATAGATTGCAGTTCTCTTAAGAACTGTCTTTTTCATATCCTTTGATCACTTATCTATTAAGAAATAGTTTTGGGGGGCAGCTAGGTGATAGTAAATGGAGCACTGGCCCTGGAGTCAAGAGGACCTGAGTTCAAGTCTAACCTTAGACACTTGACATTTACTAGTTGTGTGACCTTGGGCAAGTCACTTAACCTTCCCTTATCTTCCTAACTTATGCCTTACCTTCCCCCCCCTCCAAAAAAAAAAATAGCTTTTGGTTTTAATACTTTTCTTTTAATTTTCTTATTATGTGAAAAACTCAACTTGTAAATTTTTAATGTCTTCACTTTTCTCTAGCCTTCCTTCTGTTTTCTGCATATTTAAAAAAGAAAATTCACTTCACCCCCTTACTTCCTCCTGTCCTTCTCTCTGTGTCACCCCCACTCTTCTACTCCCTTATCGGGGAGGGGCAGGAGATAAAGTCCCTGTAAAAGACATGCATAGTCAAAACCCACATCACCAAATTATTTATAGCAGCTCTCTTTGTAATAGCAAAGATCTAACCCTTTCTGTTGGGGAATGGCTAAACAAATTAGGATATGTGAACAGAAAATTATTACCTCTTAAGGATGACAAAATGAATGGTTTCAAACAAACCTGTGAAGATTTGCATGAATTCATGATGCAGAGTGAGGACAATTATTTATATAAAAACTACAGTATTATAAAGATACAACTCTGAAAAACCTGAAAACTCTTTTATCAGTGCCATGATCAACTATATAGTACCAGAGGTCTGATGGTGAAGCATGCTCTCTCTCTATTGAGAGAAAGGTGATGGACTCAGTATGTAGAATAAAACATAGCTAATGCAGTAATTTGTTTTGTTTGATTGTGCACATTTGTTAATAAGAGTTCAGTTTTTCTTCCACCTCTGCACCCCCAGTGTGGTTTTTAAAGTCTTTTCCAACTGACCTTCACTTTGATTGGAAGCCTCAACTCATTCTTCTGACCCTTAGTGCCCTTGACACTATCTTTACAGAAAGCTGCCATACTTTTGTGTCCATTCTTAGTAGCTGCCCTTTTTTCATCATCTGTTTTGTGTTTTGAAAATCTGTGTTGGGGGCAGCTAGGTGGTGTAGTGAATAGAGCAGCACTGGCCCTGGAGTCAGGAGGATCTGAGTTCAAATGCAGCCTCAGACACTTAACACTTACTAGCTGTGTGACCTTGGGCAAGTCACTTAACCCCAATCACCCTGCCTTCCCTCCTCCAAAAAGACAAAAAAAAAAAAAAAGAAAGAAAATCTATGTTGGTCAGTGAGTTGCTTTTTATTAGCAATTTTAAAAATTTATTAGCTCCCGCCTTCTTCACAATTGTTCATTCCATTATGTATGGGTCAGAAGACCACTCACCCCAAATGACTCAGAGACTTCTTAAGATAGAAGCAAAAACTTTTATTACCAAAATCTCTCTTGAGAAAGGGCGTCCCCAAATCCAACAGAAAGCTACAGTGCCATGGGCTGCTCAGCATCCAGCACTTAGTATGATTCCGAGACGTGAATAAGAAATGACCAGGCCATGTGGGTAGTTCAAGGAAGAATAAATAACTCCATTTATTGATTCTCAGGACAAGGTTTTTATAGAGCAATAAGACAAAGGAAGCGGACTCAAGTATTCATATCCTTATCTTAGTCTGTCATATCCTTGAAGTAGCCTGGCAGTAAGGCCTTTTGTTCTCTTGGTGCCCAAAAGTCTTAGGAAAAGTCAGTTAACTCCTTTTTTTTTTTTTTAAAGCAATTGGGGTTAAGTAACTTGCTCAAGGTTACATGGCTAGTCATTATTTATGCGTGGGTGCTCATTTTCTGAGGCTGGATTCGATCTCGGGTCATCCCAACTCCGAGGCCGGCACTCTTACTCACTGCGCCACCTAGCCGCCCCGAACTCCTTTCTTATGCAGTCACATTAAGAAGGATGCTCTTGAGAGCTGGCTTCAGGGCCTGAAGCCAAAGCCGCATCATCAGGAACTGACCACCTAAGAATTGAAATATTTTGGTTTTGAACAACTAAAGTCTTGGTGCAGAGCCTATTGGTCTCAGAACTCAAATAACATCCTTTAAGTGTAACCCATATAAAAGGATCTAACCTCTCAAAGAGGTCTTTAATGTTCAGGTCCACTGATATCAAGGTAATTATCTGAGTCCTGGATCAAGTCTCTTTGGCTCCCAACACTACAGAAGGCAAAAGAAGTGTCCTTATCTGGGCCTGAGTGTCCCAAGACCTCTGTCTACTTTCTGATTTGTCAAATCCACCTTCTGCTGCTGCTAGTTCCTTTTATTCTACATTATTTCATTTTTAGCATTATTTAGGAGTTCTCTGGGAACTGGGAACCCAACTTCTTCCTGAATCTACTGCCTCAACTCTTCCCAACATTACTGTCTGGTATTTTGTATCAGTAGTGTTGTTTCAGCAATTCTCAGAGTTCTGCAGAAACTTAGCCCTTTGCTACCTCTCACACTCCCATTCCTTTCCCCAATCTAAAAACACATCTAATTTGGTCTCAGTAGTTAATTCAATCAATTGTATTACTACTCAATAGCTCTTAGATTACCTTGAAATACATAATGACCTATAGGTATATATATGGTGAAATGATACTGAATTTAGTAACAAAGTATAAGGAAGTAATAAGAATGTATATGTGATGTTCAGAATGGGGAAACTTCACTGCAAGTTGTCCCTCACTATCCCCCTTGTTCTTTTATACCTTTTGAAGTTTCCCCACTCTTCTTAATTCTAATTCCTGTCATTGCATTGACAACATACAAGGGGGCAGTCCCCTTTATGAGTGCAGATACAGAGATTCAAAAGAAAACAATAACAAACAATTGTCCCTTCCAAAGTCCAAAAGTCTCTTTTCACACTGTTGTCTGGTGGGGGTATACCATCTGACAGGAAGTCCTTGCTTAGGGTCATCCATCTTCAGTTCTGCATCCCAGCCTCTCTTTCTTCCACCTTCTTTCATTCATCTACCTACAAAAGGAACCTTGGAACCCATCTAAATGACTGCTCCGGAACCCTTATCATTCTTACAAAATTAAAATTGGAGTCTTGGTCAATTGTCATGATCACACATTAAAATCAGGTTTTTTGTTTTTATATTTTGCATTAATCCATTATTAATTTCTCCACCAGGAGGATGGGATTTCACTAAGGGATTTTACATTAAGCTCACAATTCAAAAAATTAAATTTTTTACCAAGTACATAAACTATTCTCCTTTTAACATTGATTAATTATAACAAAGCTGAGACAAGTGTGACACTAACTAAATAACAGAATAATGTTCCCACAAATCTTTGATCTATTTGTCCTTATACTATTACTGCCGTGGGCTGCTCAGTGTCCAGCACTTAGCATGATTCAGAGACGTGAATAAGAAATGACCAGGCCATGTGGGTAGCTCAGGGAAGAACCATGAACTCCATTTATTGATACTCAGGGAAAGGTTTTTATAGAGCAAAGAAAAAAGGACTGGAAGGAAGAGAAATCATTGTCTTAGTCTGTTGTATCCTGGAAGTAGCATGGTAATAAGGCCTATTGTTTCCTAGGTGCCATAGAGTCTTGGGCAGTTGTCTCTTATCTCAGTCAGTTACATCGGAAAGGATGCTCTTGAGAGCTAGCCTCAAAGCCTAATGGCCAAGGCCGCATCATCAAGAACATCTGCATAAGAACTGACTTCCTGCAAATGTTGTGGACAACTAAAGTTTTGGGGCAGAGCCTCTTAGCCTCAGAACTCAAATACCATCCTTATAAGTGTAACCCATATCAAAAGAACTCCAGAGCTGACTTAGTGAAAAGTCGCATCTCGAAGAGGTTGTTGTTGTTCAGGTCCACTGATATCAGGGTAATTATCTGAAGTCCTGGCTCAGGCCTCTTTGGCTCACCACATATTACAAAGAACTAAAGGACCTTGATTTATACAGGAATACCTCTATTAAATCCTAAGCCTAATAGCTTTATCTCATAGTAACTTGAGATGTCCCAGAATCAAGCGTTTAATAGATTTGTTGTATTTTCAAAACTTTTGATTATTGAACTTTGCCACCAAGAATCGGGAGGAAACTATAATGAGGGAACCATTTTCCCAACTTCAGAATGTCAATTCCAGGCAAAATGTATACCAGGCTGCAATCTGCATTGAGACAAGCTCAAAGGCTGCCAGGTGTCACTGGAAGGGTAGAGTCAGGAGAATCCTACCTCAGCTCATGCAGAACAGTTGTTCTCCCAACCTTCCATACCTGTACTTCACAGGGTCTGGCATCATGGATCAGTGGCTCAGATAGCTTGGATAGCCTTTCTTAATATCCATACCTGGAGTTAGAGGAATAGTCAGTTAACAGTCCCATCATATCTTAAATAATAAGCTCCAACAGTCAGTTTAAGATATGATTATAATCTCACATTTGTTAAGGAACATCTCTGAAGTGAGCCTCAAATGACCTGTATTCATTTCTATATTTATTCTTGTTCATAAAAATAAAATCTTCCATCAGGATTATAAATTATTGCTCTAATAGATTTACATCTACTTCCCAAGCTTCCCTGTCTTCCTGGGACTGTGCTTAATCTGAACTCACACTATAATCCCTGTTTCTAACCAAATCTTCATTTATCTTCTCAACCCTCTGATCTCTATTATTAACTCTTCTATACTGGAATCCTAGAGTAAATAAACAAAGAAGTTAATGTCTACCTCACAAGCTGATGAATTATGTATCTAATTATGCTCAAAAACATTCCTTAAAACAGCAAAATTTCATACATTTTGCCTTATGCCTAACTTTTCATTGATTTGTCATAAAGATGAAAAGTAGGGACCTGATTGGACAAAGCATCTCTATGGTGTATGGTCCCAAAACCTTTTTACCTTAACATCAATTTACTCTCACTGAGTTGCAATATACCATATGGATTTACCAGGTCTCACATATGTAAGTAATTCCCTTTAACATCTTTCCCTTCACAAATTTTAAACTTGTCCAGGTATAAGAGCCAATTGTTAGAGATCCTTTTTAGTCTTTTGTACATAGACTTGCTGCTTCTCAGCAAGTCAAGTTCATTGTTTAGGAGCTTCATAACTAAAGCAAGATTGTTTTCAGGGGCACCTAACCTCTCCTTTCCGTATACATTCACAATTAAGGCTTTAACAGTAAAACAGTATCCCACATTTTCATCAAATCATTCCAATTACAAACAATTAACTACAGATAATATCCAATGCACTAATGGGCTGACTTCTCTCCCTGCTTCCTTTCCCAGGACTGATGAAATTGCTTCCACATACTGGATTATAAAATGTTCCTTGTGTTTCCCATCTTGTTCTCAGTCTCTCCCATAAAACTTCTGAAACTACTTCACTATTCTGGAATCCAGAGACACCATCTTCAAATCTCAGGGTCTCTCTCTCCTAGCCTTCTTGCCAAGAGACTCGTGCTGCTTTCTTCTTCTTCTTCTTCTTCTTCTTCTTCTTCTTCTTCTTCTTCTTCTTCTTCTTCTTCTTCTTCTCCTTCTCCTTCTCCTTCTCCTCCTCCTCCTCCTCCTCCTCCTCCTTCCTCCTTCCTCCTTCCTCCTTCCTCCTTCAATTACAGATCCATTTCCTTCCTCCCTTGTCACCCATTCCCTCTGGGGAGATAAGTGTATCCATCATCCCTCATCTCATCCCCCTTCCCGCTATTCTGCTGTAGGTTGAGATATCCCATTTAGTATGTATGTCATTCTCTCCCTGAACCAAATTCAGTGAGAATGTGGTTTTTTGCCTTTTTGCCTTCCTGTTCTTCCCCTCCCCTGAAGCCACTTCCCTTGCCTCTTCGACATGACATAGTTTACCCTACCCTGTCTCTCCCCATCTCCTCTTGCCACTTTCCTCTCTCACCTCACAATTTCACCCCTTGAGTATCCTCCCTTCCCAACAAATTCACCCTATGCCCTCTATCCATATATAACTGTAACCATATACACACACATTCACATGTGTATTCATATGACCATACACCCTTCTTCCATTATTTTCATAGTGAGAAAGATATCATCAGTCACAGTTATTGCTTTTCCATATAGGAATGTAAATAGTTCAACTTTGATAAGTTCCTTTTGATTTCTTTTCCCTGATTACCTTCTCAGGCATCTCTTCCTTCTTGTGTCTGGATATCAAATTTTCTATTCAATTCTGGTTTTTTCCTCAAGAATGCTTGAAAGTCCTCTATTCCACTGAATGACCATATTTTCCCCTGAAACAAAATACTCAGTTTTGCTGGGTAGGTGACCCTTGGGTTCATTCCCAGTTCTTTTGCCCTCTGGAATATCATATTCCATGCCCTTCGATCCCTCAGTGTAGAAGCTGCCAGGTCCTGGGCTATTCTGATTGTGTTTCCACAATATTGAAATTGTTTCTTCCTGGCTGCTTGTAGTATTTTCTCCTTGATCTGGGGATTCTGGAACCTGGCTATAATATTCCTGGGAGTTTTCTTTTTGGGATCTTTTTCAGGAGGTGATCAGTGGATTCTTTCAACCTCTATTTTGCCCTGTGGATCTAAAACATCAGGGCAATTTTCCTTGAGAATTTCTTGAAGGGTGATTTCTAGGTTCTTTCTTTGATTATGGCTTTCAGGTAGTCCAATAATTTTTAAATTGTCTCTCCTGGATCTATTTTCCAGGTCAGTGGTTTTTCCCATGAGATATTTCACATTGCCTTCTAATCTTTCATTTGTTTGGATCTGCTTAACAGCATCTTGATTTCTCATAAAGTTATTAGCTTCCATTTGCTCCAGTCTAACTCTGAAGGAATGAATCTCCTCAGTGAACTTTTGAGATTCTTTTTCCATCTAGCAAATTCGGCTTTTTAAGGCATTCTTCTACTCATTGCCCTTTTGGGCCTCCTTTGTCATTTGAATTAGTCTATTTTTTAAGGTGTTGTTTTCCTCAGTCAGGCTGTTGACCCTCATTTCATACTTTTCCTGCATCCTTCTCATTTCTCTTCCCAATTTTTCCTTCACTTCTCTTATTTGATTTTTTTTTTAAAGCAATTGGGGTTAAGTAACTTGCTCAAGGTTACACGGCTAGTCATTATTTATGTGTGGGTGCTCATTTTCTGAGGCCGGATCTGATCTCGGGTCATCCCAACTCCGAGGCCGGCACTCTTACTCACTGCGCCACCTAGCCGCCCTTTTAGGGCAATTGGGGTTAAGTAACTTGCCCAAGGTTACACGGCTAGGTTTTTGTTTGTGTGGATTAAGTGTCGGAGGCCGGCTCCGAACTCAGGTCCTTCTGATTCCAGGCCGGCGCTCTATTCACTGCACACGCCGCCCTCTTATTTGATTTTTAAAGTCCTTCTTAAGGTCCTCTATGGCCTGCAACCCGCTCATGTTTTCCCCTGGGGCTTTTGGAGCAGGACTTCTGACCTCACAGTCCTTTCCTGCTCTATGCCCCCAAAATAGGAGTCTAGGGTTGCATTTTTCTGTTTCCTTTGCCTTGGCATGTTGCCACTTAATTACTTGACTTTTGGGCTTGTTGCCACACTATGGCTTTAAGGCCAGATACAGGAATTTTCGTCCCGAACGTGTGGGGGACAACTTCCGTTTCTGGAAGCTGGAAACCCACCCACGACCTCCACCCCAGATCACAATCCAGATCCAGGGAGGTTAAAGCAAGAGCGATTACCCCCCAAGACTGATCGCTGGATCTCCCTACAGTTCGCAGGCCAGGAGCTGGAGCTGCCTCTGAAAACTACAAAATGGTGTGTCTCCTCAGCGGCTTCTAGCCCCCAGGGGAGGAAGCCGACGCATTCCCCAAATACTGGTCCCAAAGTCCATAGGTCACTAACCTCTCACTTTGTCCTAGGCATGTCTATGTTGATAATTCTGGAATCGCCACAGCTGCTGGTGTTCTGGGGTTCCTCCAGCTGGCTGCTGGCCCTGCTGCCCTGGGGCTAAAACCGCGACTCAGGTGGACCTGTGCTCAGCTCCCTATGTACTGCGCGCTGAGCAGCCGGCTCCCAGAGCACTGCGCTGGTCCTTCCTGCAGGGCTGCTGGGCTGTCCTCAGCGGGAGGTTAGCTTCTCTGTGTCGTTCTGTGGGTGCTGTGGCTCCAGAAGTTGTTCAGAGTCCCCTTTTACATAGTTTGGAGGTAATCTAGGGGAAGAGTGGCTTGGAAATGCTGTTTCTACTCCACCATTTTGGCTCCGCCCCTTGTGCTGCTTTCTTAATGTCCTTGTGTTTACTCCCTTGCATATAAGACGCTTCGCACATTTGTTTAGCAACTACATATACATATATATATACTTAAACATCTATATTTCTTTTTTTTTTTTTTTAAAGCAATTGGGGTTAAGTAACTTGCCCAAGGTTACACGGCTAGGTTTTTGTTTGTATGGATTAAGTGTCGGAGGCCGGGTCCGAACTCAGGTCCTTCTGATTCCAGGGTCGGCGCTCTATTCACTGTGCCACCTAGCCGCCCCTAAACATCTATATTTCTTTAAAACTAGGACACACATTACTTATGCTCCCCAGTGGACTCTTTGATGTAAAAATTGACACAATATCCCTCATTATTTGTTGATTAACCATCAGTCTTCCCAAGCTGAAATCAAATTTTTCTTTTCAGCTTCTATGAACACAACTATTGCTTTTCTCTTAGGGATTTGGGAATTCAACACATACATCTTCATAGATTCCATGGACAGGGCATCCTCTTTAACTTTCTTGTCTGCTAATCTGTTCCCCATCATCTCATATCAAAGATCTTATAAATCATTTCTTCATAAGAATATTTCCCTTTTTCAAAAAACAGTTTATCCTGATATCATTAACTATTATACAATTCCTAAATTCTCTGGTCATAAAATCCTTCCCACATAATTGACAAAACTTACACAAGGAGGTTTCACAGGTCTTTTCTTCACATGATTACCAAAATAATTACCTTTCACAAGCATAGTTTTGTAAATACTTTATTTATGCAATAACTCCAAATAGCTTGGTTAATAATCTCACTATTTTTAAAAAAGCAAATGGGGTTAAGCAACTTGCTCAAGGTTACACGGCCAGTCATTATTTAAGTGTGGGTGCTCATTTTCTGAGGCCGGAACCAATCCTGGGTCATCCCGACTCCAGGGCCAGCGCTCTTGCTCACTGGGCCACCTTGCTGCCCCACAATCTCACATATTTCATAAATGATAACAAAACAGTCTTAACTGAAACTTCCTTTTAAACAAAGACAAACTTGAAAGCTTATGATTTCTTAAATTACAATACTCCAAAATATTATAAAACATGGTCAGAATGCCCTCTTCATCATTTTCCTGTTCTTCTGACCGTGTAATTCTTAATTTAGCAGCATTTAGACTTTATAAAAGAGACTGCTTCCGTTACTACATAGATAACATAATTGTTCACCAGTAACAATATCATAAACAGCTACGATGTGCCTAAATTAGTAATTACCAATCTGGTGGTCTTAATTTAGTCATTTCCAAATTGCTTTACTCAGAAAACCATTCATCCCATAACCAAAGGCGTAAACTTGACACAAGTTTGACAAACGTAAAGCAATAAACTTTAGCTTACAGTTCCCCTTCAAATATAATTTTTTTTGTTTAATGCCAAGCACCTTTACAATTATATTCGTCCCGTAAAATCCCTAGGCTGTGGATTCCACCACCATCCCCTTACTGGACAGTAAACTAAGGTAAATAAAACTTGGGGGGAGTCCATACAGTGAATCGGTTGCTTTTTTTTTGGAGTGCAGTTGGGCTTAAGTGACTTACCCAAGGTCACGGCTAGTTTTTGTGTTAAGTGTCTGGGGCCAGATTTGAACTCAGGTCCTCCTGACTCCAGGGCTGGTGCTCTCTATTCACTGCACCATCTGGCCCCCCATGAATCACTTTCTTAATGACAAATAACAATATGTACCTTTTGATCATATAACTATGCATTTCTAAATTCAAATACCCTTAGCCCTCAAAAGGAAATATTGCCCACAAATTTATATATATCCTTAATATTTCAGTTCCCCATTCACATTCACATTTTCATAAGAAAGTTTACAAGCAGGGGGCAGAGTTAAGATGGCAGAATGGAAACAGGACTTCCATGGGGCTCCAGCTCCCACCTCCCACCTCCTCCAATTCATGTAAAAGATGACTCTGAACAAACTTTGGAGCTACAGAATCCACAAAATGACACAGAGAAGCTAACCTCCTGCTGAGGACAGCCTGGCAGACCAGTGGGAAGTGGCCAGCACAGTGTACTGAGTGCTGACCCCAGCCCTGCTCGAGTCGGAGGTTGTAGCCTCAGGGTGGGCCTGACCACCAGCTGTCTGGAGGGACTTCAAATCACCAGCAGCTGTGGCAGTTTCCCAGAATTATCAACCTATAGATGCTAAGGACAAAGTGAGAGGTCAGTGCAGTATGTACTTTGGGATCCAACAGTTCAGGAGTCCAGTCGGCTTTTGCCCCCAGGCCGAAAAGCCACTAAGGAGCCACGGCCATGCAGGTGCAACCATGTGAATGCTTTAACTTCTGGACTGCAGATTGTAGACCAAGTGACCAGTCTGAGGGGTATTTGCTCTTGTTTTAACCTGCTTGAATCTGGGTTGCAGTATAGGGTGAAGGCCTAGGGTGTGCAACCAGCTTGCCAGAGCATGTGGAGGCTTCAGAGAGGGCACCCAACTAATACCTTTGGCAGCTGAGAAAACCCCAGTGTTTGGGATGAAGCTCCCCTGTCTGGTGGCAAGAGTCCTACTGTGGCAAAAAGCCCAAAATTCAAGTAATTGAGTGGCAACATGAGCAGGCAAAGGAAGCAAAGGAACCCAACTTTACACTCCTATTTTGGGGACAAAAAGGATCAAAGCATGAAACAGGAGGAAGACAGTGAAGTCAGAACTCCTGCACCAAAAGCTTCCAAGAAAAATACGAGCTGGTTACAGGCCATAGAGGATCTTTAAAAGGATTTTGGAAACCAAATAAGAGAAGTGGAGGAAAAATTGGAAGGAGAAATGAGAATGATGGAAGAAAATTATGAAATGAGAATCAACACAAGATGGCGGAGTAGAAACAGCACTTCCAAGGTGGTCTGCCCCACACCACTTCCAAACCATGTAAAAGGGGACTGGGAACAACTTTTGGAGCCCCAGCACCCACAGAATGACACAGAGAAGCTAACCTCCTGTTTAGGACAGCCCAGGAAGTTATCTGATGGGTTATTGTCCAGACGAGTTCAACTAGGTGTTAATTTTTGGAAGATGAGAAACTCAATAAAAGACATTGGTAATACCTCACTACTCAAAAGACTAAGAAAGGAGGAGGGAAAAATGAAGTATCATAATATAATGGCTTTCCTTTCTTCTAGCTAGAGGGTGGATTCCCAAATCTCTTTTGTATATTTTTAATTATAGTATCAAAGATAATAGACATAGACACTACTTCCAAACAATGTAAAAGGTGGACTCTGAACAACTTCTGGAGTTCCAGCACCCAAAGAACGACACAGAGAAGCTAACCTCCCACTAAAGACAGCCCGGCAGCCTGGCAGGGAACTGCCAGTGCAAAATAGAGGTTGAAAGAATCTACCCATCACTTCCTGAAAAAGATCCCAAAAAGAAAATGCCTAGGAATATTATAGCCAGCTTCTGGAATCCCAGATCAAGGAGAAAATATTATTAGCAGCCAGGAAGAAACAAATTGAATATTGTTGAAACACAATCAGGATAACACAGAATCTGGCAGCTTCTACACTAAAGGATGGAAGGGCTTGTAATATGATATTCTGGAGGTCAAAGGAGCCGGGATTAAAACCAAGAATTACCCACCCAGAAAAGCTGAGTATCATGTTTCAGGGGAAAGATGCTCATTCAGTGGCATGTTTAAGCATTGTTTATGAGAAAAACAAGACTTGAATAGAAAATTTGACATTCAGATACAAGAAGCATGAGAAGGTAAACAGGGAAAAGAAATAATAAGTAACTTATCAAAGTTGAATTATTTACATCCCTACATGGAAAAACAACAATTGTAACTGATGAAATTTTTCTCGGTAGGAGAATAGTTGAAGGGAATAGAAATGTGTACACACACACACACACACACACACACACACACACACACACACACACACACACACACACCTATCTGTATAGGAGGGTATATGGGCATATGAATACATATGTGAATTCTGTATATGTGTACAGATATACATGGATAGAGGGCACAGGACCAATTTAATAGGAAGGGATGATACTTAAAAGGTGAAATTGAGAGGTGAGAGAGGAGTCTAATAAGAGAGGAGATGGGGAGAGACAGAACTATCTCATATCAAAGAGGCATGGAAAAATGGTTACCATGGAGGGGAAGAACAGGAAGGGAAAAGAGAATGGGTCAACCTTATTGTCACTGAATTTGGCTTAAGGAGGGAATGACATACAATCTAAATAGTGTATCTCACCCTACAGAAGAGTAGGGGGGAAGGGGATAAGAGGGAGGATGATGGAAGGGAGGGCAGGCTGTGGAGGAGGGAAGTTGGAAGCACCCACTTTTGAAAAGGGACAGGATCAAAGTAGAGAATAGGACAAGTGGGAGGTGGGATAGGAGAGAGGGAAATACAGTCAGTTTTTTGCAATATATCCACTGTGGAAATGTTTTACATAGCTACACATGTATAACCTATATTGAATTGCTTATCTTCCCAGTAAGGGTAGGTGATAAGGGAGGAAGGGAATGAATCTGGAATTCAAGGCTTTAAAATCAAATGTTTAAATATCTATCTACTTACCTATATCATTATTATTATTAATATTATTTTACATGTAAATGGGAAATAAGATATACAGGCACTGGGGCATAGAGATCCACCTTGCCCTACTGGAAAGTCAGAGGGTATATGGGAGAAGATATGGGAGAGAAGAGATTGGAGGAGGGGATATCCAGTGGGATTGCTATTTTGGGGGCTGTGGGTAGGGGGAAAAACAGGAAGAAAATTCATAACTCAAAATCTTGTGGAAATGAATGATATAAACTAGAAGTTAATAAAGAATTTGATAAAAAAAAAGTTTACCAGCAATCTGAAATCACCTATTATAATCAGTTCAATTTAAAATATGCTAGGCCAGTATTCTAATTGCTTTCATTGTTTCTTACTGCAAAAAAAAATAACCTCAAATATGGGAATTCTTTAAAACTAATTTGATGTCCTTAAGTAATATAATTTCCCAAAATATTATAAATTTCACATACATCTAAATTAATATATATAAATATATGCCCCAGGATTCTCATCTGTAAAAAAGGAATGTTTTTGTACACAGTTAATAAGAACTTTAGTTTATTTAACAGCTTCTGAATAATATTTAGATAAAATTGCTTTTAACAACAGAGCTCATAATTTTTACTAAATCACACAACTTAGAAATGTAGTGTCCCAAATATTATGTATTTAAAGCTTGCTTCCATCCCATTAACAATTTTATGTGAATTCATTTCCAAACCACTTTACACAAGAATTAAATTATAACTTTAAGCCACTGTATAGATTTTCATAATGACCAAGATTTTAAATGAACATTTGCTATCATAGTGAACATGAGTAGATACCAAATATGGTTTTATTTTTTATCATATTCCTTCAAAAGTCAATTTATGTACAAAATTCAATTTGAAAATTGCTTTAACACTAATTTGTATATTTTACAATAATTTATCTATATATCTTTTTTTAAACCTGTTCTGTATAACTTCTTTTTCTTTATCAAATTTTTTATTCGCTTCTAGTGAATTCATCATTCATTTCCGCAAGATTTTGAGTTACAAATTTTCTCCCCGTTTTTCCTGTATCTACCACCCCAAAATAGTGATCCCACTGGATATCCCCTCCAATCTGCTCTCTCCTATATCTTCTCCCATAACCCTTTCAACTTTCCAGTAGGGCAAGGTGGATCTCTATGCCCCAGTGCCTGTATATCTTATTTTCCATTTACATGTAAAGTAATATTGATAATAGTACATATATATATATATTGATAGTAGTATATATAGTGTATATATATGTATAGTGTGTCTATATATGTATATATTTTAAACATTTGATTTTAAACCTTTGAATTTCAGATTCATTCACTTCCTCCCTTGTCACCCTCCCTTATTGGGAAGATAAACAGTTCACTTGTATAACCTCTTTAAAAAGCTGAAATCCTATCCTGCACTTTAAATGCCTAACAATTTACGTAGCAAACGAGCCACATTTCTTTCTGCCCTCTGCCCTTCTGTTCTGAGAGGCTCACTAGAAGTTCCCAACTACAAGATGTATGCATCATAGAGATCCTGATGCTCTTTTTAGGTTCCCAGTACCTTGAAGTGGAATGGGGAAATGTTCCCTTCCAAACCTCTTTCTCTTCCAGATTTTCTCTTCTGCTCCCACCTTTCTTATTAGAAACCAACACTCAATATTTCTCAGATACTTTAGAGAATTTATTTATTTATTATTTTTTTCCCTTACCGCTCTCCCTTATCAATGACTTTTCAGTGAAATCTACTCAGATACTCTGAAAGATCTTCAGTCTCAGACCCCTCCATTCTCTCCTATGATAGTGCCTGTGCACTGCCTAATCTGGGATGAGAGGGGTTAACAGAAAAACTTCGGATCTATTTAAAATCCAGGCTGTGACACCCTCTTCACTAAGGGGGTGGGGTGGGAGGGACTCCTAAATGATTCATCTTGAAACCTCCGGAGTCTGAATTCATTAAAACTCAACTAATGCAAGTGTCCTTAAATTACACAAATAAAATTTCAAAGTATTACAAACTTAATTTCCAGTTATTACAGGATTTCCAGATATTAAACTTTCCCAGTCTAAATTAGCCTTCATGGGGGCAGCTAGGTGGTGTGGTGAGTAGAGCGCTGGCCCTGGAGTCAGAACAACCTGAGTTCGGATCCCGCCTCAGACACTTAACACACACAAACAAAAACCTAGCTATGTGACCTTGGGCAAGTTACTTAACCCCAATTGCCCTCCAAAAAAAAAATAATAATAAAACAAACAAATAAATAAATTAGCCTTCATAGCAATTTATCCCAAAGTCTTTCTTCTTTTATCCTTTGATAGAAAATTATTACCTTTTGGAACTCTACATGAATGTAATATAGTCCTTCAACCTTCAAATTAACACACATTAATACACAGCTTGAAAATTTAAGGTCTCTTATTTACTTAACAAGAGTGTCCTTAGTGTCAACTAATATAATAAATTCTGAACTATCTCAAACTTCAATTAAGAGGAACACATTTCACTTAAAATACTACCAGAATCGATCTGGTTACCTTCTGGCTACGTTCCAGTATGAAAAGCTTTTCCCTTTGGGTGAGGCAGGAAGTTGTCAGACGCTGGTCAGCCTGCCCCCTTTTTGTGCCCCTGGCTTCCTATTGTTCTCCCCATGCAGGATTTGGCCAGAGCTGGAGGAATAGCCAGAACGGTCTTCCCAGACCTTTTATCTCAAAACTTGTGTTTACACGTTTGTGCAAACAGTTCTCACTAATTCTGACCTGGTACTTTTCCTACACCCTTGCCATTTTACTTGCCATTACTATCATGTAACTTAAACAAGAAAATATTTTTCTTTTTATTTTTCAGTCCACCTGATAGTAGAGGGAGGGGGAGACAGAGTGAAAGCTGCATTCCAAGAAAGTTCAGCAGTGGGCCTTGCTGTCCTTTAACACCCAAGCCAGTTTCAATTGATCATTTTCTTTTTTTTTTATCCTTCCCTTTATATTTTGGCAGCTCATCCCAATTCTGAAGTCTATTACCTTCCAGAATATCAAATTGTTCCTTTGTGCCAACTATCTTAGATTGTTCCTTCCCTATGGCTCATGGATTCACGTAACACACAGGCACTCACCGGTCTTGCCACTAATAAGGGAAAATTATATACCAAAAGGGGTCATCCGCATCTTCCAGTCACCCAGGAGCTCACTGGTCTTGCCCAAATAAGAAAATTTCACCGAGAGTGGTCACCCCCATCTCCCAGTCAGAGGGACTGTCTGAATTACCTAAGGGCTCTTGGGATCTTGCCTCCCTGGGTCATGTATGCATAACTTACATGACTGGATTCAGCTGGCTTTACTGTCCTACTTGTCACACTCCAAGGTCCTTTTAGTTTTGTTTTTTCTTCTCCGAGTTTCTCTCTTCCGTACTCTACCCACTTGGGGAGAGACTCCATTCCTCCTGATTTTAAGGACCACTAGGGAAAGCTCTGGTGGGCGCCTGCCCAAGGACTCAGAAGAAGGGGCCTCCCAGTCAGGCAGGCGGTATCCCGGAGAAGCCCCCCAAAACTGTATGGATCAGAAGACCACTCACCCAAAATGACTCAGAGACTTCTCAAAGTAGAAGCAAAAACTTTATTACCATCTCTCCTGAGAAAGGGTGTCCCCAAATCCAACAAAAAGTCAGAAGGGAGGAGCACACTACAGAAGGCAAAAGCAAGATTATAAAGCCCTAATGTGGGAATTCCACACATTCTCCATTGTCCTACCTCATCATTGGTTGAGATCTGCCTGTCTTTTTAGGGATGGACTTCATGACTTATTCTACTTATCCTTTTGCTGAACTCTTTGCAGTCTGCTTTCTAAGAATATAGGGTGCATTTAGGGAATTTCCTGCTTTGTCTATCATGACATATAAATTATAACATGTGGTTCCCATAATTTTTTTTTTTTTGGAGGTGGAAGGTAGGGCAATTGGGGTTAAATAACTTGCCCAAGGTCACATGGCTAGTTTTTGTGTTAAATGTCTAAGATCGGATTTGAACTCAGGTCCTCCTGACTCCAGGGTCCACTCACTGCGCCACCTAGCTACTCCTGGTTCCCCTAATGTCTACTTTCTACTTTTGTAACCAGTTCCTCCTTTTTGGTCACAATTAGGCTTAGAGTTGCTGTTCCCTTTTGTTACTTCCTTCCCCTTTTGATGAATAAAAATATCAGCAAGTCAATAATTTTTTTACCTGCTCTGCTTTAGAGAGAGAGCCCTGATAATTATCTAGATAGTGAGCTTCCTCCCCTGCCACATCATTAATATACCCTTCTTCTTTGTGAGGTTTTTTAAAAATGTCTCAAGGGCACCAATATGCCACTCAAGCTTATCCTTGCTATAAATTGTTGAAAATAAGGTTTATGCCAATAAGTTCTGTCAGGTTCAGCTTCCAGCTATTTAAAGTCCTTAAATACTTGTGTTAGACTATTAGGTACACAGTAATTAACTTACAACAGGTTGTGTTCGAATAGTTCTTTCCTAAGTCACTAGTCTAGGACTGAGAACACTTTTTTACTGGAAATGGGTTGTCAGTAAATATTTGTTGGATGAATGAATAACTGAATGAAACACAGGGTCCCAGACTAGGTCATAACAATCTTTTCAACCCATAATGTTTCTCAAGAATAGTATTATAAAACAATCACCATGTATAACAATGTTTCCATTGGGAAATGTGTCCTGAATTTGAACTTGGATTGCCACCTCTTGGCAGTATGATAATTTTATAATAGAGTGCAAGATTTGGAATCAGAAAATCTTGGGTTTTCAATCCTGCTTTAGGTACTTATTAGCTCTGTGACCTAGGGCAAATCACTAATTTCTCTGTACCTCACTTTCTATTTCTGTAAAATAAGAGGGCTGGACTTGAGAACCTCTGATTTTTACAGCTCTCTAGATAAGATCCTGTGATCCTCTAGATGGCAGGAGGTGGAGGGGTGCAGGTCCAGGGCTCAGAGGTAGTAGGGGAAGCAAAGAAGGTAGAAGTGAAGGTCATGCTTTCAGTTTTTGCCTGGTACAATGATAAAGAATGAAGATAGAAATGAACAGGTGATGTTAAGGGGCAGCAAATTCCCCTTCCAGGTATCACAACATAGATAATGTTAGTTCTTGGTTTTCTAAGTCAGGGTGCCATCTGCAGGGACTGGTTTTCTATTTTGAGTTTGACACTATTTCTAGAGATCATGCTACTTATTGAAGAAAGGGAAAAGGAAAGGCTCCTGAAACCATCCCAGCTGTGGTGGACATTTGTTTATAAGAGATGTGTACATATACATACATGTGTTGTATATAAAATAGCTTCTTTGATGGATGTTTGTAGGTGGATACCGTCACCTACATTTGAGTGCCACTACTTCAGCAAAACCTTGTGAATTACCCATTTGCTTGAAATTATCTTGTTTGAGTTACCTACACATGGGCCTCTGGTCTGCAGTGGAAAAGGTGTTGGAGAGCAAAGGAGAATTACAATGGAGGAGATCAACCCTTGCCAATTGCTGCATTATTTTTTTTTTTTTAAAGCAATTGGGGTTAAGTAACTTGCTCAAGGTTACATGGCTAGTCATTATTTATGCGTGGGTGCTCATTTTCTGAGGCCGGATTTGATCTCGGGTCATCCCAACTCCGAGGCCGGCGCTCTTACTCACTGTGCCGCCTAGCCGCCCCTTTAGGGCAATTGGGGTTAAGTAACTTGCCCAAGGTCACACGGCTGGGTTTTTGTTTATGTGGGTTAAGTGTCTGAGGCCGGCTCCAAACTCAGGTCCTTCTGACTCCAGGGCCGGCGCCCTATTCACTGCGCCACCTAGCCACCCCTTAATTGCTGCATTCTTACTAAGGGCCTGAGTAGGACATGAGGAGTAGGGTGAAAAGCCCCAAGGGATGTCTGAAACCTTTTTGGGGGCTTATCTCATCCATGACAATTTCTAGAGAATAATTGCTGCATGTCATTGCTCTGTCAGATTCTGAAGTCCTTCTGAAAACTAAGGAAAAGAATCAGAAGCTGCTCTGTCGAGCACAGCGGCACCAGGAGAAGAAGGAAAAAATCCAGAGGCACAACCGCAGGCTTGGAGATCTGGTGGAAAAGAAGCATGATGACTTAAGAAGTCATTACGAAGAACTGGCAAACCTTCGACGCTCGCATATTCTAGAGCTCACCTCTGTCATTTTCCCCATTGAAGAAGTGAAAACTGGCATAAGGTAGAGTAAGCCTTTCTTCCTTTTCTGCCATTGTTCATAGATTTTAAATTTAGAAGCTGGAATGGACCTTGGAGCTTATCTAGTCTGATGCCCTCCAAGTGGAGGTAATTGAGGCCCAGAGAGGTCAGTCTGTCTACGGTCATACAGTAAGTGACAGTGCTAGGCATTAAACTTGGGGACAGTGCTTCTAAGGGTAGAACTGTTTCAGTTAGGGGTGGGTTTTTGTTCTGTTTTTGGAGGCAGGGTAATTGGGGTTAAGTGACCAGACCAAGGCCACACAGCTAATGTGTCAGGTGTCTGAGGGCAGATTTGAACTCAGGTCCTCCTGACTCCAGGGCCAGTGCTCTATTCACTGCACCACCTAGCTGCCCCAAATTGTGGTTTTAACTGAAGTTTTGCTTCCCAGGCATTATTTATAATTGGGAGTTTCCAGCCTTTTCAACATATCTCTTGAGTGTATAAATATTACTAATTATATTGAGTATCGTTTAACTTTCTCTTGATGACTGGAGGGGGGAGTCATCATAATTAATATTAGTTATTATACTAAAGGGTCACTAAGGTTCGTTCCAACTTATGATTCCCTCTGGAATCTCTCAGTTTTGTGGGGTCTGGCTTTCCCTTTAGCTCAATTCTCTTAGACTGTTTGCTATCCTAGTTAGTGCTTCTGCTTTCTCTCCATTCTGATTGTTGCTGTTTTTAGCTCTCTGTGTTAGGTCCATAACTACCAGCCTTCCTCCCTCCCTCTGCTTATCTCTCTTCTTTTCCATACTCTGGTTTATTTCCTGGGTATTGACTACTACAGTGTTCCAAAGTCATTAGAATTCTGTTGGGTAAATTAAATTTACTTAGCTAGAAACCGGGGTAGGAATGTTTTTAGAGTAATGCTGTAGTTCATTTTAATGACTGGGTAACAGTTCTTCACTTCAAAGTATAAGTCACAAAAGAACTTATTTTATTTCATCTTGTATTATGTTCCCTGATTGTTCAATATAGTTGCCTTTGCCTTTCTCTTCCTTTAAGAGTATTCTGTTGCCTTAGTAAATCATGATCATCTCAAGGGTTACCTGTAATTTTCTGAGCAAAAGGATGGGTCCACTGTTTTCCAGATAATTTCTATGGCCCATATAGGTTACCTTCATGTAGCAGCAAGCACCCCAGTGTCCCCAGGGTGGCTGCCAACACAACTTCTTAGATCTGCTTTTCTAAAGGAAAGCAACTCAAAATGGGTTAACAATCTTGCTTTAACCAGTCAAACATATCATTTACCTAGTTCAGGGGGAAAAGGTCAGCACCCCGAACTTCAGCACTACCAAAGTAGACAGGCCTCCAACTGTCCAACCATTACATCAGTACCAAATCACAGTTATCAGAGAGGGAAGCATCAACATCTGGGTTTTCAAAGCCGGGGAGCTCTCAATGGCTGCCCAGAGTCTCATCTGGTCAAGTCACACAACACTCAAAGTGAGCCCCCAAACAGTGTCTCACATCAGGGATTATATAGCCTTCTCCTGGGTCAGAGAATGTAACAACCCTCTTGACCCACTGCCCAATCACAAAGTATCTCCTGAAAAATAAGCTTCCCACCACAGGCTCCAGTGCACTTAACCTAGGGGCAGGGAAGGTCTTAAAAATTTACATTCCTATGACACTCCACCTAGGATTTACTTATTAATGAGGCAGAGAAGCTGGAATGGCCTAATATAATCAAGAAGAAACCAAGCAATAACATATACTTTTTTTGTTTTGGGTTTTTATGGTATTTTATTTTTTTCAATTACATGTAAAGATAATTTTTAACATTTTTTTAAATTTTGAATTCCAAATTTTCTCACTCCATCACCTCCCTCCTCTATAACAGTAAGCAATCTGATATAGATTATATATGTACAGTCATGTAAAACATTCCCGTATTAGTCATGTTGTGAAGGAAGAAAAAGGCCAAGAGCGAAAACCCGTGGAAAAAATAAAGTGAAATCTGCATTCAGATGCCATGAACTTTCTCTGGATGTAGATAGCATTTCCATCATGAATTGACTTGGATCATTGTATTGCTAAGAATAGCTGAGCCATTCATAGGATAACACATACTTGTGCTCCACACTTTTTTCTTTAAAAAAAATTTTTTTTATTGTTACTTTGTTTTAAAGTCACATTTTTTTTTTCTTTTTTTGAGTGACTGTTGGATCTTCTGTATTGGCTTGGGACCAGCCAGCAGATGCAGTTTGTTTTTTGTTTGTTTTGCTTTTTGGAGGGGCAATTGGAGTTAAGTGCTTACCCAAAGTCACATGGTTAGTTAAGTGTTAAGTGTCTGAGGCTGGATTTGAACTCAGGTTCTCCTGACTCCAGGGCCCATGCTCTATTCACTGCACCACCTAGCCGCCCTAGATGCAGTTAAAAAAAATACAGAATGTGCTTCAACCAGGGCCAGGATAGTACCATATGTTTTCCATTTCTGCAGGGTTCCTTGACCGGAGTCAGTTGGTACAAAACACTGGGGTGGGTTAGGAAATGGGGTACAGAAATGAGGCGATTTGATATTGAATTCAGTGGTAGCCATTGGCAGAAGAGTTGACAGTGAACAGGTGGGCTGGCTTCAAATGGTTTCCTTCTCATAGACCCTAATAATGCAGACTGCACTGCCACGGGTTAGTGTCCGAATGAGTTTTCCATCCTGGAGCTACCAAATCAGTGTAGTTCCCTCCCCATCTCACTTCTGGACATGGACAAATTTGCCTCTGTCCAGTGTCACAATAGAAAATCACTGATTATTTATGTACTTAGTAAATATCAACAAACTTGAACATTTCCATCTACAGAACAAAACAAAAAGAGGATTACGCATCAATCTGTGAGCCTTGTTATGTATGTTTTTTTTCTGACATAGATCTTGAGTTGTTTTTGTATAATTCAAATTTAACAAGGTATTTCCAAAACCGCTATGCTTATCTCTGCTCCCTTAATGATTCATGGCCCCTATTTTCTTTCCTTTTTTCCTTTTTTTAATATCATTACTTTCCAACATTGCCCCCTACCTTCCCATTCTGGAAAGTAAAAGCCCTCCTTTGTAACACATAAGAGTCTTGAAAAACTAACCAGTGAATTACTTCTGGCTGAAAATAGAGGTCTCTTCTGCACCTCTATCTAGTTGATCCATTGTCTCCCAAAGAAATGGGAATGATTTATTATCTTACTTATAAAATTGTGACTGTGGTATTTCGAATTTGTTTTCCTTTACAATTTTGTGGTCATAGTGTAAATTGTTCTTCTGCTTCTGCTCCCTGCCATTTTGTCAGCAATATACTTGTATTAACTAGTCTTCCCAAGTTTCTCCAAATCCATCCCTTTCATAATTTATTAGAGTGTAGTAAAGTTCTGCTACATTTATATATTAATTCTTATTATTTAGTAATTCTCCAGTTGATGGCCACCCATTTTCCAGTTTTTTCGTCATGACAAAAAAGATTGCTATAAATGTTTTTCTACGTATGGGACCTTTTCCTTTGCCTTTGATCTCTTTGGCATATATGCCTAGTAGTTACATTGTGGGGTTAAAGGGAGGGTATACATATTTTCATGACTTTGGGGATTACTTCCAAATTGCTTTCCATAATAGTTGGACCAATTCACAGATCAACCAAAAGTTCACTAGAAGATTGCAGCGCCAAACATAATATTCACAGCGCCAACGGCAACTGCAGATATGCTGGCATAGTGCTCAGTTACAAAATATAATAGACTCTTCACATAGAAGACAGAAGCAAAACATTTATTCGGACGCTAGAAAAATAAATCCCAACCACAGAAAGTCAAATATCCATCATAGTAGCAAAGAAGTTAATAAGCCATAACATACCATGAAGCCACACCATCCTTTAGCCTTCCCACAAACATTTACTTAAAAGCCTAGCTATATGTCTAGCTGCCTCCTCTCCTCCCTCCTTCTCTAACTGCTCTTACTTCCAGCTCTGCTCCATCATTCAGCAAACTTCTCCCACCACAGGCTCCATGTGATTACATTTCACCTATTACAGGGCAGGGAAGATCTTCAAATTACCATTTTCAAACATTCTCATTTTTCATTTTTTTGTTATTTTTGCCAACCTGACTTTTTTTTGAATCTTCATTTCTCTCATTGGTGGAGTATTTCCTCGTATGGTTTGTGATAAGCTCTCCTTTCTTTTGAAACCTGATCATATGTTTAGACATCATTTGTTTGCTGGGGGGGATCTTTTTTTTTTCTTTTTAGAGCGGGGGAAGGCAGGGCAATTGGGATAAATGATTTTCCTAAGGTCACACAGCTAGTAAGTGTTAAATGTCTAAGGCCAGATTTGAACTCAGGACCTCCTGACTCCAGGGCCAGTACTCTATTCACTATGCCACCTAGCCATCCCTACTTGGGGGATTCTTTTTCTCGTACATTCGAAATCATTTCTTTGTATCTGCTTCATATTCGATCTTTATCAAAGGAATTTGCCACAAAGATTTATTTCTTCCAGATTATCATTTCCCTTCCAATTCAATTGCATTTCTTTTCTTCAGCAATCCTTTGCTTTTACATAATCAGAATTAATAATTTTTGTCTTTTCTCTCTTTTGACCCTCTTTTTTCTCTGATCAAAGACTCTTTCCCCAATCATAGTTGTGTGACAGAACTTTTTCCCTGGTTCTTAATTTGTTTATGTAACCTTTTAAATCTAGGTCTTGTTTCCAACTTGGAGCTAATTGTGATATATTGAGATACTTATCTAAACCTGTTTTCTACAATTTGCTTTCCATCTTAATAAGCAAATTCTGTTTTAATAATGACTTTTTATCCCAATAGCTGTGTCATTTTATCAAACACTATGGTGCTAATAAGAATAATAATCTTTACTGGGCCCTGGTTGTAGCGAGTCACTGATCAAGTCACTCGGCTTCTATTTGCCTAAATCCACTGGAGAAGGAAATGGCAAAACAGCCCAAATCTTTGCGAAGAAAATCCCATGAGCAGCACTGGCATGCGACGGTCTACAGGGCCACAACTGAATGACTGCACAATAGAAGAACCCATCCCTCACTTTTCACAAAAGCTTTTCCAACTCTCCTTCTTCCTCTAGCCTCCCACTGCATTGCAGCCCTTCCCCCAGTAATCTCTGCAAAGGACCCAGAATCCTACTTCACTGAAAAATTGAGGTCATTCAGTTGTCTCTTTTCCCTACTTATTATCTCCTGTATCCCCCTTAACCTGTCTCACCTGAAGTAGCCCTGCCGCTAAAGCAGACCCCTTTGTAAGTACTCCTAATCCTTCCTGTTCATCACGTTTTTTCTAGATTGTGCCCCCTTACCATCCCCATTCCCTAATGTTCAGTCTCTCATTCCCTACTACTTCCCTACTGCCTACAGACACGTCCTTGTCTCCTCAATCCTTAAAAAGCCCTAACTTGAATCTGACCGAGCGCCAGTAGTTGTCATCCTACATTTCTCCTCCCTCGGCTAAACCTGAGAGAGCTGCCTGTGGTTGGTGCCTTTGCTTCTCTCCTTTCACTCTCCTGGATCCCCTGCAGTCTGGATTCCAACTTCATCCTTCAATTGAAGCTGCTCTCTCCAAAATCACCAGGGGTCTTTAATCTCCAGATCTGATGGAGTGGCCTTTTCTTGATGTGCATCCTTCCTAACCTCCCCACAACCTCTGACGTTGTTGTCAGTCAGTCAGTCAGGAAACATTTATTAAGCACCTACTACATGCCAGGCTCTGGGCTAAGTGCTAGAGACGCAAAGAAAGGTGAAATACAAGCTCTACTCTCAAAGAGCCCTCAGCCCAGTGGGAGAGACAACATGCAAACAATCATGTAAAAACATATGGAGCCTTTCTCTTTGTCATTGACCACTGGGCTATATGCCTGGTAGTGCCATTTTACAGTATAATTTGAGATTTGGAGGTGTTCTCCTATCTAACTGCATTTGGTAACGTTTCTAGAGCTTTGTGAGGAGGAATGAGGGGCGAGAGTGAACTTCCTTACTTTACTCCTGTATTTATGGCAGACCACTATAGCATCTGTGCCAAGAAAACCCCAGACGGAGTCCCAGAGTCAGTACAACTGAAACAGCTGAACAAAATAGAAGCAAAAGTTTGTACCCTATAAACTCTAGTCTAGATCTTTAAATGTGAAGACATGGAATTAATAATATATAATAATATATATAATAATAAATAACCTAAAAGGTATTGCTTAGGGATACCCTCAGCACAATAACTTGGTTCTGCCTTTATTACTTTAGAATTTTCATCTAATTAGATTGTATATGTGCTTATTTTAGGAGTATACTTAAGTGGTGTTTTGGATTTTGTTGTTTTCAGCTTTAATCTACTTCCTGGCCCCTGCCAGGATTAAGACCATAGAAGGACAGGGCAATATGCTTTAAGATTTGAGAATTTGGTAGAACTTTAACACTTTATGTGAGAGTTCATGGAAAGAAATGGTCCAGGGCCATGGTCAACTCCAGGGTCAACTCAGTTTTATTCATTCTTGCAGAGATCTATATGACATCAGTGTTACCTAAAATCAAGTATTACCCTGTCATAGTTTCCTTTGCCCAAATCTCACTTTACCTCTCCCCAGTAGGTCCAATATGAACTTTCCTTTCTGCCACTGCATACTTGATTATTAATGATTGCATTCTACCCAGAGGCATGGACATCAAATCCCCCTTGTGATAGGTTCTATAACACCCCCCAACTTTTCATTTACTACACCTGCCCAGTTTTTTCACTTTCCTCCCCTCTTAACTTTGACCTCTTTAGTGCGATACAGGCAAAGGAGTGATGGATTTAAATAGTCAAAGTACTTGTATCAAAACTGAGCTCTGCCGCTTACTACCGTCACCTGGGAGGTTGAACCCAGTTGGCTTGTAAGATCCCTTTTCCAGCAGTAGATAAAGGATTCTATGATCCAATCAACCCTAGTTCTCATTCTAAGGTTCACCTTTTTTCTTTTCTTTATCTATTTATTTATTTATTTTTGCTTTTTAGAGGGCAATTGGGGGTTAAGTGACTTGCCCAAGGTCACACGGCTAGCTTTTTGAGGCTGTATTTGAATTCAGGTCCTTCTGACTCCAGGGCCGGTGCTCTACTCACTGCACCACCTAGCCATCCCTGTTCACCTTTTTTCTATGTGATATCTCTTTGGCTAACCTTGAGATTCAGAGTCTCTGTACATAGTTCTCATACAGTTTTACCTATTACTGTGCTTTCTGTTGAAAATTCCTTCTATCAAGACTTTAACCCCCACTTCTTAAAGCAGTCTTCCTCTTAATTCTTATAAAGGAATCTTTCATTATTCAAACTTTGATTTTGAATTTCTCCATAAATTTATACATCGAATTTCTGGCACAGAGTTTATATGGGCATTTTAACATGCAATTTAGGTTGTATTTCTTTCATGGATTTTAGTATTTTTTATGCTTTTTTAAAAAGTATTCCTCAACAGAAAAGGTTTATGTCCAAGTAGGAGCCTTCTGAGGGACCCTACTTTAACATAGAAGCCACCCCCTAGTATAGTGAGTATAGGTAAATCTAAGAGCTATCTGTTCAGCTGACACAATTATAAGTTTTTTCTCTCTTTTTAAAATATTTATGTATACCTAATGTGATAGTATATCCTAAAATTGTGAAAGTAGTAAATAAAACACTCATGGAAGGTGAAATAATTCTTTATAACTCAAATGACTGAAAAGTGGGAATCAGCCTTAGTTTGTAAATATTCCAACATGTCATTTAAAATATATTTTTCCTCAATTATATGTAAAAGCATTTTTAATACTTTTTTAAAGTTGAATTCCAAATATGTTATGCATGTATAATCATACAAAACCTATTTTCGTATTAGTCATTTGTGCTTTGCCTGATTTTCAGAGATCCTGCAGATACTGCTTCAGAGAGTGACACTGCCATGACCTCCAGCACTGTGAGCAAGCTTGCCGAAGCCAGGAGGACTACTTATCTCTCTGGAAGATGGGTTTGTGATGACCACAATGGAGATACAAGCATTAGCATTGCAGGGCCATGGATTAGTCTTCCTAACAATGGAGACTATTCTGCATACTACAACTGGGTAGAGGAGAAAAAAACAACACAGGGACCTGGTAAGATACAAAATACTTTCTCTTGGAAAACTTTAATAATTCTTAAAAGTTTCCAGACTTTATAAACTGAAGAAAATGTGTGTTTTTGTGTTATATTATGTAGCTTTTGCTCTGGTAAGGTAGCAGAATTATGAAGCAGGACAAAATGGAGCTAAAATTATATTGAGGATGTCATTATTACTACTTTAATTCTTTTTAAGGTCCTGTAATCTCATTGGTAGGCAAAAAAAAAACCCCAAAACTTAGCTTTTTAGTAAAAAGAATACTTGTGCTATGCAAACTGAGTTGGGTTTTTGTTTCGTTTTGTTTTGTTTTAAAGAAAGATCTCAACATTTGAAATTCAATATGTTGTTATCCTTCATTTCCTATTCTCACTAAAAAAAAAATAGGGAAAGACCATTAGACTTTCCACTTCCATAAGGATTTGGACTCAGGAAAATCTGAGTTCGAATCCTGCCTCACAGACACAGACTGTGACCACAGAGTAAGATAGTTTGATAGGTTAAAGATGTTAGAAAGCATCAAAGTAATGCAAAGCCAGGCATTTTCAGGCCAGTAATCACCACAGCCAAGCCATAATGTGCCTTGTGGCTTCCTGGGGTTCTTGGAACTACCTCTTATAATAAAAAAAATGAAAATTGCTGACCTTTATGAGTGTTTTGTTTTTTTTTTTAACATTTCTGGGTTCTCTGTTGCCTTTGATCTTTACCATGGCCCTGGAAGAGAGGTGTTCCTATTATTGCCATTTGAGAATTGGGGAAACAAAGCCACGAGAATTTAAGTCAATGGCACACGGTCGTACAGCTTGTGTCTGAGGGGCAGGATTGAATCCAAGTGTTTCTGACTCCAAATCCAACAGTTTATCCATGCTGTCACCTTAGAAATATGCTGGGGAGGGAGAGAACCTAGTGGCCCTTTTCTGTACTCACCTGATAGTTAACAGAGAATATCATAAATTTCACTCAGCCTGATACCCTTGAGTGAAAAAGGTGATATGGCTAGAACGCCAGGTCTGGAGTCAGGAAAACCCGAATACATACTCAGCCTCAGACGCTAGCTGGGTGACCCTGGGCAAGTCACTTCATATCTATTTGCCTCGTTTTCCTCATCTGTAAAATGGGGACAGTAAGAGCTCCTGCCTCCTAGGGTTATGGCAAAGATCAGATGAGATAATAATTGTAGTCTCTAATATTCTCTGGCACATAGCAGGCTCTATAGAAATGTCAGCTTTTAAAATAATAATGAATAAAAATGACCACTCTACACCTGAACTGGTTTTAAGTTAGGTTAAATGAAATACCTTCTAAGAATGGGCTTTTTCATTATCTGAGGGGCACTTAAGAGTACTGAGAAGGTGACCCTTATGTCCAAATTGTTTAATTACTTCACGAGACGGTTGTTTGTGAATATCATGTGAAATATATACAATACTTTGCAAGCCTTAAAATAATTACTTTCTGTGGCCGTTTCAGTGGCTGGCACCTCCTTTGTCCTCATTTGAATTTTATTATCTCTGTGCTAGATACCTTCAGTGTAGTTCTAAGCCCTTAGAGCTAATCCTGTATATGGCTACATGTGTCATTGTTGTTCCCCTATTGGGACATAATGTTCCTTGAGAATAGGGATGATTTTATTCATTGTATTTGTATTCCCTGGACCTACCTAGCACAGTGCTTGGAACATAGCGATACTTAATCAAAGAATCAAGCCCACTAAACTTTTGTACCGATCATTGTATAAGTACTTATTAACTAACAGTTACTAATCAATCCCTGAGGCAGCATAAGTGGTAGGGGTTCAGATCCTTTTGTTGTTGTTCCATAGTTTAAGTCACGTCTGACTCTTTTGACCCCACTTGGGGTTTTCTTGGCAAAGATACTGGAGTGGTTTGCCATTCCCTTCTCCAGCTCATTTTACAGATGAGGAAACTGAGGCAAACAAGGCTGAATGACTCACCCAGGGTCACACAGCTAGGGAATGTCTGAGATCACATCTGAACTCATGAAGATGAGTCTTCTGACTCTTGGCCCGACACTATCCACCGGGCCACCTATGACATACACTCCTACTACACCCTCCCCTCTACCCAACCCCAGAAATACTGTGTGACCCTGGTTAGATCATTGAATCTCTCAGTGTACCTGGGCAGCTTTTTAGGACTCTAAAAAGGTAGGGTAGCTACTGACCCCCACTGGTAGGGCTCCCTAGCCAGGTAAATCCCAGGCCTGGATCAAAGCAAATCAGCCTAATCAATGGAAACATTTTCCCCAGTCACAATATTGTTATGGGTTAGGCAGTAAAACACAACCATCAGTACTGTGGTGACAAGTTAGAAGTAATGAATGCCAGCTTAATCAACTTGTGTTTCCCCCCTTGTCATCTTCTTTATACTTTAGATATGGAACATAATAACCCTGCCTACACCATCAGTGCTGCCCTGTGCTATGCAACCCAGCTTGTCAACATTTTGTCTCATATACTTGATGTAAATCTTCCAAAAAAATTATGTAACAGGCAAGTAATTTGAGTTTGGATGATGTCTGATATACTTATTTGTTATGAGTAACATATGTTTCAAGGTTGTAACTTCTTATAGTCACTCCATACAAGTAAGATCTTGAATGTGGTCTAAGAAACTGTGAGATGGTATTCTAGAATAATAAAACTGGCCATTACAAGAATCAGTGTATACCTCATACACATAAAAGGTCTAAGGAGACTACAGATAGTCTTCTGCTTAAGAAAAAAAATAGTATACCTAAAATATAAAAATAACATAATGAAAATACTATTAAGTATACATGCCTTCAGTCAGGATAAGTAGATTCTCAAAGGTAAGTGCAAGTTTGAACTCTGAAAACCTTGGTATATTTCTGGTTGAACCAAAATGGTTATTCTGTTTTGAGAGAGGTGCCACACCTGTACTCTCCCTCTGTTTTACAGTGAGTTTTGTGGAGAGAATCTCAGCCGGCGCAAGTTCACTCGTGCAGTCCAGAAGCTGAACGCAAACATTCTTTACCTCTGCTTTTCTCAGGTACAGAAGCTATGTCTGTGGGGGTGACCATGGATGTTGGGGTGGCAGAGTTCACAGATAACTCATTTTTCTTTTGTATTGCTTTTTCTAGCATGTAAATTTAGACCTATTACACCCACTACATACACTCAGGAATCTAATGTACCTGGTCAGCCCAGACACTGAGCACTTGGGCAGGTAAGAAATGACACTCCTTTTCACTGCATGCCAAAGTCAAAGTCTGTCCCCATTTGTATAATGACTTCTAGCTACAGTTTTGCCAGATTGAGAAGACTAGTTAAACTGAAATCTCTGCTTTCCCACAATGCTCAAGGGTAACATTGGGTGGGTTCTCCATGTTCAAGCCATGTAGTGTTCAAGGTCAGCCCCCATTCTCTCTGCTGCTGCCATGGTCACTTCCTTGGATATTCCACCCATGCAGCCCTGCTCTGACATTAGGTGGGCCATAACTCACTTGAAAATGTCTTCATTTCTGAAGGTGTAAAAACCATGAAAACAGATGTAACACTTTTTATTTTTCCTTTCTAAACATTTGGATGATTATGAAAATATATAACATAGGGCAAAGATTGAAAAGATTTTCATTTTTGCAGAATCTAGGAAAGGTAACTAATAATATTGTATAAAAGAGCATCTAAGACCTCGCCAAATAAGAACGATGCAGTGAATCTAGTGAGGTGAAATTCAACAAGTTAAATGCTTGAGTTTTTAAAAAAGTCAACCTTAGGGCAGCTGGTGGCACAGTGAACAGAGTGCCAGCCCTGGAGTCAGCAGGACCTGAGTTCAAATGCGGCCTCAGACACTTAACTCTTACTAGCTCTGTGACCTTGGGAAAATCACTTAACCCCAATTGCCCTACATTTTCCCCCTTCCAAAAAGGAAAAAAAAGTCAACCTTGCCAGTATAATGGTTACATGAAATTAGTAATTCTCCTTAAAAAGTTCTAGATAGTTCATTTATTTTAAAAGGTAATTGTTTTCTTACATTAAGTTGGTCAGTAGGAAATGCACATCAAGTTTGAACAGATGAAGCATGAACAGCATTATTGTGATTGAAATGCTTTTAGGTTCTGTGCCAATTTTCTACCACTGTACACTTCACTGCTATTTACAACTGTATCAGCTCTAAGGGAAGAATAAATTATTTGTGATTAAAAAAAAATGTTCTAGGTAGACCACAAGCTCAGTAGAATTCACCAATGTGACATGTAGCCAAAAACGTGAATGTGGTCTTTGGGAGCATTCAGAGAGGCATAGAATCTGGTACACTCTAAGTGTGGCCTTCATTTTGAGGATGGACTTGGGACATTCTCTGGACTTCACCACCATGCCTCAGCTGCCTTGTCCCTCAGCTCTCTGTGGTCCCTTTCTCTCACTGGTAAGTTCTTCCTGAAACCTCAGTTTTATGGGAGGGCCCAGACATCTTTCATTCTCCAGATTTCTCTGCTATACCTTCTCAGGTACTTGTCACTGCCCTTAGCTCCCTTATACGTATTATCTTCCCATTAGAACATAAGTTCTTTGAGGGCAGAGACTATCTTTTTGCCTAGCATTTAATAAATGCTTATTGACTTCCTTGACTCTCTTGGTCAGATCACATTGGGTACTTAGTTCTGGTACCATATTTCAGGAAGGATGTTGACAAGTTATGACATCAAAGAATGGTAGTCAGGTGATAAAGGGCATGGAAGCCATGCCATACAAGAATGGAACTAGAGATATTTACCTTAAAGAAGGCAATGGAGAAATGATGAATACCCACAAGTATTTAAAACACTGTCATGTGGAAGAGGGGTTATTAGACTTAACTCTGCTCAAGTCCAGGAGATACAACTTGAATAATGGGTAAAAGTTGCTAAGAGGAGGATTAAAGGCTTGGAATAAAGAAAAAATTCTTAATAAATAGAGCTGTCTAAAAATAGGATTGGCCTCCCTGAGGATAAATCTTTTCTCCCATCCCCCTATATGATTACCATTACCTGTCTAACCTTGCATTATAGTAATTCAAGAAAAAATAACTTTTAGTTTAGATGTGACCTAAGCCATGAGCCACAAAGAGAGAATGATAACTGGAACCAGCCTCAGTCTTATAAGATATTTTTTCTTTGGAAGTTGCCTGGTCTCATGATATTTTAGTTTCCTCAACCATAAAGTAATGGTGTGACTCAAAAGAAGTGTCATTAGATTTTAGTAAGTAATTATATGATTTTCCCATAAGAGTTGGAATGGCTAGTTTTTGGTGGCCTTTCATATGTACCAACAAAATGGCACAATATTTGATAATTTCTTTTATTAGGACCCACCAAAATGACAATCTAATAGTTTTCTTATTTTTTTAAATTAAAATTTCATAATTAAACTCTATGGAAATATTGGAAAGGGAGAGGCAGTCTCTAAAATAAAGGATTGAAATTTTGGTTCAGTGTATCACTGAAACTTTACATACATGTCAAAGAAAACTAAATCTTTTTTGTCTTCTGTTTCTAAGCTAAGACAGGAAATACCTTCAGAAATACCTTTTTTCTTTTTTTTCTTTTTTTTTTTTTTTTTTTGAGGGAAGGCAGGGCAATTGGGATTAAGTGAGTTGCCCAAGTCACACAGCTTGTATAAGTGTCAAGTGTCTGAGGCCGGATTTGAACATAGGTCCTCTTGACTCCAGGGTGGTGCTCTATTCATTGTGCCATCTAACTGCCAGTGCCTTTTTTTTTTTTTTAAACTTGAGAAAACTATAATCTTTCTCTATTGGGTCTAAAAACCTAGAGAGAAAATTTGCCTGCATTTTTGTGCATTCATTAAATAAGGAATTGAAATAAATTCTAAGTACTAGAACAATTCCAGTATATAACCTTATGACATACCATGCATAAAGAAATTAGAACAGCATGACAGAGGAGTATTGAAAAGTTTAAAAATAATTTTACTTGTATATCATCCCTTATGCATCACTCCAGTCTCTGGTGAGGTTACTCCTTTCCCTCCTCTTCTTGCCAAGGCCAGCCCCTCTACGTGGAGCCTTCATTTATCTCTGCCCACAACCTGCTTACTCTCTCCCTATCTATTGGTCCTTCCCTGTTTGCTACCTATAAACACACTTGTGTCTGCTCTATCCCAGAAAAAAACTACACATACTAGATCCTGTGTCAAGCTGTCATCCTAAATCTCCCAATTTTCACAGCCAAATTCCTTGGGGGGAAGAATGCCATCTCTCTCCATTGCGCCACTTCCTTTCCTCTCCAGATCTCTGCTTCACATCACTCAGATATCTAATCGTGGCATCAGGTACACAGCCCAGAAAAGGCGAGCAGAGAGCTGCAGTGGATGTATATTCCTGAACTTGTTATTTGTTATAAAGTATGAGAGGCAGTGTGGCTTAAATAGGGCCTGCCAGGCTCGGTGACTGTCTTGCAAGTAAGTCACTTAATATTCTGCTCCAGGCCACCTTGTAAGACTCTAAGTTACTGGCATTATCATTCTTCATCAGTACAGGTATTCTTCCTTGCCTCCTCCTTTAAAAAAAAAAAAAGTTGTTGAGTAGAATTATCAGATTTTTGTTTGTCACTTGGGTGGGATGTGTATATTAGGTTTATCAACACAAAGTCAGTTAAAAAACAGGGGAACAAATACAAGATGAGAGGGTAAAAACTATCATATAGTCATTTCTAATTTTCCACCTCTCATAAGTAAAATTACATATGAAAGGTTACTGTTGCACGTTTTCCAGGAGTTGTGCCCTCTGTTCCCACAGGTCTGGGCCCTTTGAAGTCAGCGCTGATCTTGAAGATTCCATGGAATTTTTAGATCCTGCAGCTGCTGGCGAAACAGATGAAAGTGGAGACGAGCACATAAGTGATGAAGAGACTGACCTGGGCACAGACTGGGAAAACCTGCCAAGCCCCAGGTTTTGTGATATCCCTTCCCAGCCAGTGGAGGTGCTGCAGAGCCATAGCACACAGGTGTCACAGCCAGCTGCTAGCAGTAGTGCTGGGGGGATGATTTCCTCAGCTGCAGCCTCAGTGACATCGTGGTTCAAGGCTTACACAGGACATCGCTAGCAGCATCAGAGACAATGATAGATCTGCAGAGTGAAAGTTTCTCTCCCACAATGTGTAGTTTTACCTATTCAGTTAAGTAGTGCCTGGAACACAAAATAAATAAACTAATTTTTTAAAAGCAGAATTCAACAAACATTTATTAAAGTTAAACATTTTTATTTACAAAGATTGTCCATGATGATACCATTTTGTAAATTAGGTAGATTCACTGTCATGACCTTCACAACCTACATATCCTTGGGTAAGCACTGAAGATGATGAGTGTTATACAAGTGGCCCGTTTTTCTGTACTGATAGATGGGGGCACTTATCACAAGAGCAGAGGAATTTTGGAAACTTGGTTCTGTTTTATTCACAATACTGAGGATAGTATTTCTCAGAACTCTAGTTTTAAAAACTAATAACAGAAAGTTCTCTTATCCTCTCATTAATATGTAGGGAAGTGACTATATTCGCACATATTTTAAAGTCGTTTTTTACTGATGAAAACTCACAACTTAAACATTTTTAACATACTTACTAGTTCTTGTGCCCACATATTTTGTACAAAGAGCCAACGTGTTAATTTAGAATATTGATTGCTTTTAGAAGTTAGTTATCATGGGTTACCTTTTTTTTTTTAATTGACATGAGTTCACTTGTGCTGCTCAGATTATCAGAATATAATGGAGCACTTGGTCATGGTCTTTCCTTTACTACCCACACACCAAAGAAACACTGGATTTACTTTCTTTAGGACCCATAGCCACAGACAGAAGAGGGAGTAGACACTTGCAATAATGTTCTAGATTTTTAAAAATCTATTTCTTTTATACATAGTCATTTAAGCTCAGTTGGCTAACTAAGAATTCAGTTCCTGCTGGCCTTACTACTGTGTGCTTTGAAATCCAAGTTCATTTTCTGTTAGTGCACTATCTAAAAGGCCCTGTCCTTAGGTGGTCACTCTGGTGGTTTCTTCCAGTGCAAGATTCAATAGGCAAGTGCTCCCAAGGAGAGCCATTCCACTTGTCAAGTTTCTTAGAAATCTTTATTGCTTTGAAGATGCTGTTTTTGCTCAGTGAGACTTCAGAAATTCAAAGTTTGTCCTTCAGAACACTGAGGCTTTTTTTTTCTTCATCATGGAGAAAGCAAATAAAAAATATTCTCTGAACAAGAGATTTTTTTCCAGTGAGATTTGTCTTGTTATTCTCTCCATGACAATCTGTCAAGGAGACTGGTGAGGAGAAGGATTTATTGACAAATATGTATGTGGTTTTTAGATTTTTAATACACAAAGAAAAAAATTCCCATGAAAATACCTGACATCGTTGTCTTTTGTTTTTCCGGTGTGTTTAGGCCAACGTGCCTCGAGAATTAATTTTGAGGCTTGCTCTTCCCATTTCTGTTCTTTCAAGGGAGTAAGGGGGGAGATATACATATAATGGTACTTTGCCTCCAAACAAGAGGATGAAATGCATGATTTTTTTCCTAATGTCAATGTAATTACCACTTGGTAGAAAAACCCAGGGTGTGCTATAATTCTCTTCTGTCTAGTAGATCAGACTCAGTGACCTTCTTGAGATTGTTCATCTTAGGGAGTTCTGGGTATTTTTATATAGCAGGTTTATCAGCCTTTGGTTTATGTCAGAACTCAATAATCTGGGGTCTACTTTTTTTTTTTTTTTTGGAAAATGGTAATGGTAGACTTATTTAAAAAAAAAAAAACCAAAGACATTAAATCTTGTTAGATCTGGGAGTTAAAAAGCATTCAAACAAAAGGGACAGTTCATTGGAGGAGAGTGGAGGATCAGCTAATTGGTAGAGTTTGGAAAGGAAGTTGACTCAGAGTTGAGTACATTGTTTAACCAACAGTCAATAATCATGGTACTCTCAATTGAGCCTACAGTGAGACCATGAATGAGAAAAGGCTTTAGGAATCTGATTTATCTTATACCCTTACTCAGAGCAATCAGCAAAACTTTAAAAACAGAGGAATTTTTGTTGTTACTGTTAAATAGAAGCGCTTTAAGTACTTATAGATGATCTGGTCCTTTGGTATTCATTGAGTGCCTGCTTGTTAGGCTCTCACTTTGGAGATTGTTTTTCCCCATTATTTTGCATTAACCCCACAACGTTAGCATTCTCTTACATACACATTTTAATAACTGAGGTTTTTTTTTTCCACCCTTCTTTCTGCTTCTTTAAATCTTGTCTTTATGAGGTGCAAAAAAAATTTGTAAAAAAGTTTATTAAAATTGAAACTGGTATTTTTTAAAATGAAAAGCCATAGAACTTGGTATGTGTCATGTTTTCCATTTTAAAATCATTTATTGAAACAATGTAATAGTAAAATCCACAGACACCAAAAAGGTTGTTTGAAATGGGCTGTGTTTGAGAAATTTTTTTTGTAATAGAATATATAATTTTTAAAATGTTTTGCACATGTGTAAGTTAACAGGGAATAAAATGGAGTGTCAGTATCAAGTGTGATTGACTGGTTCATTTTGGGGTGATTATGAGAAAAGAACACTAAACCACTTTTTTGCTGAAAAATCCAAATAAATCTGAAAGCTCTTTGCAGCGTCATAATATAGAAATTACCATTTACTCTGCAACTTCCAAACCAATTACAACTAAGCACAAATGTTTTCTAAACTGATATTGTATTACCGCAATAAATCTAAACAGTATTCTATCTAGATATTTGTCCTTTTTCAAGTCCTGATTTTTTCTTTCTACTGAGATACAATGGGCACTAAGGATTAGAATGAAATTTGATAATAAAAGCAATTTAAGGGTTGACTGTACATAATTATCTAGCTAAGAAAAGAACAGAGCTATAAAGGCCTTAATGGGAAGGCATTGTCAGAACAACTGTGGAAGACCTAAGCTATTTCCCTGAGATTTTTTGGAACCCTCTGAGGGTGCATGGGCCTTGACACCTGGGCAGTTCCACATGGGGTAAAAGTAGGAAGGGCTGGAGAAGGGTAACCAGAAATATGTCCTTATCAATTATGTCTTCCGGAAACTAAATACAAGAAACTCTTCCAGGGCAGCTAGGTGGCTCAGTGAATAGAGCACCGGCCCTAGAGTCAGGAGGACCTGAGTTCAAATCTGGCCTCAGACACTTAACACAAAACTAGCCATGTGACCTTGGGCAAGTCACTTAACCCCAATTGCCCTCCAAAAAAAAAAAATGCACCCCCCCCCCACACACACACACACACAAAAACCTTCCTCGGTTTGATGCTGATACGCAAATAGCTTGTGGGAGGTTGGAGACCCAATCATAGTGATCAAGGTGAGGTTTGCCAGGAATGAACCTGTTGCCTTGAGATGGGAGCAGTGGGCTAATTTACTAGTGAAAGATAGGTGGAGGACCACACAAAATATAAGTAGATATTGCAATTAGCCCAAGGAGCCATTGGGCAGAATTAGCTGTTCCTGGGATCATGTCACTCCCACCTCCAGTGGAACCATTACCCAACCTCTTGTCATTCCTGTTAGGACATCAACCTGGCTGTTCAGTTCAGCAGAGCATTTATGATGTCTGATGAATCCCTACATGCCTCACAATTCTAAGCATAAGGAGTCATGGGTAAAGTTTCCCCATTGTTTCTGACTCCAAAGGGGAACATTCTTAATTATGCAGGTACTAGGTCCCTTGGCCATTGCCCAGGAATCAATAGGGATGAAGATCTTCATCTCCCATCTCTTGACCCTCACTTCAATATAGGGGGTCTCTGCCACTATGGTTGTATCCGATCTGATCGATGTGACATCATCACTGTAGTGGTGGACATCATTGCCCCCAGAAAGTGGAGCCTCTTTGAGGTTTCCAAATACCAGATAGCCTTAGGGAATAATAGTGGAGGTAAAAGGGACTCCATTCTCAGGTGAAAATGAATGCTCCTGCCTGGCTCAACTATAGGAAGAGAGAAAAATCATTAGCAATCACACCACCACTGAAGCCTGGTGACCTGGTCTACCACATTGAGGGGTCCCAGAATAGATGCAGTGATCAGCAAGACAATTTTGTCACATGGAATTGCTGTAAGAGGAATTGGTGTCATGAAATACTCTGGCCTCTCATTTCCATAATTCAGAAAGCTATAACTCACCCTTCCTGCCTTGGTGTCAACTAGTGGCTTATCTTGGGCTACTCCAAGGATCTCTATTTGGCTCTAGCCATAAGAACTGGGTATGGAGATTGCTCTAAAAGCTGGTATAGGTAATGACTCCTGAAGAACTCTTCCCTCAATTATCTGCCCCCACAAAACATCACATGAAGCCTGGTTTGCTGACTTTCAATTAAAATGGCAATAGGAAAAATAAGTAAAATGACAATAGAAGCCTGGGAAGAGGAGCCCAGCTCTCCCACATGTGACCCAGTAAACGTCTAAAGCGGGCACCAAGAAATCCAAAGAGAAGCCTTGAGCGAGGCCAAGGACGACAACTTCCCAAGAAGGCCGTGAGGAAGCCGGAGGCATTATCCAGATCCTATTAGAAAGGAAGAAGGGGGCATTTCTTAAGTACTTCATGTATGCCAGATACTGCGCCAAACCCTGAACAGATATCCCATTCGATACAGCTAGGTATATTTGTGGGTGTGTACACATAAATCATGCTATTACGATCCCCATTTTACAGCTGAGGGAACAAACTCAAGTGAAATGACATGCCCAGAGCAGCACAGATGACCAGTGAGTCTGTCTTCTTGACTCCAGGCCCATGTAATGGCAATGGGAATGTGGAGACCTTCCCTGCTTTGAAAATATACTCTGCATCCTAATAGGCCGAATGTAATCCCATGGAGCCTGTGGTGGGAGGAGTTTGCTGAGGACAAGCAGAGGCCACAGGAAGCTGGGAGTCAGAGCCAGATAGATGGTTAGTAGGAAAGCACATCAGGCAAAGAGACAGATAGGCTCGTGAGTAAATATTGGTCTTATTTTGGTTTGTGGGAAGGCTAAAGGATGCTGTGGCTCTCTGGACTGTTATGGCTTATTAACTTCTCTGCGGCTATGATGGAATTGGCTTACCAGTTTGGGGGTTCGGTTTTCTGGTATCTGAATAAATGTTTCACTTCTGTCTTCTATAGGGAGAGTCTGTTATATTTTGCAGCTGAGCACCAGCAGGTATATTTGTAGTGATTTATAGTGATCACTCTTATCCACTGTGCCACCTAACTGCCTATAAGAAAACAGAAGCCAGGAAGCACTCTGATTCCAGGGGCACCAGAAGCTTGTATTTTTCTTACTCCAGTGAAGTAGAAGTTCTGTGAGACCTGAAAGTGCACTGAAACCAGTCCCCTGAGTAGGGGTGGAAGTCAAGAAATCGAGGTCAGGACAAACAGGGACTGTGTCAAGAGACACACAAGAGGTGAGCCCAGGAGAGGTGAGTAACTCCCTAACAACTACAACCAGAGCCTCAGGAAGAAATAAAACATAGACTTTGTATATAAAGGCTACAGGAACACAAACAAAACAAAAACCGAAAATAAGAACTAACGGGGAGGATGGGAAGGAGAATAGCTTCAAACAAAAGTGCAAACTTGACCCAAGCAGTGGACTCTAAAATCAGAATGAAGACAACAGAACTCAGTGACACCACAGATAAAAATACACTGGTGGCAGAGGTGTGGAAAATGGTGGAGTAGCAGGAAAGATTGCAGGGAACTCCAAACAGACTGACAAAACGCAACCTATTGAATTTCAGTGGGGGGTTCAGGAAAAAGTCATTTTTTCAGCCAGTGCCCAGGTCGGCAAAGAGAGACAAAGGTCTGTGGACTCTGTGGGTGGTGTCTAGCTGGGACTGCAGAATGCATTAGATGCCAGCAAAGTTTGAGTCTATGCTTCCAGGAAAGAAGAGGTCCCATCCTAGACCCACATCAGGCCACCACAGAGTGTAGGAACACTTGTCGACGAGCAGCTTTGTCTCACACTACCTAGGCCTGGGTCACAGATCCAGGGTGGTCTGAAGAAGGAACCTGTACACAGAGATGACATTCTGGAATAAACAGTCTTAGATTCTGGGATGTGTATGGAGTAAGGAAGTAAATTCAGAAACAAATGCAAGTGTGGCAAGAGTGGAGTGGCTAGGGCAGGTAGGTGGTGCAGTGAATAGAGCATTGGTCCTAGAGTCAGGAGGACCTGAGTTCAAAGATAACCTCAGACACTTGACCTTGGGCAAGTCACTTAACCCCAATTGCATTACCTTGCCCCCTCAAAAAAAAAAGTGGAGGGAGGTCTGAGTTCCAGCTTCTAGCCCAGTCTGATGCTTATAAAAGAGTAACCAGGGCAGGAATCCTAGACTAAAGGGAAGCTTACAGTTTTCCAGCTGCCTGATATGGCCCGAGTCTACCAGCAGCAATTTCATGTCGCATAGACATAAACTCGAGTCAGAAACTTGCAGAATGTGGCAGCAAATGGGTTTTGCCCTAAATCAGCACTGAAAGCTTGCCATGTTGTAACATAACTTAATACTCCCAAGAAAGCAGCAGGACCAACCCACACTTTCCTTCTAGATGTGCACAGTGCCCATCCCAGAAAGTAGGCTGGAAGAATGAGAAAACAAATCCTATCATACAAAAAACTGCTATGGAGACTGGAATATCTGGTCACATAGATGCTATATTTCAAGAAATCTTAAAAGAACTGCCCCAAGCTCTTAAAAAGCAGAGGACAAAGTAGAAATAGTAAGAATCCACCATTCACCTGGGTGGCAGGAGAAAGGGGGAGTTAAAACTTCCAGGAACATAACACCCCAAATCCAGAAACTTCCAGGTCAAAGAAAAGATAATGCAACACTACAAAGAATTCAAGTACCAGAAAGCTACAGTCAGGATCACAGTTAGCAGCCAATACCAAAAAGGTGTCAAGAACTTGGAATAAAATATTCTAGAAGACAAAGGATAAAAACTTATGGCCAAAACTAACTTATCCAGCAAAACTGAGTATAATCCTACAGGGGAAAAATGAATACTTAATAAAACAGAGGAGGGGCAGCTAGGTGGCACAGTAAATAGAGCACTGGCCCTGGAGTCAGGAGGATCTAAGTTCAAATCCAGCCTCAGACACTTGACATACCTCCTAACTGTGTGACCTTGGGCTAGTCACTTAAACCCAATTGCCTTGCCTTACCCCCTCAAAAAAAAAAAAAATAAAAACAGAGGAATTCTAAGCATTCTTCATGAAAAAACCAAAGTTGCATAGAAATCTTGAAGTTTAAACACAGTATTAACACAAACATAAAAAGGTAAACACAATTTGATAAAATACAAAAAGGGGGTGTGTGGCAGTAGCTACATGGCACAGTGAATAGTGTCAGGCCTGAAGTCAAGATGACTCATCACTCTGAGTTCAAATCCAGCCTCAGACACTACTATGTGACCTTGGACAAGTCACTTAACCCTATTTGCTTCAGTTTTCTCATCTATAAAATGAGTTGGAGAAGGAAATGGCAAACCACTCCAGTATCTTTGCCAATTAAACCCAAAATGGGGTCATTAAGAGTCAGACATGGCTGAAGGACAAGTATCCACAATTACAAAGGACTAAAACATAAATTCCAAAAGTGGGCAATAACGCCCCCTAGGGGTGCTGGAAAAAATGTAAGGTATCTACTACCAAAAACACCAAACAAGGAAATCGGGTCAAGAAGATTCAAGATTCACTTAAAAATCAAGAAACTTTCTAAAAAACCATAGGGAAAAAGACACCTGGATACCATGTGTCAATAAATCATTTTAAAAAAATTCAGCTGTGGAAAGCAGAGGGCAAAGTGATAGAATCCATGGTGAATTCCTGAAGGCAAAATTGGGGAGAGAGAAAAAAACCAAACCAAACCAAAATCCAGAGCTTCTGGGTCACAGCCAGGGTCACGTATTACTTGCCAGCAACTACTATAAAGGAGAGAAAACTTTTTAATCCTTTCACATTCCATACCAAAGAAGAAGAATTACAACCAAATTGTGATCAAATGTTACATTCAAATAGGAGAGAAGAAGCCAGTGTCCCTTTGGGATCCCACTATCTTCAGGGATGGCCCAGGGAGTTAAATGAGACAAACACAGGGGTTGAGGGTGGCTTTATTTTGGTCTAAAAGTAAAGAAAAAAAAAGATGACGAATCCGCTAGGAAAAAATGAGGCATAAGGATGAGAGGGGTACTATTTCTCCTAATTAGGGTGCGTGAGAAGAGTGTGACGCCACGGAAGAAAGGGCACAGGGAACCAGCATCACAAGAACCTCACCTATCTGAGCTGGACAGCGGAGGGCTGGACATGCAGAATTTGGTATAAACACTAAATTCAACAGGGTTTCAGGTGAACACAGGGAGAGGGGAATTCAAGAGAGAGGGTAGAATAATAGAGAGGAGGGTTAAAACAAAAAAAGTCCCACCTAAAAGGAACCAAGGCTAGTAAGTTAAGGATATGAAAGGAAATTTTCTGGGGCAACAAATGGGAGATACACCTCAGGCTTCCTTATTCAGGTTTAGAAAGACATGCATTCCAGGTCTGAATGTCCAGACAGATCAGTAATCTTGCAGGATTAATCAGTAGCAGCCTTGAAAGCACTGTCATGTGGGAGATACCTGAGGACAACATCCTTTACATGACCTGAGCCACACAGATATTAACTGCTCAAGAGTTAATTGCAAATGGAAATTGAATAGCAAAAAATAATACCTTTTTATGATTCTTTATGTTCTCCACTGTTAAGAGGTCTGTCATTTATTCAAAGAACTCTGTTTGTAGTTAGAGAATGACTGCTTTTTTCCCTCCAATTTATTAATTATCTTTAGTTTTCAACATTCACTTTCACAAGTTTTAAATTTTCTCTCCCTCCTTCCCCCCTGCCTCCCCAAGTGGCATGCAATCTGATTTAGGTTCTAGGCATACATTCCTATTAAAAACATTTTCACATTAGTCATGTTGAACAGAAGGATTATAACAAATGGGAGAAACCCTGAGAAAGAAAAAAAAATAGTCTGCTTCACTCTGCATTGCAACTCCATAGTTCTTTCTCTGGAAGTGGACGGTATTTTCCATCACAAGTCCTTTGAAATTGTTTTAGGTCCTTGCACTGCTGAGAAGGGCTAAGTCTATCAAAATCAGTCATCGAACACTATGACTGTTAGTATGTACAATGTTCTCCTGGTTTTGCTCACTTCACTCAGCATCAGTTGATATAAATCTTTCCAGGGTTTTCTAACATCTGGCTGTTTATCATTTCTTTTAGCACAATAGTATTCTATCATATTCATATTACATAACTTGTTCAGCTATTCCCCAATTGATGGCATCCCTTCAACTTCCAATTCTTGGTTACCACAAAAAGAGCTGCTATAAATATTTTTGTACATGTGGGTCCTTTTCCCATTTTAATGATCTCTTTGGGATACAGCCCTAGAAGTGATATGGCTGGATCAAAGGGCATGCACATTTTTACAGCCTTTTGGGCATAGTTCCAAATAACTCTACAGAATGACTGGATCAGTAGTGACTGCTTTTGAACTCAAGAACTAACCAGCTGATTTTTATTTATCACCTGTAAGATTCCCTTTGCACTTTCAAACCTCTTACAACACATTCCAAGTAAAAATCAGAGCAGCCCCTGTTCGGTATTTAACGTGGTAGAAAAAATAATCCTTAAGGAAGATAAAGAAGTCAATTTAATAAGAGATTTAGTTGCCTTTTTAGGCATCTAACAAATTTTTAAAACACCAACACAGCTAGAAACTGGAAGAAAAAGAGCAGAAATTTCATTCTACCTTCATAATTGAAGGAAAAGCTAAAATTTACTAAAAATTATTGAAAATTAAGATAGCATTTTCCCATACAAATTCATAGGGAGGGGATTCTGGCACAGTAGTTCAGAAAATTCCAGGTTCTCCAGATTTCCCCCGCAAACAAGATAACAAGAGCACCTTGGGTAAACATAGAGTGGTAAAAATAATAGGAGTAGGGTCGGCTAGGTGGCGCAGTGAATAGAGCACCAGTACTAGAGCCAGGAGGACCTGAGTTCAAATTCGATCTCAGACACTTAACACTTAGCAGCCGTGTGATCTTGGGCAAGTCACTTAACCCCAATTGCCCCTCCAAAAAGGAAAAAGATAAAATAAAATAATAGGAGTGGGACCAGAACAGTGGTTCTTCTGGGACAATCAGAGAAGATCTGAAGAAAAATTCCAGGATGAGATTCAGTCAGCAAAAAGTAACACTTCCAGGCTAGGGCCCTTAAACAACAACAACAAGCCTTGGGGTTACTGGTTTGGAAGGCTGACTCACACCCAACCACAGGAACTGTTCCTCCCTGACAGTGAGGGGAGTTCAGCATCTGAGCTGGGAAGATCAAGGGAACCTGTGGTGAAAAAGACAGCCAAACCCAGCTGCACAGGAGAGATGCTTGGCCTAGGGTGAGATGGAACCAGCACACACTCAATGAGTGCAGAAGCAGTGGGACAGGAATGCTGCTGGTTGTGGGCACTTACAGGAGACTGGATCCAGATCTTGGTTTTGGTTCTAGGCCAGATGGTGTAATGGTAATGGAATCTGAAGATGCCCTGGTATTGGTAACCTAACAGGTACTTAGCACTTGGTTTTGGGTTAAGTGTTAAGACCCAGAGCTTGTGAAAATACCACAGTGGGATAAACTTGCTGACGTGACGAGAGGGAGCCAAACAATGAGGAGCTGATGCCATGTATGGGGAGAAGCCCAAGTAGAGAGAGGGTAAAAGAACTTTTGGGGCAGCATCATGGAGGCAGAGAGAGAGAGCTGCTAGGGGCCAGAGTTGCAGAGGGAGATGGAGAGGGAGAGGGAGAGAGAAAGAGAGAAAATTGCCAGCCTGAGCTGCCTGGGACTTCTGAGGGCCACCTGGAGCTGCCGAGACTAAGGAGGCATGACTGTGGTGCTGGTACTTTGTTGGTTTTGATGTAATTTTGTCAGATTTGTTTGTTAATGGAGGCCTCAGACCTTGTTGTTGGATCTAGGTTGATTTCAAAGGCAGAGTGAATTGATGAGGATTTTGCAACATATATGAACATGATTGTGGCTTTGTTAAGCCTTGCCTTCCCAGGAACAGAAACTGCTGAGAACTTGCCTTGGGTCAAGATGAAGAAAAGAGCTCTCCTTGGGTACTGAATGCTGTGCTGATAGTGTAACCTAGTTGTGACCTAGGGGTGGATGGCCTTTGTTTTCCACTGCCCCTTGAGAGGATGCTTGGTAGTGGCTGCTCATGCTTGGCATCACAAAGGGGAGGACTGAAGGAGGATCTGAGGTCAGAAGCACCATCCCGCATAACCCATTGTTTTGATTACAAAAACTAAGCAGCTAATAATAAAAAAATGAAAAGGCAAAGTATTAACAATGCAGCCAGAGAGAATTACTATGGGAATAGAGAAGGGTGGGATTAATCTTCAGAGGAACCTGAAGTAAGAAAACCCTCTTCTACACCAAAGAGTAACGTGGTTGCCTGCCCAAAAAAAATTCATAGAACTTAAATTTTTTTTTTAAAAAAACCAAATGAGAGAGCCTGAGGAAAAACTAAAAAAAAGTAAGAAAAAAAAGGATTATTAAAAGAAAGTCAATGAATTAGAAAAGGAGATCTAGAATTTTAAGGAAGAAAATGAATCCTTGATCATCAGAATTGGGCAAGGAGAAGCTAGAGAAGTTATAAGAGATCAAGAAATAACAAAACAAAATATAAAGAATGGAGGGGGCAGAGCCAAGATGGCAGCACAGAGACAGGAAAACTCCATGAGCTCCCCCCATAACCACCTCAAATACCTATAGAATATTACTCTAAATAAATGTTACAGCTACAGAACCCACAAAGTGACAGAGAGAAACAAATCTCCCACTGAAAGCAGCCTAGCAGGCAGACATCACAGGTGCATCACGGCTCACTAGGAGCCAAGACTAGCCTTGCCTGAGTGGGCAGCTTTAGCCCCAGGAAGGCCCTGACCAGCAGTGGCTAGAGCGGAGTTCAGGAGTGTGGATCACCAGCAGTTGTGGCGGTTTCCAGAAATATCAACCCATAAATGCCAGTGACAAAGTAAAAGGTCAGTGTAGTAGTCTGTTGGAACTGGGCGGGGCAGAGGTGCATTCCAGCCTTTGCTACCCAGAACCAGAAGTGGCAGAGGCTCAGCTGTGCAGCTGAAACTTTGGATCTACAGAACCCACAAAATGATACAGAGAAGCTAACGTCCCGCTGAGGACAGCCCGGCAGGCCGGCAGGAAGTGGCCAGCATAGTTCTTTGGGAGCAGAGCCCAGCCCTGCTCAAGCTGGAGGTTTTAGCCTCAGGGAGGGCCAGACCACTTGCCAGCTGGAGGGCCTTCAGATCACCAGTAGCTGTGGCAGATTCCAGAATTATCAATCCATAGATGCTAAGGACAAAGTGAGAGGTCAGTGCAGTATGGACTTTGGGATCCAGTAATTTGGGAGTGTGGTTGACCTTTGCCCCCAGGAGGAGAAGCAGCTGAGGCACAGTGGCCATGCAGCTGCAGCCACATGGAAGCTTCAGCTCCTGGCCTGCAGATTGTACGGGGACCAAGCGACCAGTCTGATGGATAATAACTCTTGCTTTAACCTGCTTGGGTCTGGATCACTGTCTAGGGTGGAGGCCTGGGGGTGTGCGACCAGGTTGACAGAGCGTGTGAAGGCTTCAGAGAGGACAACCAACTAATGCCTTCGGCAGCTGAGAAAACCCCAGCAATTGGGACAAAGCGCCCCTGTCTGGTAGCAAAGTCCTACCATGTCAAAAAGGCCAAAAGTCAAATTGAGTGGCAACATGAGCAGGTAAAGGAAGCAAAGCAAGCATAGCAGTCCAACCTTAGATTCCCTTTTTGGGGACAAAAAGGATCAAAGCATGAAACAGGAGGAAGACAGTGAAGTCAGAACTCCTGCACTAAAAGCTTCCAAGAAAAATACGAGCTGGTTACAGGCCATGGAGAAGCTTAAAAAGGATTTTGAAAACCAAATAAAAGGGGCAGCTAGGTGGCGCAGCGAGTAGAGCGTTGGCCCTGGAGTCAGAAGGACCTGAGTTCGGATCCGGCCTCAGACACTTAATGCACACACAAACAAAAACCTAGCCGTGTGACCTTGGGCAAGTTGCTTAATCCCAATTGCCCTCGAAAGAAAGAAAGAAAGAAAGAAAGAAAGAAAGAAAGAAAGAAAGAAAGAAAGAAAGAAAGAAAGAAAGAAAGAAAGAAAGAAAGAAAGAAAGAAAGAAAGAAAGAAAGAAAACCAAATAAGAGAAATGGAGGAAATATTGGGAAGAGAAATGAGAATGCTGCAAGAAAATTATGAGAGTCAATAACCTGACTGAAGTAAATAACACCTCAAAAAATAGACTAGCACAAATGGCAAAAGAGGCTCAAAAAGGCAAAGAGAAGAATGCCTTAAAAAGCCAAATTTTCCAGATGGAAAAAGAATCACAAAAACTCACTGAAGAGAATCATTCCTTCAGAATTAGACTGGTGCAAATGGAAGCTAGTGACTTTATGAGAAATCAAAATGCTATTAAACAGACCCAAACAAATGGAAAAATAGAAGGCAATGTGAAATATCTCATGGGAAAAACTACTGACCTGGAAAATAGATCCAGGAGAGATAATTTAAAAATTATTGGACTACCTGAAAGCCATGATCAAAGAAAGAAACTAGAAATCATCCTCTAAGAAATTTTCAAGGAAAATTACCCTGATGTTTTAGACCCAGAGGGCAAAATATCCACAGATCACCTCCTGAAAAAAAGCCCAAAAAGAAAACTCCTAGGAATATTATAGCCAGGTTCCAGAATTCCCAGATCAAGGAGAAAATATTACAAGCAGCCAGGAAGAAACAATTTCAATATTGTGGAAACACAATCAGGCAAACAAAGCATCTGGCAGCTTCCACACTGAGGGACAAAGGGCTTGGAATATGATATTCCAGAGGTCAAAGGAGCTGGAATTGAACCCAAGAAATCACCTACTCAGCAAAACTTGAGTATCATGTTTCAGGGGAAAATATGGTCATTCAGTGGAATAGAGGACTTTCAAGCATTCTTGAGGAAAAAACAAGAGTTGAATAAAAAATTTGACATTCAGATACAAGAAGCAAGAGATGCCTGAGAAGGTAAACAGGGAAAAGAAATCATAAGGAACTTATCAAAGTTGAACTATTTACACCCTACAAGGAAAAACGATAATTGTAACTGATGAAACTTTTCTCAGTATGAGAAGTTGAAGGGAATAGAAATGTGTATATACATACATACATATCTATGTCTATGGGTATATGGGCTTATGAATACATATATATGAATGTGTGTATATACATGTATAAAATGTGTGTATACCTGTACAGATATACATAGATAGAGGGCACGGGACCAATTTAATAGGAAGGGATGATACTTAATAGGTGAAATTAACAGGTGAGAGAAGAATATAATGAGAGGAGATGGGGAGTGACAGAATGGGGGAAGAGGCAAGGGAAAATGGTCACAATGGAGGAGAAGAATAGGAAAGCAAAAAGGATTGGGTCAACATTATTCTCATTGAATTTGGCTTAAGGAGGGAATGACATACACACTAAATAGGGTATCTCACCCTATAGGAGAGTAGGGGGGAAGGGGATGAGAGGGGGGATGATGGAAGGCAGTGCAGGCTTAGGGGGAGGGAAGTTGGAAGCACCCACTTTTGAAAAGGGACAGGATCAAAATAGAGAATAGAACAAGTGGGAGGTGGGATAGGAGAGAGGGAAATATAGTAAGTCCTTTATAATATATCCACTATGGAAATGTTTTGCATAGCTACACATGTACAACCTATACTGAATTGCTTATCTTCCCAGTAAGGGTGGGTGACAAGGGAGAAAGGGAAAGAATCAGGAATTCAGTTTTAAAATCAAATGTTTAAATATATATTATTACTATTATTATTAGATTAGTTAGGTAAAATTATTTTGACTTTACCTACCCATGAACAATAAATAAAACAAATAAAAGAATCAGGAATTCAATTTTAAAATCAAATGTTTAAATATATATTATTACTATTATTATTAGATTAGTTAGGTAAAATTATTTTGACTTTACCTACCCATGAACAATAAATATTACTTCAATTATTTAGATCTGAGGTTTTTTTGTATAAAAAGTATTTTGTTTATATTCATATAGTTCCTGTGTCTGTTTTAGCAAGTATACACTCAATTATTTTGTTCTGTCTAGGTATTTCAAATGATCTAAAATAATATTGAATAATATTGCTGACACATAATGTAGTTTCTCTATTTTCACTTTTCTGTAACTGAGATCATGATTACTATCTCTGCTTATTTTACATAATAAATTCTACTCTTGTCCTTTATTTTAGTCTTTGTGTGCATCTCTCATTTTTATTTTTCCTGAAAGCAACATATTGTTGAATTCAAATTTTTAATCTACTACTACCCATTTGTTTTATGGGTAAATTCAACCATTCACATTCTAAACTACAATTACTTGTGTATTTTCCTCCTTCCTATTTACCCAATCTCTCCTCCTCTGCTTTATTTCTACCCACTGCCCTTTATTTCTACCCTCCTATTCCCTAAACTACCCACCCCTCCAAGAGTCTCTTCCTCCAACCTCTCTCTTTGCCTTCTTTATGAAATTAGAACTTTTGTGTCTTTCTAGATAAAGTTCCCTATTTACCACATTCTGATGAGAGTAAGGTTGCACCATTACTTGCCATCCCCTTAACTGGCATCTTTTTATGCTTCATTTGCATTATTCCTTTTTATCTCTCCCAACAGCTGCTTTTTTCTTTGTTTTCTTTTTGTTTTTTAAAATTTGTTTTAGTTTTCAAAATCCATTTCCATAAGATTTTGAGTTGTAAATTTTCTCCCTGTCTTTCCCCTATCCTTCACCCCAAAATAGCAATCCTACTGAATACCACTTCCCCCAATCTGCTCTCTCTTGTATCCTCCCCCATCTCCCCTAACTTTCTAGTAGGGCAAGATGGATTTCTACACAACCCAGTGCCTGTATATCTTATTTCCAAGTTGCATGTAAATACACACACACACACACACACACACACACACACACACACACACACACACATACTTTAACATTGATTTTAAACCTGATTTCTAGATTCTTTTCCTTCTTCCCTTGCCACTCACCCCTGCTGGGAGGAAAAGTAATTCAATATGGGTTATACATGCATAGTTATCCAAAACATTCCCACAGCAGATATATTGTGAAAGAATGAATATATTTCCCTCCGTCCTATCCTGCCTCACACTTATTCTACTTTCTATTTTGACCCTGTCCCTTTTCAAAAGTCTGTGCTTCTAAGTCCCCTCCCCGCCCCATCTGCCCTCCCTTCTATCATCCCCCCTCTCATCCTGTTCCCCCCTACTTTCCTGTAGGATAAAATACCCAATTGAGTGTATATGTTATTCCCTCCTTAAGCCAAATTCAATGAGAGTAAGGTTGACCCATTCCCTTTCACCTTCCTGCTGTTCCCCTCCATTGTAACAGTTTTCTCTTGCCTTTTATATGAGATAATTTACCCTTTTCTATCTCTTCCTTTCTCCTCTCATTATATTCCTCTCACCTCTTAACTTTAGTTTTTAGATATCATCCCTTCATATTCAACTCATCCTGTGCCCTCTATGTATACACTTGCACACACTCACGTATATTTATACATATAGATATATCTATATGTATGGATACATATAGATACATGTATAAATTCCCTTCAACTACCCTCCTACTAAGAAAAGTCTCATAAGTTAAAATTATCATTTTACCGTGTAGGAATGTAAATTAGGGTTCAATTTTAATAAATTCATTATGATTTCTTTTCCCTTTTTACCTTCTCATTCTTCTCTTGCTTCTTGTATTTGAAAGTCAAATTTTTCCTCAACTTTTTTTCATCAATAATGCCTAAGTCTTCTATTTCATTGAATGACTGTATTTTCCCTTGAAACATACTCAGTTTTACTGGGTAGGTGATTTTTGGTTTTAAGATCCTTTGACCTGCAGAATATCATATTCCAAGCCCTTTGATCCCTCAGTGTAGAAGCTGCTAGATCCTGTTATCCTGATTGTCTTTCCATAATACTCAAATTGTTTCTTCCTGGATGCTTGTAATATTTTCTCCTTGATCTGGGAGCTCTGGAATCTGGCTATGATATTCCTAGGAGTTTTCTTTTGGGGATCTTTTTCAAGAGGCAATCAATGAATTCTTTCAATTTCTATTTTGCCCTCTGGTTCTAAAACATCAGGGCAATTTTCCTTGAGAATTTCTTGAAGGATGATTTCTAGGTTCTTTTTTTTTTTTTTATCATGGCTTTCAGGTAGTCCAATAATTTTTAAATTACCTCCCCTGGATCTATTTTCCAGGTCAGTGGTTTTTCCAATGAGATATTTCACATTGCCTTCTATTTTTTCATTTGTTTGGATCTGTTTAATAGTATCTTGATTTCTCATAAAGTCATTAGCTTCCATTTCCTCCAATCTGATTTTGAACAAATGATTCTCAAGTGAGTTTTTAAAATTCCTTTCCCATCTGGCAAATTTGGCTTTTTAAGGCATTCTTCTCCTCATTGGCTTTTTTGGGCCTCTTTTGCCATTTGAGTTACTTTATATTTTAAGGTGTTATTTTCTTCAGTCAGGTTGTTGACTCTCTTTTCATTATTTTCTTCCATCATTCTCATTTCTCTTTCCAGTTTTTCCTCCATTTCCCTTACTTGATTTTCAAAATCCTTCTTGAGTTCCTCCATTACCAATTCATATTTTTTGGAACTTTTGATGCAGGACTTCTGACTTTGTTGTCTTCCTCCCATTATATGCTTTGATCCTTTTTGTCCCCCAAAAAGGATTCTATGGTCTGTTAGTGCTTCCTCTGCCTGCTCATACTGCCAATTATTTGACTTCTGAGCTCTTTGCCACAGTAGAACTCTGTTTCCAGAGAGGAGAGCATATGTTGTCAGAGGAGGGCGCCTTCTCTACATACACCACATTGGCAAACTGGTGTTTCTCACCTCAGGACCACCACCCAAGAAAGTGACTCAGGTCCAAGCAGGTCAAAGCAAGAGTGATTACCCTCTGAATGGCCTCCTGGCCCCCCTATGATCTGTAGGCCAGGAGCTCCTGAGGCAGTCATTTGGTAGAAGCTGCAGCCACCTCTCACCCCAGAGGCAGGGGCCAGACTGCACCCTTCCTTTCCAACATAATTCCCAACTGACCTTTTACCTTCTTTTTGGTGTTTATGGGTTTAAAAGTCTGGAAACTGCCACAGCTGTTGGTGATTCACTCTCCTGAAGTCTGCTCTGGCCACTGGTACCTCCCTGGGGCCAAAACCGGACAGCTCACACCGGACTGCTCTTGGCTCCCAGCACATTGCAATGAACTCTTCCTGTCAGCCTGCCAGGCTGCCTTCAGGGGGAGATTTGTTTCTCTCACTTTGTGGGTTCTATAACTCTAAAATTTGTTTAGTCATATTTTATAGGTATTTGAGGTGGTTGTGGGGGGAGATCATGGAATTTCCTGCTTCTACTCTGCCATCTTGGCTCTGCCCCCTCTCCCTACAGTTTTACTTTTTTAGAATCACTCCAGCATATTCAGCTCAGCCCAAGCCTTTCTTTCAAACTACCCAAATAATGATAATCTTAATCATGAGTACTGTTAATATTTTTACATATATGTACTGAACAATTTGACTTTATTGCGTCCCTTATAATTGGTCTTTAACATTTACCTTATATTTCTCCTGGATGTTCTCCTCTCCTAACATGCCGAATTTCCCCTTAAGTTATGGGAATTTTGTCATTAAAAACTAAAAGTCATTCAGTTTGTTAAATGCGTATTTTTATTTTCATTTAGGATTATATTTAACTTTGGGGGTAAATTACCCTTGATCATAAACCTAGTTTTTTTGTTCTATGGAATGTTGTATTCCAAGACCTATGGTCCTTCAATGTAATAACTGCTAGGTCTTGTGTAATGCTTATTGTAGCTCCATATTAAAAAAAAAATTTTTTTCTTGCTCCTTGCAATAATATTATGTCCTTATTCTGGGAGTTCTGAAACTTGGCTAAGTTTTCCTACAAGTTTTCATTCTGGGCTCTCTTTCAGATGGTATTTGGTGAAAAAAAATTTTTTTTTGCTTTTTGGAGGGCAATTGGGGTTAAGTGATTTGCCCAAAGTCACATGTTTAGTAAGTGTGTCAAGTGTCTGAGGCCGGATTTGAACTAGGTCCTCCTGACTCCAGGGCTGATGCTCTATTCACTGTGCCACCTAGCCACCCCTTGGATTTTTTTTTCCTATTTCTGCTTTGTCTTGTTTTAGAACTTCAAGGCAATTTTCCTTGATAATTTTTTTATAATATTGTATGAAGATTCTTCTTTAATTGTAATTTTCAGGTAGTCTAACTATTCTTATATTATTTCTCCTTGACTTGTTCTCCAGATCAGTTGTATTTCTGATGCGATGTTTCACTTTCTATTTTTTCATTCTTTTGATTTTATGACTTCCTGATGTCTTATAACATCATTAGCTTCCCCTTGCCCAATTCTAGTTTTTGAGGAATTATTTTCTTCTTTAAGTTTTTGATTCTCTATTTCAAGTTGGTTGATTTTCTTGGATGCTTTTCTTTTTTCCTTTTCCCCTTGATCTTTCTTATTTGATTTTTACAATCCTTTAAGTTTTTCCAATAACTTTTTGTCCTTGGACCTATTTGACACTTCTCATTGAAAAAGAGTGGCTTTTTTTTTAAAGTTCCCTTATCTTTTGAATATGAACCCAGATTTTCTTTATCCTTATAGTAACTATCTTACTATAGCAATTAACTTATTTTTATTTTTAGCATCGATGTGTAATCAAGTTGTATTCCCAAATAAGGAGGAATGATGCCCAAAGTATCAAGTCCTTCTTACTGTTATTTTCTTAAGTCTATCTTGGGGCCCAACTTTGGGCTCTCCCTTCTACTCCTAAGCCACAGCTATGGCACCCAGCCACTGTCCCACAAATGATCTTGCTCCCTGTGGTTCCTCAAGTGGCTGCAAATTACAGCTGTTTTCCCTGCCCTGGAATTGAAACCAGGGACTCTGCTCTCTTGTAAGTGCCCACAGCCAACAGGATCCCCACCCCTCTTTATTGCATTCACCAGGTGCACTCACCTACCTCCTTCTCCCCACAGTCACAGCTCAGGGTGCATCTGGTTAGCACAGCTGTGCTTGGCGTTCCTCAACAGTGGAAAGGGCCTTCAATCTTCTCCCACTCAAGTTGTCAGAAACCCGCACTTTCTGCAAAATAAGTTTCTAAGGCTGAGGCTCTCTCAACCCTGCTGCCCCCAGAGCTTGCTTGCTTGCTTATTTATTCATTCATTCATTCATTTTTAAAGCAATTGGGATTAAGTAACTTGCTCAAGGTTACTCGGTTAGTTATTTTTATGTGTGGGTGCTAATTTTCTGAGGCCAGAACTGATCCTGGGTCTTCCTGACTCCAGCTGCCCCAGAGCTTATTTATTGATTCTGCAAGAATCAGCCTGGAATCTTCTCATGTTATCTTAGGAGGACAACAGCTTTATCCCTGTTTATTTCTGCCGCTCTGAGGTTATGGTTTTTTGTTTTTCTGTGGAGGAAATTTGGAGAGCTTAAAGTTTTCTGACCTACTCCACCATCTTCCCTCTAATGGGCTTTTCAAACCATGTAAGTAGTGGGAGTCCATGAGGCTTGGAGAGTTCAATGATAGCTATGGTAACATGGGGTAAAGTAAGCTTCATGCACTTCTGCCATATTTAGTTGGGTTTCAGAAACTTGAGGCATGTGTGCTACGGATTCACTCAAGTTAACAGTAATAACTAACACAATGCTCACAAAGTGTCTTACTTGTTCACATTTGTGATGTGAAATATTAAGGTTTTTGTTTCTTTACCACAACAGCTCTGGGAAGCAGGAGAGGGAGGAGTAAGGAATATCCCATTTTATAGACAAAATTACTTTGTTTATATATCCAAGGTAATGCACACAGTAGGATATGTACTCAAGACAGGGTATGAACACAGGTTTTCTAATTTAAAAGTCAGGGCCCTTTCCACCACACCAGAGCTGTCCCTATAACATTGAGCCTTAAACCCTCCAACTGCCTGTTTCTTATGCTTTGACTATGCCATTTTGATCTCATCCATAACTCTGCCTCAAAAATATGTCTGCCTCCTGTATAACTAAGAAATATGGTACTGGGATGTCAAGCGAAGGACTGACATTTAAAAGTAAGATTGATTTTCTTCAATTTATTATTTTATTTTTAAAAACATACTTTCTGTGAAGCCTTGACAACCAGTCCCTCAATAATTTCCCCATTTTATGAGCTGAATTTACAGTCAGTACTATATACAATGATTCCTGTGTCATTAATATCCTCAGCAAGATCCCTTGTCCCTAAATCCCTTAAGGGTAGGGACAGTTGTCTATATACATTAGGGTCCTCCTCACCCCTAAATATTAAGTACCAGGCATTTTATAAGGATTACAGACTGGGTTAATAGGCAAAACTCATTAGAGGTCCATCTCTTCCAACTACTTGTAGTTTCGTAACCTTTATAAGGTTCAATTTTACCTGTAAAAGGGGACTACCTTCAAAACAACTCTATTGTGCACTTAAGTATGTATGGATTGAATGATCTATATTACACAGGTTTTAGAAATAACCTATATCATGCCTGCAAATAAATGTTTCTTTGACACATTACTGAGCTGCAGCAAGGGAGATGGCTTGGTGTGAAAGAATTGGCCTTGGATCTGGAGCCTAAGACCTGGGTTCAAACCCCAGCTCTGCCATTTATAAGGTGTATATGGCTCGGGTCAAGTCATTTACATCCTTTCTGGTCTATTTCTTCATCTGCAAAATGAAGAGATTAGCTGACTCCAAAGATCTCTTTTAGTTCTCAATGCCCACAGCTTACCAGGTTAAGCTTTAAAGGGCTACAAATCTATTCCCCTTCCCTACCCTTGCTTCTGAATTTAGCACCTTTCCCAACTAAAATAGGTCATGTAACTTTTCAGCAGAAAACACAATCTTTGATATTCACACAACTATGAGCATTCACATTTTATTACTAACCTGATTTTCACTTTTATGTTGACAACCATCCATATTCATGGCTACGCAGAGAAAAAAATGAAAGGCACAATGCAAATTCATATCTACAAAATGGAGTCAAGTATTCAAAGTTTTTTAATCCCCTCCAGAAAGTAATAAAAATAAACTCTTAAGTGTGTGACAAACTGAAAAAAATGGAAAAGTGGCTTAAATTTGTGGCTCACCCCCTACCTCTAGCTGCCCATTGACCTGTGGCAGAGCTCTACCAAGATAAACTTTTCATCAGGAAAGTAGCCAGAAATTGGAGCCAGAAAGTAGATTAAAGATGGCAAGTTCTCCCCCTCCCTTTTTTAACCTCCGGGTTCTTCTAACATCGTGGCTGGAGCCTTTCTCTGCCCAATCCCGGAGTGCCTCTAATATCCTCTGCTTTTTATGGGTTATTTCATAGTTTCTGCTAGGAAAAGTGCATATTATCAGAAGTAATAATGTTATAAAGAAATGTATACAGAAAAATATTTTCAGAAATCTCTAGCATAAGTTTTTGGTGATCATAAGAACCTAGGAACTCTCGCTTCCCAGATTCAATATAACTTTCCTTTTTTACTTTTGTGCCATTTTCTAGGAATGTTACCCCATGAAAGCTGACTGTACACTGAAAAATAAGACCAATTATCGATCATGGTCTGGTCTGTTTTTATACAAGCCAACTCTGGGCAAAGAGGTAGCCTATGTTCAGATCCATACAGTATTAAAAAAAGGGGGGGGGATCTATTTTCTTAGAATCAACTCCTAGAACTCCGAAGATATTTAGATACAAAACTCTTAACTTTACATATGAGGAAAGTGAAGTCCAATAAAATGACTTGCCCAAAGTCACAGCTAAATAAATCACAGAGCTGGGACTCAATTTCAAGTCCTCTGGCTTAGTGTTCCTTCCCCCCAATTTGAAATCTTTTTCTTCTTGCCACAACTGCCTCCCATTCAAAATGTTGAAAAAAAAAAAAAGGCTCCATAAAACTCAGGTCCTATTTAGAATTTATATTTTATTGAAGTTAAAAACAATTATAACCAGACAATATGGAAAAAGTAAAACAATTTTGTAATCTGACTATACAGTACTTTTTATTCACTGAGTTTCACTAATATAACAGAGGGTTTTCTTTTAAAGTTGTCCAGTTAAGCCATCATCTTGGGATTTTTTAACAAGCAATCTCCTCAGTATTTAGAGTTTCTTCCCAGAAACATTCATATATTATATTGGAAACATTCATATTTTATTCAGGAAACATTCTTGTTTTATACAGGATATACAAATCTGAGACAAGATACTTGGGCACACAACTATAGCTGCAACACTTTCCAAGCTGCATTGTAGTGATTAAGTTGTTCAGCCAGCTGTTGAATATGTACAAGTTTTTAATAATGCTATTTACAGAGGAGCTAAAAGTGCTCATCTCCAAGTAAAGGCCACACTCTGGTTTCATAGCCTGTGAAAACATCAATTATATACACTGTAAACAACACAGGGCATGACATTCAGTTGCTAATCACAAATAACCCCAGAGAATCAAGCATACAGTGATGAGTGATTTCTTTAAAAACCACATACCAGAATTTGTACATCTGGATTGACTGTCACTCCCTTCAAAGTAAGGAGATATGTACTCATTCCACTAATCTGCATTTGGAAATTTTCTCCTGTTGTCAATGCCTGCCATTGAAAACATTTTCAACTCATACATTTTCCATGTATTCTATCACTCCACTCTGATCTCACTGGCCTCTCTAAAACATGGCCTTCTAAAATGAACAGTTCACTGAGGTTAAAGAAAAAGATAATTGTGTAGTTGTTTTAAAATAAAATCGCTCATTGATGATCCAAAAGTCCTCTTCAGCTTCTTGTTTTCTTACAGACACCACAGCTTTAACCACGCAGATCAGGAACCCAATGATTATCATGAAGACCCAACTTACAGCCAGGGACACCCTTCTGAGATCGGTGACAGCACATCCAGTATCCAGGGCCATATGGCAAGGTTTGACAGTAGGGCTTTGGATGCCACCGGCAGAGTGAAACATCCCCTTTAACATACTTTTTTTTGCACTTCTTGCAGGGATCTTCTTTATAGCGTGGATCTCGGACCCAGCGAGAATCTGCTGGCCTGATGTTATAGTATTCAATGATGAATTTAAAGTAGCAGCAAGTGCATTTAAGAGCTACTAAACTCTTAGTCGGAAGAAACCTGAAGATTTTCACCATTATATGATGTGGCAAGAAGGCCATGTACTGAGGAGGCTCTAGCAATTGTTTAATTTTAAACCTAGTCTCCAAAAAATCATGAGACACCTGCTTCTTCAAGCAGGAACTCTCTAGAGCTTGCAATGGGTTCTTCATAGTACTTTCCATAGCACCATCAGCCAGTGCAAAGGGTTCTACTACTGAAACACTTTCCCCCCTAAGTTCTGCATCATCTTCACAAGAATCCTCATTTGGGAAGGATCTTGTGGAATCTCTTGTGCTTTCACTTAACTTGGAACAATTTTTTTCAGGTTGATTAGGCTGAAGAAAGAACAGCATCCCTGGGAGTGGATCTTCACAGAAGCTTATACTAGAATTCTGGTTTTTCTCTGCCTTGGACACAGAAATACTAGTAATACATACAGACTCTCTCATTCTTTGATCAGGATTCTGGCTAGGAAATGGCACAATCTTCTTACTCATACAATCAATAGTTATACCTTTGTTTTGCATAGCATCTGGAGGTAACTCTCTAAGTTGGGAACAGGTGAGAGGAAGAAAAGATGACCTACTGAGTTCTTCAGTCATTTCCACATCACAACTACTCCTTGTTTTCACAGTAGTCTGTTGACTTGACTCTAATGCCACATTGTTCATATGGAAATCTATGCCTGTTGGCAATGAAGCAGGGGAGGCACATTCCCAAGATTGGGTTCCCTGTAAAGAACAGTGATCAGCTCTCACAGAGCCATGATCTCTAGTCACAGCAATAGCAGGATTAACTTGGGTATCTGGGACCTTGGGCAATCCTTTCTCTGCTTCACTCTCATCATCCTGAGTTCCACTTGCCAGCAACACCCGGCCCACATGCCTCCGGAAGCTGTTATTTCTAGAAAGGCCTCCCCCCATTTCACATTCCCTCTGATGTTTCAAGCATTCTGACTCCAGCCTGGCTACCATGTCAAGGACATGCACAGTTTCACTCTGGGATTTGCTACCCTTGGAGTTTCCTCTAGGGGTAGACTCCTCACAGGCTTCCAAGTCACAGAACAGATCTGATGCTGGGGGTACCTCTTTAAATTGCCTAGCAAATCTCAGAGTGGCAGAAGAATTTATACAGTTTTTGGTACACGTGGCCAGGAAAGCATTTGCTCTCTGCTCGAGAAAAGCAACCATTTCGATGACTGATGCAGGCCTCCCTGGATAGAATCCATTTCCACTGTCACTCGTATAATGCAAAGAACAATGCTCAATATCACAACCAAAAGGCTCGGGCTGGTAGGATCTAATATTGCTTTCTTTCATCCTTTCTAACTGTATCTTGACTTTAAGATCCACCGATTTCTTCCTTCGTTTGGTAGCTCTTTCATCAATATCCCAAGTGCTTTTAATTTTCATTGAGCCTGTCCTGCTGCTGCACTGATGAGCTGCAAAGAAGGCAATTTTCTCCTTAGTATTACCAGGTTTCACAATAGCCCAGGGACACAGTGGTTCATCATCATCTTCTACTTGCTGGACTGCCATGGGTGGCATATTATTCTTATCTTTAACACTCAAGCTTTCGGCAGGACCTTTTCCACTCATATTACACATAATATTTGATGAAGTAATCCCAAAAGGATCTATTCTAGCAGATACTTTAATGACCTGTGGTGAAGGAAGGACACTTAATCTTGTGTAGTTATTTATAAACTTTTCTTCATTTGTATATGCCTTCGGCAGCTCAAATGAGTTCTTAAGAGTTTCATTCCAATTTTCAAAGCTCAATCTTTCTTCTGCAATTTATGATATGGCTTTACATTTATGCCAGATGCCCTATAGGAAAGAAATGTATGATTAGTGAAATGATTTCTTTCTAGAACAAGAAGTCAAGAAAATAAGTTAAAAATAACTTGGATTTGTATGTGAATGTAAAGTACTATCACTGTTATGAAAAACGTAATATGAAAAAGTAAGAGGCTTATATTAAAGTATATAAGGTGAAGTTACCAGAATCAGACAACATACACAAATGACTACAACATAAAATTAAGTAAAGGCTGCACTTTGATAAGAAAATGAGCAAGGAGCACAATATCTGAACTGTGTGGTGGTTAGTTTTGTTGAACTGCTTTTGTTCTCTTTACTCTTATTGCAAATGGAGGGCTCAATGCATAGGGGAGAAGAGAGGTGATGTCAAAACAAAACTATATCAACAAGCCTTCAATACCGAAGAAATCTGGGCTTCCAGAGTGAGTTTATTTTCAGCCAAGTCTGACTTTCACAAAAACACTAAATAAGACTCAGATTTCAGCTGAATAAAAACATCTACCCACTAGATGAGGGTAAAAGGAACGTGTATTTTAGATGTAGGAAGTGTTTATTATATTTTTTGCATGTAAAAATAATTTAAAGTATTTTTTAACATTTGTTTTGAAAATTGGGTTCCCGATTCTCTCCCTTCTCCCCTCCTCACCACCCCCCCCCACTGGGAAGACAAGTAATTCAGTAAAGTAATACAAGTGTAGCTATTCAAAACATGTCCATAGTGGTTATAATGTGAAAGACTAACTATATTTGCCTTCATCCCATCCTATCACCCGTTTATCCTATTTTCTCCTTTGACCCTGTCTCCCCCCCCCCCCACCCTTTTTTAAAGCAATTGGGGTTAACTTGCCCAAGGTCACACGGCTAGGTTTTTGTTTGTGTGGGTTAAGTGTCTGAGGCCGGATCCGAACTCAGGTCCTTCTGACTCCAGGGCCGGCGCTCTACTCAATGCGCCACCTAGCCTCCCCTGGGTGCTCATTTTCTGAGGCCGGAACCAATCCTCCTGACGCCTGAGCCAGTGCTCTTACTGCGCCACCTAGCGGCCCCCGACCCTGTTCCTTTTCAAAAGTGTTTGTTTCGAACTACCCCTTCCCCCAATCCGTCCTCCCTTCTGTCATCCCCCCTCATTTCCCTTTCCCCCCTACTTTCCTGTAGGATAAGATACTCCATTGAGTATGTATGTTATTCCCTCCTTAAGCCAGATCCAATAAGAGTAAGGTTAACTCATTCCCTTTCACCTTCCTGCTCTTCCCCTCCATTGTAACAGCCTTCTCCTGCCTCCTTTACGTGAGATATTCCACCCAATTCTATCTCTCCCCCTTTCCTTCTCCCAATATATTCTTCTCACCTCGATTTTTTTTGTATCATCCCTTCTCATTCAACTCACCCTGTGTCTTCTGTCTATGCATACATGTATGTATGTACACCCACACACACCCAGAGTGTGTTTATTATAAAACAAATATTAGAGCCAATGTAGAGAGAAGTGACAGTATCTATACTTTAAATATCTGCATAAATGACAGAAGCTACCCCTTTCTTCTCAATATCTTCTCAACATATACTGTATATGTTGAGCTAGAACAGTGAAAATTGTTGCTATTTCTTATTCTCACCTGCAATTTTGACTTTAAGAAACACTGATTTTATTCCCTCATGAAATAATTCACCTACATCTATAACTATATATTGTTTTGCATTAAGTCTATCCTGTTGCAACAGCTTTATAAAAGTAATGCAAATTTCATCTTCTATTCCCAAGTGTGTAGAAATAATATACTAAGACCTTACCCTAGTTTTTTCTTAAAAAGTATTGAAGGGGGCTCATTTTGAGAAGTGTTGTGTGATTTGACCAGATGAGACTCTGGGAAGCCGTTGTTGAGAGCCTCCCCCCCACCCCCAGCTTTGAAAACCCAGGTGTTGATGCTTCCCTCTCTGGTAACTGTGATTTTGGTATTGATAATGGTTGGACAGTTTGGAAGCCTATCTGTTTGATCTGTCTGTATACTCTGAAGTTCAGGGTGCTGACTTTTTCCCCCTGAACTAGGTAGTATATGTTTGTTTGATTAAAGTGAGCTTGTTAACCCATTTTGAGTTGCTTTCCTTTTGAAAAGCAGATCTAAGAACCTGTGTTGGCAGTCACCCTGGGGATGCTGGGGTGCTTGCTGCTACAAAATGGCGAAGAGTGATGGGATCTGCTGAGTAAAAGGAAAGTATGGGGGCTGGGATAATTGTTTCCCAGTTGTGGTACCTCTGATTCTGTGGAGCCCTGGAGCAGGAGAGAAGAACAGCCTGCATGCTGACTTCACTGAGCTGAGAGCAGGAATGGTGAGCTGCCTGCATGGGGACCTATGGAGAAGCCTGGAGCTGCTGCCTTCTGCTGGAGGAGAAGGAACCCAGGAGTTTGGAATTCAGCCACAGGACAAGATAAGGACTGTGAGACAAAGCAGGGGCCCTGAATGTGTTTCCTTGCTGCATCCCACAGTTTGGGACCCAGGGGGAGGATGAACTTGTGACTATGGTGGGAGGGGTGAAGTGCCATGGACCCCCAAGGTCCACCTTTGGTTTTGTTGCCCAGCTCCCTCTCTGGACTTGAAAGCAGGGGCTGGAGCAGTGTTATGGGAAGGACACTCCCCTCCTCCCAAGAGAACTTTATTTGGACTCTTGTTTTGAATTGATGTGATAATGTACTTTGTGTTTAAGGCCCAGTGGCCACTTTGGTAACTTTAGATGTACCTTGAAAATATGACTTAAGAGATGGTTAGTGCTAATTGAAATGTAAATTGTCTATGCTATGGACATACTTAGTAAGACTTTACCGAATAAGTGACTTATTGTACTTTGATTGTTACTGATAAGAGACTTTTGAGTTATTTGAGTTAATCAAGACTTTGCCCCATGAGTGGAAGACTTTGACCTTGTACTTTGAAAACTGATGTGACTGATGGAGTTAACTTAAGAGTGACTATTTCTTGATTTTACTGATTTTACTGATAAGTGACTGAGTTAACATTTGCCCCATGAGTGGAAGACTTGGACTATAGTACTTTGAGATTATATCTTAATTGTCTTATGTACCTGGAAAATATGACCTAAGAGATGTTTTAGTGCTAATTCAAATGTAAATTGTGTATGCTATGGGCATGAAAGATCTTGGGGCCAAATGTAATGGAAATGCAGATTTGAAGATCTTCCCTGCCCCTAGGCCCTTTGATTGGCTTAAGTGACTCTGAGAACCTTCCTTGATCTGAAAATATACTCTGCCTCCTAATAGGCTGAATGTGGTTACATGGAGCCTGTGGTAGGAGGCTTGGTTTTCAGGAATGACCACACCTTGATGCTGTGTGATTGGGCAGTGGGTCAAGAGGGTGGTTACATTCTGAGCCAGGAGAAGACTATATAATCCCTGATTTGAGGTTTTGCTTTGGGGCTCACTTTGAGAAGTGTTGTGTGATTTGACCAGATGAGACTCTGGGGAGCCGTTGAGAGCCCCCCGGCTTTGAAAACCCACATGTTGATGCTTCCCTCTCTGGTAACTGTGATTTTGGTGTTGATAATGGTTGGACAGTTTGGAAGACTGTCTGTTTGATCTGTCTGTATACTCTGAAGTTTGGGGTGCTGACCTTTTCCCCCCCTGAACTAGGTAATATGTTTGTTTGATTAAAGTAAGCTTGTTAACCAAAAAAAAAAAAGTATTGAAGACATCCTCAACACAAATGGCTCAAGGTACTTAAAGGCTCAGATATTTAACCTAAGTTCTAAAGCCTTTAAGACAAAAGCCAGGGCTTGAGTAACTATTTCCCCCAAGTTTCTGACCAGGAGACCAGCAACAAGACCAAGAATAGTAAAGCTGTACTCAACTCAGTCCATACCATATCTTTCCCTGATATAAATATCCTTCACTTACTATGGCTAAGTAAACCTTCTACAAGTATTTCATTCTGATATCAAACCTGAGACACTCAGGCTAGCCTGAGTCAGGCCTAATTTACCACATGAAGTTTCATATTGGGGGAGGATTCAAGATGGTGGAGAAAAGCCAAGAAGTTGCCAGAACTCTCCCCAGTTTCCCTCAGAAACTTCAAATCAAGCCTCTAAAAGAAATCTGGAATGACTGAATCCACAAAAAGATAGAGTGAAACAATTTTCCAACCCAAGATAACATAGGAGGGCTTCAGGAAAAGTGGGAGGCTCTTAGCCAGAGCACAGATCAGCAACCAAGGGCCCTTGGTCTTGGTTCAGCAGGCCAGTGGCACAGCCAGCCATTCCCCAATTGATTGGCGCCCCCTCAATTTGCTTAATTTCTTTGCCACCACAAAAAGGACTGCTATTAATATTTTTGTACATATGGGTCCTTTTCCCTTTTTTTATGATTTCTTTGGGATACAGACCTAGTAGTGGTATGCTGGATCAAACTTTGGGCACAGTTTCAAACTGTTCTTCAGAATGGTTGGATCAGTTGTGTTGAGATTTTAATAGCAAGGCTGCACACCCTTTGGGCATAAGCTACACTCAGAAACATTTGGTGGATGTAGGAAGAACCCATCAAGAATTGAGAGGCAACTATCACCCCTCTTATTCAATCTGGTACCAGAAATGTTAGCAGTTGCAATAAGAGAAGAAATTGAAGGAATCAAATTAGACAAAGAGACTAAGCTATCATGCTTTGCAGATGACACGATGATATACTTAGACAATCAAGTAAAAAAGTAAAAAACTACTTGAAATAATAAATAAATTTGGCAAAGTTGCAGGATAAAATAAACCCACGTAAGTCCTTGGCATTCCTATGTATCTCTTTTTTTTTTGTTGCTATGTTTTGTTTTTGTTTTTGTTTTTCTTTTTGGAGGGCCATTGGGGTTAAGTAACTTGCCCACGGTCACATGGCTAAGTTTTTGTTTGTGTTTGTTAAGTGTCTGAGGCCGGATCCGAACCCAGGTCCTTATATAACACCATACACCAAAATCAAGTCTAAATGGGTGCCTGATCTATGTATAAAGGCTGATACTGTAAGCAATCTGGGAGAGCAAGGATTAGTTTACCTGTCAGATCTGTGGAGAGGGGAAGATTTTATGATGAAACAAGAGAGAGCATTATAAAATGCAAAATGGATAATTTTGATTACATTAAATTGGAAAAGTTTCTGTACAAATAAAGCCAATGTAACCAAGATTAACAGGGAAGTGGAAAATTGGGAAGAACTTTTACAACCAATGTCTCTGATAAAGGCCTCATTTCTAAAATATACAATGACTGAGTCAAATCTATAAGAATACAAGCCACTCCCCAACTGATTAATGGTCAAAGGAGATGAACAGAAAGTTCTCAGAGGAAGAAATGAAAGATATCTATAAGCATATGAAAAAATGCTCTAAATCACTATTGATTAGAGAAATGCAAATCAAAACAACTCTGAGGTACCACATCTCACCAGTCATATTGGCTAAGATGACAAAAGAGAAAAATGATAAATGCTGGAGTGGATGTGGAAAAACTGGAACACTAATGCACTGTTGGTAGAGTTGTGAACTGATTCCACCATTCTGGAGAGCAATCTAGAACTATGCCCAAAGGACTTCAAATAAATGCATACCCTCTGACCCAGCAATAACCATTTCTAGGGTTATATCCCAAAGAGGTCAGAGAAGTGGGAGGAGGACCTGTATGTACAAAAATATTCATAGCAGATCTTTTGTGGTGGCAAAGAACTGGAAATTAAGGGGATGCCATCAATTGGGGAATGGCTAAACAAGTTACGGTAAACGAATGTAATGGAATACTATTGCGCCATAAGAAACAAAGAGCAGATGGCCTTCATATCCACCTGGAGAGGCTTATAAGAACTGATGCTGAGTGAGAAGAGCAGAACCAGGAGAAATTTGTATACCATTAAAGATACAACGTATATGTGATGACCAACTTTGATAGACTGGACTCTTCTCAGAGATGCAGGGCTACAAGTAAACTCCAAAAGACTCATGATGGAGAAAGATGTCTACATTCAGAGAAAGAACCTGAAGGAACAGAGTTTGAGTGCAGATTGAAGCAAATTACCTGTTCTCTCTCTCGCTTTCTTTCTTGTTTGGTTTGGTTTCCTCTTTCCCATTGTTCATTCCATTGGTTACAATCCTTTTCAACCTGACTCTTTCACATCTCTAATGTGAAAGTATCTTCAGATCCTATATCTGACTGTATGCCCCCATAGTGGGGGTAAGGGGGGGTACGGTGCAGAAAATTTGAAAATCAAAGAACAGGGAAACTGAATTTTGTAAACTCAAAGCAAACAAATTAATAAAGAAAAAGAATTTAAAAGAAAGAGATCCAGGGGAGATAATTTAAGAATTATTGGACTACCTGAAAATCATGATCAAAAAAAGAGCCTGGACAACACGTTTAAGAAAGTAACAAGGAAATATGCCTTGTCATTCTAGAAGATCCACCAATCACCTACTGAAAGAGATTCCAAAATGAAAACTCCAAGGAATATTGTAGCCAAACTCCAGAATTAGCAGGTCAAGGAGAAAATACCACAAGCAGCCAGAAAGAAATAATTCAAACATCAAAGAGCCACAGTTAGGATTACACAATATAAAATACTTGGGAATCTACTTACCAAAACAGACCTGGGAACTATATGAACACAACTACAAAAACACTTTTCATACAGAGTCAAATCTAAGCAACTGGAAAAATATTAATTGCTTATGGGCAGGCCAAGCCAATATAATAAAAATGACAATTCTACTAAATTAATCTATTCAGGGCCATGCCAATCAAACTACCAAAAAAACTGTTTTATAGAGCTAGGAAAAAAAATTGTAACAAAATTCATCTAGAAGAACAAAAAGCTCAAGGATATCAAAGGAAATGTGAAGGAAGGTGGTCTAGCAGTACCAGATCTCAAACTGTATTACTACAAAGTGATAATTATTAAAACAATCTGGTACTGGCCAAGAAATAAGAGTGGTGGGTTTTCTTTTTCCTTTCTTCTTTCTCATAGTTTCCTCTTTGATTCTAATTCTTCTTTTACAACATGACTAATGTGAAAATATGTGTAATATGATTGTACATGTATAGCCTATATCAGACTGCATGAGTGGGGGGGTCAGTGGAATAGATTAGGTACAAATTACATTATAGTAAATAACCATAAAAATCTAGTATATGATAAACCCAAAGACTCATGCTTTTAGAACAAGAACTCATTGACAAAACCTGCTAGGAAAACTAGTAAAGAGTAGGGCAGAAAATAGGTATAGATCAACATCTCATACCATATACCAAGATATCATAAGCAAATAATGACAGCATGGAATAGTTCAGAGTCATCGAAAAGGGAAGAATTCAGAACCAAAGACATAGAGAGCATTACAAAATATAAAATATTTGGATCATATAAAACTTAAGTTTTTGCCCAAACAAAACTAATGCAACCAAAATTAGAAGGAAAGCAGAAAACTGGGAATCTAATGTCTTGGAACTAGCTAGACAATTTAAAAGGTTATTTTTCCCGGGGGGGAAAAAACAAAAAAACTCAGAGTGGGGCATTAATATCTTATTCTGCAACAGTATCACAGAAGGAGTTGCTCCAAGTACTTTATATTCTCAGGTTTATCAAACATCTGGTTGTTGAGTTCAAAAGATTTTGATTCATGGGGTGGCTAGGTGGCGCAGTGAGTAGAGCATCAGCCCTGGAGTCAGAAGGACCTGAGTTCGGATCCGGCCTCAGAAACTTAACGCACACAAACAAAAACCTAGCCGTGTGACCTTAGGCAAGTTACTTAACCCCAATTGCCCTCCAAAAAAACAAAAAACAAAAACAAAAGATTTTGATTCATCCTATAAAGTGTGCCCCACTGATCTACTTTTCTATTTTTTTTTAAATTAACAGCAAATTGTTTTGATGACTACTACATTATTAATATAATTTCAGGTCTGGAGTGTGTGTGTGTGTGTGTGTGTGTGTGTGTGTGTGTGTGTGTAATTAGGTTTTACAGGAGTCAGAATTGCTGGGCTGAAATAAAATCCGGAAAGTAATTTCATTGGTATCTTTCATTTTTACATCAAGTACATTTCCCAATGTATCACTCCCTACCTCCCCAGAAAGCATACTGTTGTAAAAAAAAAAAAAAGTTTCATAAAACTAACCTCCATAATGAAAGAGTCTGACAATATATACAGTGTCCCATACACATATTCCCTCCTTCTATAACAAAGGAAGTGCGTTTTTTTTTTTAAGACCTGTTTGTCCAAGATCCTGCCCAGAGCCAGATTCTTTTCCTTAATATCAGGAATTTTTTGCTGAGGCTGAAATCAATTTGTCTCCCCTAGAGCACTCCAAATTGACTTACAAGGTGGAGCCAGATTTGCCTGAAATACCCAATTTCACACCCAATGTGTGACCCTAGGGCAAAATGGAATTCAAGACCTTTAAGAAGGATTTGGGGGGCGGCTAGGTGGTGCAGTGAAGGACCTGAGTTCAGAGCTGGCCTCCGACACTTAATCCACACAAACAAAAACCTAGCCCTGTAACCTTGGGCAAGTTACTTAACCCCAATTGCCCTAAAGGGCGGCTAGGTGGGGCAGTGAGTAAGAGCGCTGGCCTCGGAGTTTGGATGACCTGAGATCAGACCCGGCCTCAGAAAATGAGCACCCACGCATAAATAACGACTAGCCGTGTAACCTTGAGCAAGTTACTTAACCCCAATTGCTTTAAAAAAAAAAAAAAAAAAGAAGGATTTGGGATCTAGGAAATTCTTTCATTCTTATCTGTTAATTCTCTTTCACTTAAGGCCAAAAGTATAAGCAATAATCTTCAGGAAATAAATTACACTATGAAACATATTTCTAAGCATGTTATATAAGATTCTGAGAGCAAAATTATCCCAAAGAGAAGGGGACACATTTTACAAAGAAATTGAACATAAAGGCATTCGATTCAAAGGGTTGTGGTAGAATCAATCATATCAACCATCACAAAAGAAATTTAGTTGTGTCCCCCTGAATGAACAAGGGGACAAGGGGTAAATCCAAAAATTTATGTCCACTTACATTAACACAAAAGGTGAAAGAGTAAGTACAACCCCACCATTCTAAAAATGAAAAATGTGAGTCCAAGAGAGGTTAGCAATTTATCAATGATCACAAATAATTTGCACCTGATGTCCAATCAAGTGCTTTTTCTACCAAACTGTGTCAGGAAAAACAAACATTCTTAAAGGGTGCACTACATTCTGACCTTATCTAAACTTGAGGGCCCTCACTGCTTTCAGCAGACCTTTTACTCTTCAATAATTGGCTGTCACACTACTTAACAATCCCATTGCTTAGAAGATAATGACTCCTGACTCAACAAGAAAAATAACAAGAGACAATAACTTCTAAACTCACAATAACTTCTTTTAAGTTCCTGGTCTGTATCTCAGAGTAGGACTGTAGTCGGATGGTATCACCTCTCATTTTTTCTCCTTTGTTGCAGTCTCTAATAAAAGGTAGGATCCCTCCCTGTTTTTTTTTTTGTTTGTTTTGGCCCAGACAAGTCTCTCCTGTTGCTTCTTTTCCTTTCAGTCTATTCTGGGAATTTGCTCATCCCAGTATTCTCTCTCCTCCTTAAACTTCAATTTTTATCTAGCTGCAGAATCCATTTCTATTGCCTACAAATATGCCCAGATCTCTTCTATCCTTAAAAAATCTTTAGCTGTTCCTTTTGCCTCCTCAAGGTGAATTCCTTTATGTCTTAGTTGAAATCTTTAAAAAAGTTGCCAAACTATACTAATTGCTTGCAATTCTTTTGTAGATTCTCAAAACATGTTGCCTGGACTTGTACTTGACAAATTCTTGGTTACCTTTTAGGTTATCTGTAATTTTGATTACTCCACCAATGTGGTGCTCCATCATACAAAACCACAAAAAGCATAACAAGTCAACAATTCCTTTCAAAAAACATTTATCAAATAACCTACTGTATACAAGGCACTCTGCTATATACTAGGGATACAAAAGATATAAAATTCGTCCCCCTAAGAGGATTCTCTTCTACTGGAGAAGAAACTAAAGTTTCTTTAGGAGGTAGCACCTGATCTGAGCCTTGAAAAGAAGGATTCTGAGAAGAGATGAGGAAGGATGAGTACATCTCATTCAAATGCTGGAAAGCAGGAGATACAAACTAAGTTCAAGGAGCAATTAACCAGAGTTGAGCTAGAATATTCTTTGAATGCGTGGTTGTAATGTGAAATAGAAGAGTCTGGAGGCAGAATGTGAAAAGAGGGCTTTAAGTACCAGGATGAAAAGTTTGCATTTTGTCCAAGAAACTAAAATGAACCCCTGAAGACTCCTGAGCAGAGGAGTGACATGATAGGAACTGTATCTTAAAAAATAGTAATCCAACACCAGGATTAGGAAATGGAGACTAGTTAATTAGGTTATTACAATAGTTGAGATGAAATATAGTGGTGGCCATATGATGGGAGGGATGCTAGTTAGGGGTGGTAGAAGTGTAATAAATAATTCACCTGGACAATATCAGATGCAGCAGCACACAAGTTTGAGCTCAATGAAAGTACCATACAAATTCCCAAATGCAATCCAGGTCAACTTTTTCTCCTATTCAATTTTGTTCACATGAAGTGCCTATAAAACAAAACAAGTACTTATTAAGCACCTACTATTCGTAAGACATGTTCATGTTACTACTCATAAAGCTATGAGCAATATGCCCAATCTGGGCAGCATATTTTTCCCCCAAGCAGGTATCTAAACCAATCTTGTTCAGTCTAATAAATAACATTTCAGTAAATAAAATGTTCAGTTTTAAAATTGTTTGGATAAATCCTTCAAATTCAGTACCAAATATATGGGCAATAGAAAAGCAAATATAAGCAAATAAAGTTTTATTTTAGTATTCCTAAAATAAAGTGAATTACTATTAACAAGCTATATAAATGAAGTCTCAAAGAAGAATCCTCAGGCCCCAATAGGCTTACAAGTTAAACTATATGAAACATTTCAGTGTTTGAATTTCAGTATTAAATAAAACACAAAAAAATAGGGGGAAATGGACCCTTCAAAATTTTCTATGGTATAAATATAGTCTTCATAGCCAAACCAAGGAAGAAAGAACAGAGCTAAAAAAGACTACAGAACAATATCCTAATGGACATCAATACAAAAAATATATATCAGCAATACAGTGTAATTACATATTAAAAAGATTATAAACTATGACCATACTGGAGTTATACTGGGAAAGCAGAGTTGACTCAAAGAAAAATTATAAATCTATTAATAGAACTGCATTTAACAAAAACTACATCAATATATGCTAAAGAAGTTTTTGATAAATCCGGTATCTAAAAAGCACAGCAGTAATTGGACCTTCTTTTAATATGCTAAGTAGTACTGATCTAAGACCAAGAGCCAACATGACATGAAAAAGGTCTTTGCAGTAAGATGTGGGTAAAGCAAGAAAGAAGAAATAAAGGAAATAAGCACAGGTAAAGAGGAAACAAAACTTTACTTTTGTAAACGATAATAGCATATATAGAAAACCCAAGAGTCAACTAAAAAAAACTAAATGAAAACAGTAACTTCAAAGTTTCTGGATATAAAATAAATCCATAATTAATTAGCATTACTCACAAAACCCAGTAGAGACAGAAAACATACAATTTTTGCAAGCTTCTCTACAAAGACATACACATAAACTACACAAACACAACTAAAAAGCACTTTATAGGAATAAACAGACCCAAGTAACTGGAAAAATGTTTGTTGTAAATAAATAGGTCATGTTAATGAGTAGCTAAGCGGCACAGTATGGTGCACTGGGTCTGGAGTCAGGAAGACTCATCTTCCTGAGTTCAAATGCAACCTCAGATATTTACCAGCTGAGTGATCCTGGGCAAGTCACTTAACCATGTTTGCCTCAGTTTCCTCATCTGTAAAATGAGCTAGAGAAGGAAATGGCAAGCCCTCTACTATCTCTGCCAAGAAAACCCCAAACAGGGTCACAAAGACTGATATGAAAACAGGCCAAAACTGCTGAACATATTTAGAGGCCCATATCAAACCAAAGGATTATGAATCTAGGCTTAAGGATTTATAAAGCTTAAAAAAAATAATAAATTCATGCAGAGTATGTGTCAGAAAACTATTACCAGAAGTCAAATGCAACCCTATGCCTGTTTTTTCTACAAGCTAAAAATAGTTTTAGGTTTCTTAAATACAGTAAAATTTCATTTTAAAACATAAAAGCCATTCTTGCCCTCACTGGTCATGAAATTGTTATAGAGCTTCAAAAGATCAAGTAGAAAACAACTGTGTGGGGTAAAGACCCCAAAGACCCCTTACCCAAATAAGACTCAGAGGTTTCTCCAGGTGGAAACAGAAGATGTTTATTTTTAAACAAGTCTTGTGAGAGTTGGGCATTACCTACTCAGAACTTCATCGGTGTTGGGAGGCAAAGTACAAAAATCAAGCAAGCAGTTACACACAAACAATTCTAGGACAACCCAAAAACTCCAAAAACACCCCCCACCCCCAGTATCCGGACCTTCATTCCCACCGGTGGGAAGGTGTGTCCTTATAATCCCCCCCCTTTTTTTTGCTTTTTGGTGGGCAATTGGGGTTAAGTGACTTGCCCAAGGTCACATGGCTAGTAAGTGTGTGTCAAGTGTCTGAGGCGGAATTTGAACTCAGGTCCTCCTGACTCCAGGGCCGGTGCACTATTCACTGCACCACCTAGCCACCCCTCTTACAATCCTTTTACCCAATACAAATGTATATTTCAATTATTTTCCTTATTTATCAGAAGTAAGCTATTACAGATTACGTGTTACTTTTCTTGCTTATCAAAACGTAGACAGTTTATAGAAACACCTGGCAGATATATTATTTGTTGCCAAAAGTAGGCAATTTACAAAACACTTGTTGCTTTTCTTAATTTCCTTTATAGAAAAATAAAATTTGGGCCTATCAAGGCTAAAGCCCAGTTCAAGTTTGGTGACTGTCTCCTTTACTTTGAGAATATTTTCACTTGTTCCACTCATGAGAAGGAAGTGTGTGCCTAGCTGCATCAGATCTCAAGCTATAAGGCTCTTAGCGTCTAAATGATTTAATACTGGTTAAAAAGTAAGACTTCAATAAGTAAAAGAGATCAAGTATAAATAGAAGTAACAGTTGTGTGTTCAACAACCCCCAAAACCCCAACTACTGGGGGAAAAGACATATTGATTCAACAAATTTTCTGGGAGAACCTAGCATAAATAAGATTGGAACCAACAACTTATACACAATAGGTTCCAAAAAGGAGATGACCTCAATATGAAGTCATATCATAAACAAATTAGAGGATCAAAAAAAAAAAAAACCTGTCATACCTATGGGTAACTAGTTTTATGATCTCATGATGCTCCATTCCTTTCCCTTAATATTTTTACTCCTAAAATCTGGGAAGGAAAATTACTAGACCATCTTGGTCCTTGTCTCCTGTTACTCCTTGTGATTCTTATTTCCATTTACTAAAGAATGGTGACTCGTACAGATATTTTGCTATCAGTAGCAAAATAAACTGGCATCAAGGTCAAGGGAGATTTCTTGAAGGAGGCTGGATTACTATTATTATTGGTTTTATTTCAAGAAAAAAATTTTAAGTACCTCCTGTGCTAGACTCTGAGGATAAAAAAGAAATAGCTTTTTTGTACAAAAAAGCTAACATTAAGTCCTGAAGCTATTTCCCACAGTACCTAATAGTCATAATGACCTCACCCCTCTTCCCACCAAAAAACCTCACCTTAAAAGACTTATGTTGATGACTTTTTTATCCTTAGATGGCTTACAAATGTTCAATCTTACAGATTTTACATACAAGGGGCATGGGGGTGGGGGGTGAGCTGTAGTCTTTTTTGAATGTACCCATCTAAGTAAGAAAACCCCAGGTAACTGAATACACTCATTCTGAATATGCCTCAGAAGGATGTTTACAGAGGGGTTAGTAGAATTCCTCCAAGACTCAGTAGCTGTTCATTTGTTTATTCTATCTCATTTTACTCTTTAACTAAAAGTTACCCTTGATGTAGCCACTGAAGGTCTTTTCAGGTCTGTTACGGCTTTTTTTTTTTTGCAAAAGCCACTCAACCACTCAAAATACTGGCGTACAAAAAAATTAAAAACATTTTCTCCTTGTTTGCTGACTGTCCAGTTTCTCCTATAACACTACTCTTGGGAATATATGTCTTGAGCAACTATTGCATCCCAAGAGTGTGACCAAGGGTTCTTAAGCTGGAATCAAGGAGTCCAAGGAAAAACTTCAGGGAGTCTTATGAACTTGGATAGGAAACAGAAAAAAAAATTACATCTTTATTTCAATTTAACTTCCTTTGCAATAAATATAACATTTATTTATTCTCATTCTGAGAAGGGAATGGGATCACAGGCTTTACCCAAATGAACAAAAGGTTCATGAAACAAAAAAGATTTAAAAAACCCTTATTACAGGGTGGCTAGATGGTGCAGTGAATAGAACACCCATCCTATAGTCAGGAGGACCTGAGTTCAAATTTGACCTAAGACACTTAACGCAAAAACTAGCCGTGTTACCTTGGGCAAGTCACTTAACCCCAATTGCCCTACCTTCCCCCCTCCAAAAAGAAAAAAGAAAAATCTAAAATAAATAAATAAAATAAAAAAAAAATAAAAAACCCTTATTGCCCAGGACCTATATGAATACAACTACAAAACACTTCTCACACAAATAAAGTCAGATCTAACTAACTGGAAAAACATCGATTGCTGGGTCAAGCTAATATAATAAAAATTACAATTTTACCTAAATTAAATTACATATTTAGTGCCATACCAATCAATCTACCAAAAAACTTTGTAAAGCTAGAAAAAAATAGTAAAAAAATTAATTTGGAAGAACAAAAGGTCCAGAATATCAAGCAATTAATGAAAAGAAATGCTAGGGAAGGTGGCCTAGCCATACCAGATTTTAATCTGTATTATAAAGCAGCAGTCATCAAAACTATTTGGTACTGGCTGAGGAATAGAGCAGTGGATCAATGGAATAGACTGGGTACACCAGACTCAGCAGGCAATGACTACAGTATGACTATACTGTTTGATAAATCCAAAGACCCCAGAGTTTTGGGAATAAGAACTATTTGACAAAAATTGCTGGGAAAACTGGAAAATAGTTTGGCAGAAACTGGGCATAGACTATTATCTAACACCATACATCAAAATTAAGTCTAAATGGGTGCCTGATCTATGTATAAAGGCTGATACTGTAAGCAATCTGGGAGAGCAAGGAATAGTTTACCTGTCAGATCTGTGGAGAGGGGAAGATTTTATGATGAAACAAGAGTTAAGAGAGGATTATAAAATGCAAAATAGATAATCTTGATTAAACTGAAAAGTTTCTGTACAAAGTGTCCCTAATAAAGGCCTCATTTCTAAAATATACAGAGAATTGAGTCAAATCTATAAGAATACAAGTCATTCCCCAATTGATAAATGGTTAAAGGATATGAACAGGCAGTTTTCAGAGGAATGAAAGAGATCTATAAGCATATGAAGAAATGCTCTAAATCACTATTAATTAGAGAAATGCACATCAAAACAACTCTGAGGTACCCCATCCCTCCAGTCAGATTGGCTAAGATGACAAAACAGGAAAATGACAAATGCTGGAGAGGATGTGGAAAAACTGGAACACTAATACATTGCTGGTGGAGTTGTGAACTGATTCAACCATTCTGGGGAGGAATCTGGAATTATGTCCAAAGGGCTATAAAAAAGTACACACCCTTTGACCCAGTAATACCACTTCTGGGTTGTATCCCAAAGAGATCATAGAAGTGGGAGGAAGACCCGTATATACAAAAATATTTATAGCAGCTCTTTTTGTGGTGGCAAAGAATTGGAAATCAAAGGGATGCCCATCAATTGGGCAATGGCTAAACAAGTTGTGGTGTATGAATATATATGAATATGAATACTACCATGCTACAAGAAATGAGGAGCAGACAGACTTTATATTTACCAGGAGAGATTCTCATAAACTAATGCTGAGAAGAGCAGAACCAGGAGAAATTTGTACACAATTATAGACACAACGTATTGTGATGACCAACTTGATAGACTGGACTTTTCTCAGCAATGCAAGGCTACAAGACAACTCCAAAAGACTCATGGTGGAAGATGTCTGCATTCAAAGAATGAACTAGAAATAACAGTTTGAATGCAGACTGAAGCAAACTACCCTCTCTCTTTTTCTTGTTTGGTTTCTTCTTTCCCATTGTTCATTCCATTCGTTACAATCCTTTACAACCTGACTAATGTCTAATGTGAAAGTATTTGCAGATTCTATACTTGATTGCATGCCCCCAAGAAGGGGGAGAAAATTTGAAACTCAAGGGATTGTGGAACTGAATCTTGTAAACTAAAAGTAAACAAACAAATTAATAAAAAAAATCCTTATTGTAGCCATACTTTCAAGCTCCTCTGCTTTTCACTGTTTCACAATTATTCACCATCTTCCAAAATTAACCTAAATATTAGTTCATATTCTAACCAACTTGTCCATGGCTGCCTTTCTCATTTGCCAAGGAGATAAGTGTTTGCTGAGTAAAGTGTTATTTGACATTGTGGCAAGTGTTGTGTTCTTGGTTTAAAATTTGTTTAAAGAAATGGTTAATAATAATCCATATTATCACATTTCACAGAATGGGAAAAGGACCTCACCTCAACCATCTAGTCTAACACAAACCTAAAAATAGACCCAAATAGTATGTCTACTTTCCTTTCTGACTTTAAATGTGTGAGGACTGGGGCGGTTAGGTGGCGCAGTGAGTAAAGCATCGGCCCTGGAGTCAGAAGGACCTGAGTTCGGATCCAGCCTCAGACACTTAACACACACACACACACACAAACAAAAACCTAGCCGTGTGACCTTGGGCAAGTTACTTAACCCCAACTGCCCTCCAAAAAGGCAAAAAAAAAAAAAATATGTGAGGACTGACATATCCTATTGCCAGGCTTTAGCCGACAAAAGTGACAACAACAAAAGTTGACCACTTATTGACTGGCCTATATATGTTTCTAAGTCCCCAAAACAATTGGCCTAGTCAACTATATTTAATGTTAAGAATGTAAATTTAACAAACTGCCAGCTTAGCAATCTTCACGTAAATAAAGTGTAAGGTTAGCGAATATTACTCATCACAACATCCTTGTGGTTTTATGGCTGGAGATGAGGGGGAAAGGAGTCACCTGCTCACCGACTGCTCCTAGGGTTGCTCTCTTTTAGTCCCTGTGAACCTGCCTGAAAATATCAGATAATGGAGAGAGATACAGAAAATCTGATCTCTTGATTGGGGTATACTGCCTGCAGTATGCTCTAGGCACTGACAATGTGTACCCACGGATCTGAAGAGCAAGGGAGCCACATATACTTGCATGCTAGTAATAAACTGGCTGACTTGTGATCCCTTCAAGCACTTATGTTCCTTCTCGGTACCCATAAACTTAACTTTTTTTGGTTTTGAGCCTGGGTCTCCCTAGCTTGCCTAGGCTAGAAAGTATAAATCACCAACAGACTTAATCCCATTCCTGATCCAGAACCAAGAAATCTGACCTGGGCTGATTTGTCTTTCCATAGGTAGCCTGGCAGCACTAGCTTCCGGGGGGCTCATCATATTGGTACCAAATTTAGTACAAAAATCTTACCCCTTAAGTTCAATGAAGCTTAGAGTTCACAAAAATCATCATTTTTTCCCCATAGCAGGGATTATAGGCATGAGAGCTACCACCAACTTTTTTTGGGTTCAGTTTCCTCATCTACAATGAGAGGTTTGAACTTGCTCCTCAGTCATCTAGCCAACAAATATTTATTAAGTGTTTACTATGTGCCACGCATTGTGCTAAAAGGTATAAATACAAATAGAAGAACAAAGACAGTCCCCACCTTCGAGGAGATTATACTCTAATAGGTAAAGACAATACATAAAAGGACATGGTAGAGAAAGTCCTGTGGAAAAAGAGTCAGTACCACACATGAAAAGAACCAGGAGAACATTGTACACAGTGACAGCAACGTTGTTCAATGAAGAGCTTAGCTATTAGCAGCAATACAGTGACCCAAGACAATCCCAAAGGGCTACTGATGAAGCATATCCCCTTCCAGAGAAAGAAAGGATATTGTTGGAACACAGACTGAAGCGCTTTAACTTTCTTTCCATCTTTTTCTTTTATCCAAATTTCTCATACAAAATGACTAAGATGGAAATGTTGTGCAAAACTGCATATGTACGACCTCTATCTGATTGGTTACCATCTCAGGGAGGGGGGTGAGGGGGAGGGCTAATCCAACCTTTTCATTTTACAGATGCAGAAGCTGAGGCCAAAAACGTTAAGCCCCTCGCCTTACGCAGCGAATGGGAAAACTTGTGATTGAATCTATGTCCTCCTAATACAGAAGCTAGTGCTCTTTCCGCTATATCACAGGGTAAGATAAAAGGGACAAAGAAATCATAAACAAGTGGACAGAGAAAAGAATGATCACAGGAACAAGAAACACCTGAGCTAGGTCTTGAAAACCAAAGGTATTCTGGAGACAAAAGCCAAGGTGTGGATTAGATGCGGTATCGGTTATATGAACATACATACAGATAAGAACTATATGTTAGCAAAAAAGGCGAGGGGAGGTTGGTGGAATGACTCCCAAAGAGCAAACTCCAACCAAGGCGGGTGGGAGTCAGCTCTGCACTTTGGAAAGTTGCTTGGAGCATTTACTGAGGGGTGACTAGAAAGAACAAGTTATGAGTCAGAAGAGGGCTCAAATACATGTCTTCTTGGCCCTGACATGAGTTCTGTATGCACTACTGTAATGGAAATGCAGATTTAAAGATCTTCCCTGTCCCTGGGCCCTCTGAAAGGCTTAAGAGACTCTGAGAAGCTTCTTTGATTTGAAAATATACTCTGTCTCCTAATAGGCTGAATGTGGTCACATGGAGCCCTGGCAGGAGGCTTGGTTTTCAGGAATGCCCACATCTTGATGCTGTATGATTGGGCAGTGGGTCAAGAGGGTGGTTACATTCTCTGAGCCAGAAGAAGGCTATATAATCCCTGATGGGAGGCTTTGCTTGTGATTTGGCCAGATGAGACTCTGGCAGCTGTTGAGAGCCCGCCCCACCACTCACCCTTGGGCTTTGAAAACTCAGATGTTGATGCTTCCCTCTATAGTAACTGATTTGGTATTGATGTAATGGTTGGGCAGTTTGGAAGCCTGTCTGCTTGATCTGTTTGTTTCTCTGTCTTGTAAGTTCTGTCTATATACTTTGAAGTTTGGGGTGCTGACCTTTTTCCCCTGAACTAGGTAAATGATATATGTTTCATTGATTAAAATAAGCTTGTTAACCCATTTTGAGTTGCTTTCCTTTAGAAAAGCAGATCTAAGAACCTGTGTTGGCAGTCGCCCTGAGGATGTTGGGATGCTTGCCGCTACAACTACACTATGCTGTCTCCCTTTTTGTTGACATATCCAATGCAATAAACAATATTCAGGGCTGGAGATGAGGGGCTTATGGAAAGAAAGGCACACTAAAATACTATTAGTGTAGCTGTAAAGTGTTTCAACTATCCTGGATAATTCAGAATTGTTTAAGTTACTTGTCTAGTATGTGTCAAAAGACAGAACTCGCTTTTCAGATACCAGGAATACAAAAACAAAGATGATGTAAAGTTTCTAACCTCAAAGAGCTAGAGGGGGACATCAGTGAGGGAAGAGATTGTAGATACAAGATATATACACCTTGGAAGTCAGGCTCTGATAAGTGAAATTTAATCTTATTTTGGTGGAATTAGGTCTCCAAGACATTTCTGGTCATCTACACAGTAAAGAATATGAAAGCTATGGTATGGAAATGAGCTGAGACTGGTAAGGAAGAAGACTAAGATGAACAAAGGGAAAGGAAGAAAATCCTAAGGAAAGGACTACCACTTAGTGCCAAGGAGAAAGTCCAATTTTTCTTACATGGCACTGAATGTCAAAATCACAAAGACAGCTAATTTCTTCTCCTGGTTAAACATTTCCAATTCCTTCAATGAATGGATCCTCAAATTGCACAGATTCAAGGCCCTTTACCATCCTGTTTGCCTTACAGTTTATCAATGTGTTTCATAAACGATGACATCCAAAACTGAACACAATACTCCAGATATGAACCAAGCAGGGCAAGAATACAAAGCAACTATGACCTCCATGCTCCTAGAAGCTGTTTCTCTCAATACAGACCAAGTTTTTTGGGCTGTCATAGCACACTGCTGGAGCATCCTGAACTTGCAGAATGACACCTGAAACTGAATACTGGGTAATTATAATGATCAAGTCTGAGCCCAAAGAGATATGAAAATATATCTTCTTCTTTGAAGGATCCTTGGCCTGAATGTGAAACACTGCATTTATTAGAAACGACTGATGTATTATCTAGTGCTACTCAAGTGTTATATTCCCCTTCTTTTCTTTTTATCATAAGGGATAGTTATATTGGGAAATAAAGGTGATATAAAAACAAAATAAGTTTTTTTAAGAAGTCAAATTTAGATCTTTGGAGCACTCCAACAGAGTGGCATAATGAATAGAGCACAGGTAGTAGGACTTCTGAATATCTCAGAAACCTACTAGTCATGTAAGCCTGGGCAACTCACAGCCTCTCTGTAACTCAGTTTCCTCACCTACAAAATGAGAATACCATCTACCTACCTCATAGAGTAAGGCTCAAGCAAGTTAACAAATGTAAATTGCTTTGTGAATATTACAGTGGTAATATTAATGCTAGCTATTTTTTTTATCATGTTGAACCTTTAATTCATTTAAGGTTCAAATTTAACAAGCTCTGATCTCATCTAATTATCTTATTGTTTAAGCTCCATCTGTTGAGCTTCTCCATAAAAACAACATGATACATTACCAAAAGCTTTGCTGAAATCTAGGTAAATGATCTATAGCAGAAAAAAAGAAATCAGCTGAGTCTGGCAAAGCTGTTTTCTTGATGCAAGTCTGCTGGTGCTTTGATGGATGCTTTCCTTTCAACATATCCACCCTCTTTAATGATCACTGTAGAATGTTTACAGAAATCAAAATCAATGGCCTATATATATATATATATATATATATATATATATACGTATATATATACATATATATACGTATATATATACACACATATATATACATACACACAATGGTCTGTTCTTTTTTTCGAAAAATGAGAAAAACATCTATCCTCTAATCTTGTGCTAATTCTCCCTTTTTCAGAACTTGAAAATGTGACTAAAAGCATCTTCACCACATCTACCAGTTCTTCTAGTAACAGAGGAGTACTTTATCTGGTCCAGGCAAACCTCATCATCAAAGGCAACGAGGTTCTCTCCCACTCTGTGACTTATCTTGGTTACCAACTCCCCATTAGCTATTTTTGTTATTTCCAAGACCTTTAAAGGTCATTGTTCCTTTGAGGGGTTGGGGGCAAACCACAATCAAAACAGCTCTTCCTGTTTTCCTCATCAGATATTGTCCCATCAAGCAAAGATCCTGCCCCTTCATAGCTGCAGTTAATTGCACAATACAACTAAAAAGGACCAAAGCAGCCCTGGTCTTTGTTACCTGACTTCCAACTCATTGTGAGCTTTAGTTCTGGTAACAAAAGCTCTTGTATGTATCTTCTGTTGCCTGGCCTGGCCTCCTACACCAGGACCTGTGAACCATTTTTGTTTCACAGGGCCCTATCACGATAGGACACCTTCACAAGAATGGTGTTTGTAATTAAATGAAGGAACGGTTAAGTTTCAATCAAAAGTTAGTAAGAAGAAAGATGCTATTTCTTTCCCCTTCCAAATTCATATGCCACCTGAAATCTATTCATAGACTTATGAATTGCAGGTGAAGAACTTCTGTTATGAAGGTATTTTGTTACACTGAATTGGTTTCCCCACTCATCCATATAATATCTCTTCAGATTTCTACTTTTCCTCCTATTGAAATTGTCTCCCATCAAGTCATTACAATTTCATCCTTGACAGTGTTTTACCTTTCTTCTGGACTGACCTCATCCACAGAATGTTAGTTACTGGGATCCTACTAATCCTTCCTCTTAACTTTTTTACATCTGCTTTTCCAAATGGAGGTTACATATCAGACTTCTATCACAAACTCTGTGAAAGTGTAGTTGCTTCACCCAAGGCTCCCCCCAGCAAAAGTTCCTCCTCTCCTTACAAAATACAATTTATACTTGTTAGTTCCTCTACCTTCTAAAGGATAAAATTAAGGGAAGGTAAGAACAGATTAGATACTCTGCTTTTAGTTGAAGGAGAGCAGATGTCTAGATGAGAGATGAAATAAAAGCACAATATTCCCCCAGCCCACCCCTTTTACTTCTTCGATATCCTGTTCAGTAAGGAACACCCAGAGCAGTTAAGAAGGAGCACCAGGCCCGGGGCCAGGCACTATGCTAAGCATTTTACAAAAACTACCTCATTTCATCCTCACAACCCTATAAGGTAGGTGCTATGGTTAATCTCATTTTACAGCTGAAGAAAATAAAGCAAGCAGAGGTTGAGTGCCTTGCTCCAAGCCACACAGCTAGTAAACGAGGCCCAATTTGAATTCAGGTCTTCCTGACTCCAAGACCAGTGTTCTGTCTACTGTCCCCTCAGTTACTTTTACACCACCTAATGTACTACCACAAGGAAGAGTCTTTTTGCCTGTAGTGGGAGGTCTTCTAATACGGAAAGGTGAAAGTGAGATCACTAATCACGTCCAGTCTTGGGCATCCTGAAATAAAAGTTCATTTGCAGTATAGTATACATGAATTCAGTACTGAAGATCCTGGCTTTCCATACAATTTTGGTAGTTAGCAGTAAAATCGGATTACAAGTCTTTTGGCAGTTTTCTTAATGACTTCTTGGGAAGCAGCAGAGTAAACTTCAATTTGTCCTAAAAACACATTTTATACAGCACTTTACATGTATCATCTCACACAATCCTTTCAACTCTGAAGTAGATGCTTTTATCATTCGCATTTTATAGATGAAGAAACTAAGGCTGAGAAGTAAATTAATATAAAGAGCTTTGCAAACTTCAAAGTGCTACATAAATGCTCTAGCTACTATTAACTAACAGGACAAGGCCACACAGACAATTAAGTATTATGACAGAATTTGAGTTCAGATCTTCAGGACTCCAAGTCCAGTGTCCCCCTCCACTTAGACACCCAGATACCTGTCAATTACGTTTGGTTTCCCAACCTTATGTGCCAATATGATGAGGTCAACAGAACAATACTATTGGGCTTTAAAGAAATATTTTCAACAAAAACTTTGTATTACAACAATAATCCCAATTAACACCAATTCCATTTGCTCAAGCACTGGAGCCAAGTAATAATGATCACTTGAAGCAAAACAAACCTCGTAGATTGGCTAACAGCTGAAGAAGACTGCCATAACTGTTCTGAGGGATGAGGAGAGAAGCTAGAGACAGCCTAGATTCTCCCTTTTCTAAAACGTCTCACCATTCTCTGGATGGCCTTGAATTCTACTCCTAAAAAATTCCTCTGCACAGGTTCCATACAGTCTACAAACAAAACGACAAAGTTTAATTATGGCTTGCCAAGACTTAACCCAGTTTTGGACAAATAAGCTGACATTCACTCCAGAAGAGGCCCATTCTAGAATGTCCTCAAGTCCAAGAGAAAAGTTTGGCAGGCAACTGCCTTGGGTTATGCAAAGACCAAACATATCAGTTTAGTTGTGATTTAGGTACAGTTATGATTTAACAATTTAATAAAGTTTGACAATTCCAAAGGTATCATTTAAATACAGTTTAAGCGGCCTATTTTACATATTAAACTACTTCCAGGTATTCCTACTTTCTGCAGAACTTCAGTTTTCAAACTACACATGCTGACAATATTTCCAACTTATTTAAATTCAATAAACATTTTAGTGTCTATGTGCCAGGCACTGTCCTAAAAAAGAGGCAAAAGACAGTCCTTGCCCTCAAGGAGCTTAAATTCTAATGAGGGAGTCAACATGCAAACAAATATATACAAAGCAAGGTAATACAGGATAAATAGGAAATAATTAAAATAAAGAAGGCACTGGGATAAAGTTAGGGGAAAGAGGTGTTTTTTTTTTAAAGAATCTCTAGCCTTGTTTCTCATTCCTGAGGATCTATTGATCTTCCTATTAGCCACTCAGGAAGATGAGTTCCTTGTTAAGAGATGGGATTTTAAGTCCCTAAGTAATTATTGTTCAAAATTCATAAATGACAACATTCAGATCAAGAGAGGAACTAATGGGGGGGGCAGAGCTAAAATGGCAGAGTAGAAACACCACTTCCAAACGATGTAAAAGGGGACTCTGAACAACTCCTGGAGTCCCAGCACCCACAGAACGACACAGAGAAGCGAACCTCCTGCTGAGGAGAACCCAGCAGCCCTGCAGAGGGCACTGCTGCTAGCTGCTGGGAGCCAAGCCCAGGCCTGTGTGAGGTGCATTTTTAGCCCTAGGGCGGCTGGGCCAGCAGCCGGCTGGAAGGACCCCAGAACACCAGCAGCTGTGGCGACTCCAGAATTATCAGCACAAATATGCCTAGGACAAAGTGAGAGGTTAGTGCCCTATGGACTTTGGGACCAGTATTTGAGAACGCCTCAGCTTCCTCCCTTGGGGGCGAAAAGCTGATGAGGAAACGTGGCACAGAGGCCATTTTGCAGCATCAGTGGCAGCTCCAGCTCCTGGTCTGAGAACTGTAGAGAGATCCAGCAATCAGTCTGGGGGTTAATCACTCTTGTGTTAAACTGGTGGTCTGGGGGGGAGGTTTGGGGTGGGTATCCAGCTTGCCAGAGCGGGTGGAGGCTTTACAGAAGCCACCCAACCTGCGGAAGCTGTGAAGACCCCATGTTTGGGAAGAAGCTTTCCTGTCTGGTGGCAGAGTCCTACTGTGGCAACAAGCCCAAAAATCGAGTAATTAAGTGGCAACATGCCTAGGCAAAAGAAACAAAATAAGCAAAAAAATTCAACATTGGACTCTGATTTTAGGGGCAAAGAGGATCAAAGCATGGAGGAGGACTGTGAGGTCAGAACTCCTGCACCAAAAGCCCCAAATGAAAATAAAGCTGGCTACAGGCCATAGAGGACCTTAAGAAGCAGATAAGAGAAGTGGGGGGAAAATTGGGAAGAGAAATGAAAAATATGCAAGAAAAGTATAAAATGACAGTCAGCCTGACTGAGGAAAATAACACCTTAAAAAATAGACTAACTCAAATGGCAAAAGAGGCTCAGAAAGGCAATGAGGAGAAGAATGCCTTAAAAAGCCAAATTTGCCAGATGGAAAAAGAATCTCCAAAGCTCACTGAGGAGATTCATTCCTTCAGAGTTAGACTGGAGCAAATGGAAGCTAGTGACTTTATAAGAAATCAAGATGGTGTTAAACAGATCCAAAAAATGAAAGAATAGAAGGCAATGTGAAATATTTCATGAGAAAAACCACTGACCTGGAGAATAGATCCAGGAGAGACAATTTAAAAAATATTGGACTACCTGAAAGCCATGATCAAGGAAAAACCTAGAAATCACCCTTCAAGAAATTCTCAAGGAAAACTGCCCTGATGTTTTAGATCCAGAGGGCAAAATAGAGGTTGAAAGAATCCACAGATCACCTCCTGAAAAAGATCCCAAAAGAAAACTCCCAGGAATATTATAGCCAGGTTCCAGAATCCCCAGATCAAGGAGAAATACTACAAGCAGCCAGGAAGAAACAATTTCAATATTGTGGAAACACAATCAGAATAGCCTAGGACCTGGCAGCTTCTACACTGAGGGATTGAAGGGCATGGAATATGATATTCCAGAGGGCAAAAGAGCTGGGATTGAAGCCAAGGGTCACCTACCCAGCAAAACTGAGTATCTTGTTTCAGAGGAAAATATGGTCATTTAGTGGAATAGAGGACTTTCAAGCATTCTTGAGGAAAAAACCAGAGTTGAATAGAAAATTTGACATTCAGACACAAGAAGCAAGAGATGCTTGAGAAGATAATCAGGGAAAAGAAATCAAAAGGGAGCCAAGCCGAGGGCAGCCCAGGTCCGTGTGAGCCGAGGTTTTAGCCCCAGGGCACCAGGGCCAACAGCCGGCTGGAGAGACCCCAGAACACCAGCAGCTGTGGCAACTCCAGAATTATCAACATAGACATGCCTAGGAAAAAGTGAGAGGTTAGTGCCCTATGGACTTTGGGACCAGTATTTGGGGAATGCATTGGCTTCCTCCCCTGGGGGCTAGAAGCCACTGAGGAGACATGCCATTCTGTAGTTTTCAGAGGCAGCTCCAGCTCCCGGCCTGCAAATTGTAGGGAGATCCAGCGATCGGTCTTGGGGGGGGGGGGGCGGTAATCGCTCTTGCTTTAACCTCCCTGGATCTGGATTGTGATCTAGGGTGGAAGTCGTGGGTGGGTTTACAGCTTGCCAGAAACGGAAGTTGCCCCCCACACGTTCGAGACGAAAATTCCTCTAGCTGGCCCTGAAGCCATAGTGTGGCAACAAGCCCAAAAGTCAAGCAATTAAGTGGCAACATGCCAAGGCAAAGGAAACAGAAAAATGCAACCCCAGACTCCTATTTTGGGGGCATAAAGCGGGAAAAGGACTGTGAGGTCAAAAGTCCTGCTCCAAAAGCCCCAGGGGAATACATGAGCGGGTTGCAGGCCATAGAGGACCTTAAGAAGGACTTTAAAAATCAAATAAGAGAAGTGGTGGAAAAATTGGGAAGAGAAATGAGAAGGATGCAGGAAAAGTATGAAATGAGGGTCAACAGCCTGACTGAGGAAAACAACATCTTAAAAAATAGACTAACTCAAATGGCAAAGGAGGCCCAAAAGGGCAATGAGGAGAAGAATGCCTTAAAAAGCTGAATTTGCCAGATGGAAAAAGAATCTCAAAAGTTCACTGAGGAGATTCATTCCTTCAGAGTTAGACTGGAGCAAATGGAAGCTAATGACTTTATGAGAAATCAAGATGCTGTTAAGCAGATACAAACAAATGAAAGATTAGAAGGCTACATTGAGGGATCGAAGGGCATGGAATACGATATTTCAGAGGGCAAAAGAGCTGGGAATGAACCCAAGGGTCACCTACCCAGCAAAACTGAGTATTTTGTTTCAGGGGAAAATATGGTCATTCCGTGGAATAGAGGACTTTCAAGCATTCTTGAGGAAAAAACCAGAATTGAATAGAAAATTTGACATCCAGACACAAAAAGGAAGAGATGCCTGAGAAGGTAATCAGGGACAAGAAATCAAAAGGAACTTAACAAAGTTGAACTATTTACATTCCTATATGGAAAAACAATAACGGTGATGAAACCTTTCTCAGTATGAAAATAATGGAAGAATATGAATACATATGTGAATGTGTGTGTATATGGTTACAGTTATATATGGATAGAGGGCATAGGTTGAATCTGTTGGGAAGGGAGAATACTCAAGGGATGAAAGGCAAGAGGAGATGGGGAGAGACAGGGTAGGGTAAACTATCTCATGTAGAAGAAGCAAGGGGAAGTGGCTGCAAGGGAAGAGAATAGGAAGGCAAAAAAGGCAAAACCACATTCTCATTGAATTTGGTTCAGGGAGAGAATGACATACATACTAAATGGGATATCTCAACCTGCAGCAGAATAGGGGGAAGGGGGATGAGAGGAGGGATGATGGATGGGAGGGCATCCTTGGGGGAGGGGAGGTTGGAAGTACCCACTATAGAAGAGGGACAGGATCATGTAGGGAATGGACCAGGTGGGGGGTGAGATGAGTGGGAGGGAAGTATAAGCAGCCTTGTACAATATATCTACTATGATAATGTTTTGCATAGCTAGACATGTACAACATATACTGAATTACTTATCTCCCCAGAGGGAATGGGTGACAAGGAGGAAGGAAATGGATCTGAAATTCGAGGTCTTAACATTAAATGTTTCAAATATATATAAATACTATTATTAATACTCTTTTGCTTATAATTGGGAGATAAGATGTGCAGGCATCAGGGCACAGAGATTCACCTTCCTCTAATGGAAAAGTCGAAGGGGGTATGGGAGAAAGTATAGGAGAGAGCAGACTGGAGGAAGCGATATCCTGTGGGACTGCTATTCTGGGAGGTTGGGTAAGGGAATAATGGGGGGAAAATGATTGTAACTCAAAATCTGGCGGAAATGAATGATGTAAAACAGAAGTTAATAAAGCGTTTGTTTAAAAAAAATACTATACTAAAAAAAATTAGCCAACAAAACAACTTAGTACTGCCTAAAAAATGAGTTAGTGGAACAAATTAGGTATATTAAATACAGAAGCAAAGGAATGTAGCTGAATAGATTTTGATAAACCCAAGGCCTACTTACAAACACTGGGGAAAGAACTCACCTTTCATTAAGTACTGGAAAAAAACCAGAAAGTAGTCTGAAAGAAAACAGGCTTAAGCCAATGTCATACTATATTGCCATAGCAAGCTCCAATAAAAATACATTTCAAACAAATTAATTAGAAGAACCAGGAAGGAAATATATTTTGCAGCTATGGCTAGAGACAGACCAAACAAGAGCAAAATAGATAACAGGAGATAAAGTGGACAATTTTAATTACATAAAATGGAAAAGCTTCTCACCAAAAGACCCCCCATAATACAGTAAGAATTAGAAAAGAAACTTAATTGGCAAATGATTAACCAATAAAAGCTGGCTATCCAAGATATATAGGGAATTGGTTCAAATATAAAACAAGAGTCATTCCCCAAATAGATACATGGCTCAAAAGAAAAAAGGCAAGTTATAAAAATGCAAATTCAAACAATTCTAAGGTTTCACCATCACATTGGCAAAGATGACAAAGTACAAAGTACAATGACAACTGTTGCAGGGGCTATGGGACAGGTACACTAAATGCGCTGACGAAGATGTGAATTGGTCCAACTATTCTGGAGAACAATTTGGAAGTCACTAACCTGTACATATTCCTTTGACTCCTTGATACAACTACTAGGCTTAATATCCCAAAGAGATCAATTACAGACAGAAAGGAGCCATATGTACAAAATTATTTAAAAGTATTTTTTACTATAGCAAAAGAAACGAAGTGAGTGCCTATAAACTAGAGAACACTTAAACAATTATTTTATATGAAGGTAATGGAATGAATTCAGAGTGAAATGAACAGAACCAGAACCATTTATATAGCACCTATATCATAATCATAATCAATCATAATCATAAAAGAAAATAATAGTGAAAGACTGAAAAAAAAAAAAGAAAGAAAGAATGATCAAGGCAATGACCAAAATCTACAACTCAAAAAGAGTGATGATGAAGCATGTCTCCTAGCACTTAAGAGATCTGGATTACAGGTATAAAGAAAGGACGCATTTCCAAGCAAGGATAATGTCTCCAATTAACCATTTTGAAACTATACAAAAGAAAACAGAAAGAGCTTTAGCAGGGGAATGCAAATAACTAGCAGAATAATATAACCTCATTAAGTTTGAATTATGGTAGCTGAATGTGGTATAAAGTCACTGTTTCCTGTGGAGTCTCTTCTGTCTTTCTTTGTACTGGAAAACATTCTTGTCTGTCAAGTTCAGAGAAAGAGAGAGAAGAAGAGGGGGAGAGGAGGGGGGAAAGGAGGGAGGAGAGGGAGGGAGAAGGAGAAGAATGGGGGAGAAGGAGAGGAAGGGGCTGAGAAGGAGAAAAGCATAACAGACCTATGTAGGGAGGCAATATTCCTGCTGTGTATTCTACTAGAGTCAAATCACATCTGAAACTATTCTGGATACCACACTGGAGAAACAAGCTAAAAAAGTTTCTATTGAACCAAGAGATTAATCTACTAGGTTGATAATTCCTTGATGGCAAGACCAATGCCATTTTATGTTGTATTCACAGTCCCACCAAGTGCCTTACGCATAACAGATTATTTATTGGACTGAACACATTTAGAGATAAGAGGTTTTAAGATGCTAAAAAAAAAATAAAATTCATACTTAAAGAGTCATAAGCATCTCCATAAGCATCAAGAGAAAATGGGATCAAAGACTTAAAACTAGAAGGAACTTCAAAGGTAATTCATTTCAGATGAGGGAACCGAGGCCCATAGGTTAAATGACTTAGAATAATCACATTAGAATTAAGTTGCAGAGAAGGGTTTGAAAACATATCAGTTGACACCAAATCCAAGAGTTATTCTACTGTACTGTTTAAAAAGAATCTTTTCTCTAAGACTATTGGAAATTATAAGATAGATGGAGGAACAATATCAACAGCTGCATGGATCCTTAGCAGCCTTCACCTTCCCTTCCTCACTTCCTCTAGTCAGAGGTAAGATTGGAGACCACTCTTAGATCTAAGATGGATCTAAGCTTGAAAAATATGAGGAACATTTGCTTTAGGCGGTTAGTTCAGTTCTTAAGATCTCCTAGCCCAGATTTCTTATCCCCTCATCACTTAACCAATCTGTCTAGATTTCAACCCCTGGTCCACCACCTTGATTCACAGTCCCTTTCCAGTCCCTCTTCATACAATCAAAACTTTCAGTCTTGACTAACCTTGTATTGTTGCCACTCAAAACCCAGCATGATGATGATATACTGATGACAGTTAACTTAGGATGGAACACTCCCATCTGACAATCTACTAAGTAAGAATCTAAGGTTATATGAAAAAAGTCTGAAGTAAATCATGGGGAGTAAACTAGAAAATAGCTGATAATGACAAACTGATAAGTTAACATTTATTCAATAAAACTATTGAATTTTTAATCATCATAAATTAGGTTGTAAAATAACATTACACCAATACTGAAAATAATAAATTATTAAAGATGAAAATTGTCAAGAACACAATTTTCAGTGTCAAGAACACAATTTCCAGATGACCTAAATACATTTCCTATTGTGTCTTTCAACAAAGGACTTCAGATTGTATGTTTCCTGAATTTTTCCTTTTGACATATATGACCTAACAGGGAAGGTATTCATTGTAACACAATTTCCCCCCAAGATCTTATTCTAAACATATGTAATTTTTAGAAGATCATACAGAATGATCTCTCTAAAAATAACTGGGGTCTTCTCATTTTAAAAAATAAAAGCTCAAGAATATGAAAGCTCTCTGAAATAAAATGCATGAACAGCAATTTTTCATAAAAATACATGCACAGTAAATATCCTGGTTTACCTTTTCTAATATGTTGATAAAATGATTTTAAGATCCAATCCTTGATATATCACAGCCTCTCTTAAGTAGTACTAAAATCTTACACACATTCTTCACGCTGATTATTAAGCTTTCATTCTCCAAAAAGATGCCATCTTAACCATTAATTATTTAATTAACCACCATTAGCTTACCAGTTTTGAATTAATTTTTAATTATTAAAATAATTAAATAACCACCATTAGCTTACCAGTTTTGAATGTCCTATCTGCATCAAAATGAAACAGGATAAAGAAAATTTGCCACTTCAGTTGACTGCTGAATTTTCAAATTTATAAAGAACTACAATCTGTGTAACAAACCCAAAACTGCATTGTGTAGGTGGAAACTACTGTCAGAGCAGAAACAGACTATGGAAAATAAAATGTTCTACAAGAGATGAGTTGTTAAAGTGGCTCTACATTTATCTTGTTGCAAAAATATGCAAGCTCACTTTTAGTATATCTGAATCACTGTTCCTTCATCACATCATATCAGACCATCTTCTAGTCCTTTTTCCATCAACTACCTAATAATTAACAATTGTGTGACTACTAAGAAAAGACCTATAACGAAAGTAAACTATTATTTGATAATATAACTAAGGTGATCTGTAATTGACATTTAGTTGCCCCTTCTTTGCATTTCACATTTGAATACCATTAAATAGGCTAACTTACATAGGCCCATATTTAAGCACAAGCAGCTAGGTGGTGCAGTGGACAGAGCACCAGGCCTACAGTCAGTAAGACCTGAGGTGAAATACAGTCTCAAGACACTTACTTGTTGTGTGACCCTGTGCAAGTCACTTAACCCTGTTTGCCTGTTTCCTCATCTGTAAAATGAGCTGGAGAAGGCAATGAATGGCAAACTACTCCAGTATCTTTACCAAGAAAATCCCTGGGGCAGTTAGGTGGCACAGTAAATATAGAGCACTGGCCCTGGAGTCAAGAGGACCTGAATTCAAATACAGCCTCAGACACAACAAAAAAAAACTAGCCCTGTGATTTGGGCAAGTCACTTAACCCCAAATGCCCTACCTTATCCCCCTCCACAAAGAAAAAAAAATCCCTAATGGGGTTCCAAAGAGTTGGACATAACTGAACAAGAAATATTTAAGCATACTGCACAAACAACATTGGCAAAATAAGGCAAATAGCATGCACCTGTCCTTATTCCCCATAAAAAAAAGTAGGTAGTAGCACCTACAACACTTATTTTCATAGTCATAACTTTTTAAAAACATCAATGATTAAAGAATTTATTGGGATCCAAAGACACATACATTTTATTAACCTGTTCTTTTTGTAGAATTTCTAAATCATAAACCCTTTCTCACATCATTGACTCTTTTAGAGTGTCAAACACAGGTGTCATTTGACATAACCTGTTTACTTTTGATTTTCCTATCAAATCAAATACCCCCATTTAACTGGGATATAAACAAAGTCTGTCTTCCTCTAAGGATATAAAGTCTGTATTTGTTTAAGGTAGTATAGCATTTCTTCCATTTTTTATTGACAAAAAAAGGAAACAGTTTCTTATGAAGCACATCAAGGATAACAAGTCAAAAACTTCCCTGAGAGCAAAGAATGCATTACCTTTTAGGTGTTATAGTCAATTACAAAGAGTAAATTAAAGAGAAGACAAGGAAAAGATAAAACTCCGAAGAGCTTACAAAACATCAAAGATTATTTATGAAACTGGAAACAGTACCCAAGATTTATATTCAAAGAATTCTGTAATATAATACTTATGTTGTAACCCAAAGCACATGCCACCTGATTTGGAGCACACCATTAAGCCCTTTTTATTTGTCTGTCTTTATCCTAAACCCTGTAACTGCTTTTAACAGCATAAAAGCTTAGTCCTGTGTAAAAGTGAATCACCCAAGGCTTAAGTCCCCTGCTCCCTTATCTTTCCCCTGAGTTAGTACTTCCCTAAATCAGTAAGCCTTGAAGCAGCATTTTGTATAAGGATCATGGTGCAAGTCTGTATAGAGATCATGGGGCAAGTCTATCTCATGCAAGAGACCACCCTGTTCTGGGATGCTGACCCAGTGAGGTCCTCCACCCAGAATGCTGACCAAGCAAGGTCCCCCACATGCTTCACCCAGAACATGACCCTGGCTTGGTCCATGATCCCAGCCTGTTCTGGGAAATTCCACTCCCCCTGTGCCCTCCACCCTGTTCTAGGTGGGACCCCTATCACACGGAGGGTTGTGGCTTTGTACCCTTGTGCCATGTTTCCCAAATTAGCCCTGAGCTATAGATCCAACCAATGACTGTTCTTGGCTTCTGTATGTCATTGCTTATGCTAGCTCCCCTCCCCAATTGTGGTTTTTGCCTTTATAAGCATTGCCTGTACCCCAATTTGGGGCTGCCTAATTTGAGTCTATACTCCAGGCAGTCGTGTGCTTGATCAATAAATCCACATCTAAATTTACCCTGAACCCAGGTCTCATCTCACTCTTATTCTCTTCACAACACTTACACAATTCTTAAGTAATCAAAGATGATGGTGGAAGAATAGCTATACTAAAGGACAAAATGTAAATGATTTCCTATTCCAGTTTCAAAATCTATTTAGAAAGCTTTTGGTGAAAAACGTGTGTAGGTAAAAATACATTGGCTTTTTTAAAATTCTGAACCCTTCATATTTTAAAGCATTTACAAACCAGAATCATTATCATTACCAGTTTAGACAGGAGGCTCCAGGAATATGCTATAAAATAACCTTATGAAAAGCAAGAAAAAGCTTGTTGCAGAGATATTTGTATAAGAAAACCCTCAATTACCCAATAAGGGAGGCAGGAAGAACAACACAGAGCTCCTAAAATAATCAAAATGTCATTTAACTATTAATTTTAACTTCAACTGTTTCTGTCACCAAATGCAAAGTTAGTAGAAAAAATTTTTGAAAGTCACCTTCTATCCCTATTTACTTTCTATGAGAATTCACCTAAATTACATCATAGATGCCAGTCCAAAGCAAAGCAAAATCTTTGCAGGTACAGTTCAAGCTCCTCCCCAGCTCCCAGGTGTTAGGGCTCTCCTCTCCTTCAGTCCTCAGTCCCCTACAATGTCACCGTTGCAGCTGTTCCATACAGTTGCATTATCTCCGAAGCAGAATGCAAGCTCCTATAGAACAGGGGTCCATTTCCTTTACCTTAGTCCCTGCGCAATCCTGCGGATATGCCCTGGATAAATGTTAGTGCTCAGGAACAAACGGGAGAGCCGCAACTGCAAACGCAGTAAGCACCGTATTGCTCTTAACGTTTCACATGCATACACTACGAGTTCAATTGAAGGCAAGGATTTATACTTTGGATTTTCCCCTCATTAATTTCACCCAAATTTATCCATTTTTGGAGGAATGACAAGTGCAGTTTTTAGCAGCCACAGCAATAATTTGCTCAATGTAACCTTTGCTTTAAAGTCGAGGAAATTTCAATTTTCTGCATGCAAAGTTAAAATTGCAAAACGGCAGCGTCTGCTTCCTTGAACTTCCAGCCAAGAGCTCGATTCACACCCGTCTGCAAATTGGGGCTCACGTTTTCTTTTATTAAATTAATCCTGACCTCACCTGGGGCCTGCAATGACATCACAATCCATCTCCAGAAATCCCTGACGTCATACACTCACACCGACACCTGAGGCCACAAAGCCTAAGAAACCTGTACTCAGGTAAAGCAGGGGGAGGGGAGGATGGGGGGAACCCTCCGCACCAACCCTGGAGGTTATGGAAAAGGGAAGAGGAGGGAGAAGCAAGGACGGCCGCCAGCTCACTTTCTCCCCATCTGAAAGGGCATGCTAAATCTGGGGGGCCAGGACCCGAACTCCGAGGTGCTCCCGGCCCCCCACCAGAGGGCCTCCCCCTTCCCCACAAAAGGAGGGCCCCAATGACTCCCGCGGGCCGGCCCCCGCTCTCGGGCCTAGCCCGGCTCCCGGACTCCCTCATTCCCCCCACTCACCCCTCCCCCACATGTTCACGTTCACGTCCGCGGGGGCTGCGCGCGCGGCCCGGAGAGAAGTGAGGGCAGCACAGGGGAGGGGAAGGAAAAAGGGCTGGCGGCCGGCATGGAAGAAGGTGGAGGCGGGAAGGGGGCCCTCGGACCCGCGCGCACCCCCTCTAACCGCGGCCCCCCCCCCAGCTCCATGACCTTCCTCCTTTACCTAGAGGCGGCAAAATGCGGACTGTAAGAGGCGGTGGCGGCGCCGACAGCAGCTCCTGAAGGCCTCTCCCGGACGCCACAGGAAACAAGCGTCCAAATCAGCTCGGCCAAGGCCGAGGCTCGCCCCTTAAACCCCGTTGTTTGGCTAAAATCCCGTGGCGTCATGCGCCGGGCCAATGGGCTGGAAGGGAGGGGGCGGGGCTTCGGAGCAGGGCGGCCGCAGCGCCCCCTGCCGGGCTTCCCTTCCAGGGCGGGGAAGCCCGAGAGCAGAGAAAGTGGAAAGTTGGGCTTTAAGTCAGCGGCGCCCCCCGCAGTGAGAATGCCTCTCCCCAGGAGGAAGAGGAAAGCAGATGCCAAGCCGGTGCAGGAGGGATGGATCCCAAATCAGCTGGAGTCGTGACTGCAGAGTCTTTTTTTTTTTGCTTTTTTGGAGGGGGAAGGCAGAGAAATTGAGGTTAAGTGACTCGCCCATGGTCACATGGCTAGTAAGTGAGAAGTATCTTTGAACTGGGTCTTCCTGACTCCGGGGCCCACCTGGCCACCCCGATGTGCACAGTCTTGCTGGACCTGGTGTCAGGAAAAAGCCAGCGCGAATCCTGCCACAGGCACTGAGCCCGGGATGGGAACCCCGAGGCCACACATCCCACCCCTGCTCTAAGCAAAGTCATTTAACCTTTCTGTGCCCCCATTTTCTCTTCAGTAAAATGGGGCTGATAATAGCGCTTATTTCATAAGGTTGTTGTGAAGAAAGCTCCTTCCAGCGTTCAGATCACTGTACAGATGCTCCGTCGGATAGCATTCCTCCCCTGGGAACCTGGGCTGCGGCGGAGAATCCACAACACCCAGCGCCTCCCCACACCTGCCAGGGGTGAAGAAAGGGTGGATTTGGGGCTAGGACGGGCGTGGCTCGGTGCCTGGAGGAATGAGCTCAAGCTACAGACCTGGCATAGGTGAGCTCTCCCTGGGGGATCGGCTAGGGTAGGTGTTATATTACCCTAAGGGAGTGACAGAGAAGTTTAGTGGATGCAGATCATCGCAGAAGGCTTTTTTATGTGTATTTGGAGTCAGGAAGACCTGAGTTCAAATCCTGACTCAGAACTTGTTAATTTTGTGACCGTAGGCAAGTGACCAGATCTCTCTGAGTCTCAGGAAATTCTCTTAAGACTATAAATTTTAGGTTTGTTGAAATGAATGGAGCAAGTCTCTGTACCCCAAAATTATAGAATTCTAACATTTTCCCCACAGAAGTAATCTGGGTTAAGTGACTTGAACAAGTTCACACAGCTAGTAAGTGTTAAGTGCCTGAGGCCCGATTTGAACTCAGGTCGTCCTAACTCCAGAGCTGGTGCTGTGCCACTGTACCACCTAGCCACCCCAGCCCCAGAACTCTTAATTTATTGAAGCATACAAAATTTATGTATTAAATTTTACTATTACAATAATATATTTGGTGTTATAATTATATGATAATAGTAACTAATAATTATATAGAACTTAGAGGCTTGCAAAGCATTTTTGCACATTTGATCCTCACCACAATCCTGGGCTATTATTGCTTCATCTCATAGATGAGAAAATTGAGGCATTCAGAGTTTACTTAGCTTGCCTAATAATCAAACAGTGTTTTGACGTCAGATTTTTTAAAATTTTTTTTTTTTTTGCTTTTTGGAGGGCCATTGGGGTTAAGTAACTTGCCCAAGGTCACTCGGCTGGGTTTTTGTTTGTCTGTGTGTTAAGTGTCTGAGGTCAGATCCGAACTCGGGTCCTTCTGACTCCAGGGTGCTCTACTCACTGTGCCACCTAGCCGCCCCTTGACATGAGGTTTTAACATGAGATCTTCCTGACTTCAAGTTCAACAGCACTCTGTCCACTGTGCCATCTAGCTGCTTCCCAAGAAATAGTATGAGGTAGTGAGTGAATTGAGCTGTTCTCAACAGTAAGGAAGATCTTGTTCGTGTTCTGTTGGCACCTACTGACTCTGACATTGAGTAAGTCATTTAATCTCATAGTCATCCAAAAATTCAAGTTCCCTAAGAAGGGCAATTGGGGTTAAATGAATTGCTCCAAGGTCACACAGCTAGTAAGTGCTAAATGTCTGAGGCTGAATTTGAACTCAGGTTCTCCTGACTCCAGGGCTGGTGCTCTATTCACTGCGCCACCTAGCTGCCCAATATATTATGTATTTCTTATCTCTCTCTTCTAGCTTGTAAACCCTTGGAGGGCAGGGATCCCACCTCTCTTACCTTTGTGATAAATGACAGTATATTACACTTAGTATGCTGCTTAAGAAACAGTTGAGTAACATAAATAATCACACCTATCAGATTGGCTAACATAAGAAAACAGGAAAATGATCAATATTGGAGAAGATATAGGAAAATTGGAACACTAATGCACTGTTGGTGGAGTTGTGAACTGATCCAACCATTCTGGAGAGCAATTTGGAACTATGCCCAAAGGGCTATAAAATTGTGCACACCCTTTGACCCAGCCATAGCACTTCTAGGGCTGTATCCCAAAGAGATCATACAAATGGAAGCAGAACTGACTTGTACAAAGATATTTACAGCAGCTCTTTTTGTGGTGGCCAAGAACTGAAAATCGAGGGGATGCCCTTCAGCTGGGGAATGGCTGAACAAGTTGTGGTATATGCATGTAATGGAATACTGTTGTGCCATAAGAAATGATGAGCAGGCAGACTTCAGGAAAGCCTGGAAAGACTCACACAAACTGCAAATTGAAGTGAGCAGAACCAGGAGAACATTGTGCACAGTAACAGCAACGTTGTGTGATGACTGACTCTGACAGACTTGGCTCTTCTCAGCAGTGCAAGGACCTAAAACAACTCCAAAAGACTCATGATGGAAAATGCATCCAGAGAGACTGTGGAGGCTGGATGCGGACTGAAACATACTATTTGCTCGCTCTTCTTTCTTTTTGTTTCTTCTTTCTCATGGCTCCTCCCACTGATTCTGATTCTTCTTTACAACATGACTAACATGCAAATACGTTTGATATGAAGATATATGTGTAATGGAAATGCAGATTGGAAGGTCTTCCCTGCCCCTAGGCCCTTTGATGGGCTTAAGAGACTTTGATTGACTTAAGTGACTCTAAGAACCTTCCTTGATTTGAAAATATACTCTGCCCCCTAATAGTCTGAATGTGGTCACATGGAGCCTGTGGCAGGAGGCTTGGTTTTCAGGAATGACCACATCTTGATGCTGTGTGATTGGGCAGTGGGTCAAGAGGGTGGTTGCATTCTCTGACCCTGGAGAAGGCTATATAATCCCTGATGTGAGGCTTTGCTTTGGGGCTCACTTTGAGAAGTGTTGTGTGATTTGACCAGATGAGACTCTGGGAAGCCGTTGAGAGCCCCCCGGCTTTGAAAACCCAGATGTTGATGCTTCCCTCTCTGGTAACTGTGATTTTGTTATTGATAATTGTTGGACAAGCCTGTCTGTTTGATCTGTCTGTATACTCTGAAGTTCAGGGTGCTGACCTTTTCCCCCTGAGCTAGGTAATATATGTTTGATTAAAGTAAGCTTGTTAACTGATTTTGAGTTGCTTTCCTTTACAAAAGCAGATCTAAGAACCTATATTGGCAGCTACCCTGGGGATGTTGGGGTGCTTGCTGCTACATATGTATAGCCTATATCAGATGTACACCATCTTGGGGAGGGGGGGAGGAGAGGGAGGTAGAAAAATTTGGAACTAAAAATCTTATGAAAGTGAATGCTGAAAACTAAAAATAAATAAATAAATAAAATGTAATTTTTTTAAAAGATCTAAGTAAAAAAAGAAATGTTGGTTAAATTAATTCAAAAACACAAATATTTAAGGCACTAACAATAAAAAAATATGATGAAGGGCAGCTAGGTGGCTGTAATGGAAATGCAGATTTGAAGATCTTCCCTGCCCCTAGGCCCTTTGATTGGCTTAAGAGACTTTGATTGACTTAAGTGACTCTGAGAACCTTCTTTAATTTGAAAGTATACTCTGCCCCCTAATAGTCTGAATGTGGTCACATGGAGCCTGTGGTAGGAGGCTTGGTTTTCAGGAATGACCACATCTTGATGCTGTGTGATTGGGCAGTGGGTCAAGAGGGTGGTTACATTCTCTGAGCCAGAAGAAGACTATATAATCCCTGATTTGAGGCTTTGCTTTGGGGCTCACTTTGAGAAGTGTTGTGTGATTTGACCAGATGAGACTCTGGGAAGCCGTTGTTGAGAGTCCCCTGGCTTTGAAAACCCAGATGTTGATGCTTCCCTCTCTGGTAACTGTGATTTTGATATTGATAATGATAATGGTTGGACAGTTTGGAAGCCTGTATGTTTGATCTGTCTGTATACTGTGAAGTTTGGGGTGCTGACCTTTTCCCCCTGAACTAGGTAACATACGTTTGTTTGATTGAAGTAAGCTTGTTAACCCATTTTGAGTTGCTTTCCTTTACAAAAGGAGATCTAAGAACTTATATTGGCAGCTACCCTGGGGATGTTGGAGTGCTTGCTGCTACAATTGAGTTAATCAAGACTCTGCCCCATGAGTGGAAGACTTTGACCATGTACTTTGAAAACTGATGTGAGGGTGGCTAGGTGGCACTATGAGTAGAGCGTTGGCCCTGGAGTCAGAAGGACCTGAGTTCGGATCTGACCTCAGACACTTACACACACAAACAAAAACCTAGCTGTGTGACCTTGGACAAGTTACTTAACCCCGATTGCCCTCCAAAAAAAGGCAAAAAAAAAAGAAAACTGATGTGACTGATTGAGTTAAGGGTGACTATTTTTTGATTTTACTGATAAGTGACTGAGTTAACATTTGTTAAGTGAGTAGAGTGTCGGCCCTGGAGTCAGAAGGACCTGAGTTCGGATTTGACCTCAGACACTTAACACACACACAAACAAAAACGTAGCCGTGTGACCATGGTCAAGTTACTTAACCCCAAATTGCCCTCCAAAAGGCAAAAAAAAAAAATGATGACACAGGCCTTGCTCTCAAGAAGCTTACAATCTACTTGAGCAGAGAAATGTGTAAGATACATTTACGATAAGCTTAATATAAGATAGAATGTGGTCAGAACAAAGGAGAGTTTTGGACAAAGTGCTATATCTGAGGGCATCATTTTCAGCTAGAAAAATCAGCCTGCCTCCATGGAAGAGTTGGCACCTGGGCTAGACCTTGAATAAAGAAGATGTCACAGGTGCATGTATGCATACACACATATACATGTGTGTCTCTCTATTCATATGCATACATGCTGTTATATATGTACATATACATGCATAGGTATATACATGTACATGTAAACATACATGCATATGCACATACAACAGGCCCACAGGAATTCAGGAGATGGCAGGATGAGTTAAAGTTACTATAATTTGCCTGCATGTAAGGGGAGCAGAATTAATTGACTCAAACTGAACTTTTTATTTCCCCTTTTAAATCTGCTTCTCTCTCAAATTTCCCTCTTTCTGGTGAGGGCACCCCAGTTTGCATCTTCCACTCTTCACTTTCCCAAGTCTTTTCAGCTCTTATCTCTAAAACACCTTTTACTTCCATTGCCTTCTTTCCATTCACATGTCCACCACTTTTAGGCCCTCATCTCACCTACAATAATCTCTTGATTTGTCACCTTGTTTCTAGCCCCTCCTTTCTTCAATTCATTCACCTTAAAACTGCCAAAATATTTTTCCTCAATTGATGTCTGACCCAGTAACCTACTTACTTAAGAATCTCCTTCTTGCTTCAATCTCCTTTTGTCTCTAGGACTGACTCATCTCCGCATTTAAAGTCCTTTTCAGCCTGGGTCCAGTTTGCCTTTCCAGACTTATTTCACTTTACCCCCATTGGCACATTCTATATTCCAGTCAAATTCACCTGCTTGAAGTCCCCTGAATTCACCATTCTATCTCCTACCTTTACACGGGTTATCCAGCAATCCTGTGATCTACTACCTTATCACCTCCATTTCTTAAAATCCTCTTACTTAGCTTCCTTCAAGGCTTGACATTCTATGGGAAGTCTTTCTTCATCCCATTAATTATTAATACTCTTTCCCACAAAAATTTGTTTTCATTTTTTAATTTATGGAATGAGACAAGCATTTCCATAACATAGTACAATAAAAAGATCATTATACATGAAACTGCAAATCTGCTACGCACAACTTGTGATTCCTTTCAAATATACAGCAAAATTATCATGTAAATGTATTTTTCTTTTTTTTTTCCCTCCCTCTTCCCAGAAATGGCTACCATCAGACACAAGTAGGTAATGTAAAAATATAAATTTTACAAATCTAAAAATTATTCTATGCATACTTTTATTTATCAGTTCTTTCTCTGGATACAGATAGCATCTTTCTTCATATGCCCTTTATAGTCAATTTAGGCATTTATTTTGTAATTATTGATGTAAATATACCATCCTTCCATCATAGTTCTGTGTTACCAGTGCTAGCGTAATACCTTGCATATAATATGCATCTAATAAAATGTCTGTGCAATCCAACTGAAAGACCAGGCTGAGGAGATTATATTGAGGAACCACTGAAGGATCTGAGCAGCAATAAAAAAAGACTTCCCATAGAATGTGGCACCTTCATCAAATCCTGCAGGAAGCCAAAAGTCAGGAAGACTATTCGAACAACTTTGTGATTGAAGTGATGAGGGCTGGAATCAGGTAGACAATTTAGGAGGCTCCTAGGCTCGAGTGTAGAAATGAGCAGTGCAACTCATAATGCTAAAACATACGTACCCACCCACCCCCACAACAACAGATTCCCTCCCCTCCCCTTTCTCACCCTTCTCTCCTTTTGAGGTTACTGCTTATTCCCCTAGAGAGTCATTGATGTCCCCTGCTAAGGTATCATGTGGCTTCTTCACTGAACTGGGTCTTTTACCCTAGGGTGTCTCCTGAGCTGATCTCTGCTGCTCTATGTTCATGTTTGTTGCTATCCCATGACTTGTATCTCTAGCTGCTGGAATCTCACTCTTTTTTACTAGTGTGACCCCAAATATTTTTAGTTCTTTAGCCCTTCCAGACCCCACCCAACAAGCTAGAGAAAGTTCAACATCCAAGTCCATCATTGAACAGAACTAAAATCTTGAGTTACATTTGGAAAATTCCTTTTAACTCCCTTTATTCCCTTGATTGCTAGATTGTGTCCTTCCAAATCATCCTGGGGATTTCATTTTCATTTAGTAAAGGATTTGGGTAGAACTGTGGTGATGATTTATTTTGACTCTCATGGAGAGGGAAAGGGGTTACCAAGGTCTACCTATGTCCATTAAAAAGAAAAGCAAGAGGGGCGGAGCCAAGATGACAGAGTAGAAACAGCTCATCCAAGCCACTCTGCCCCCAGATTCCCCCCAAACTATGTAAAAGGGGACTCTGAACAACTTCTGGAGCCCCAGCACCCACAGAACGACAAAGAGAAGCTAACCTCCCGCTGAGGACAGCCCAGCAGCCCTGCAGGAAGGACCAGTGCAGCGGTCTGGGAGCCGGCAGCACGCAGTGCACAGAGCGCAGGAAGCGGAGCCGAGCGGAGCCCAGGTCTGCGTGAGCCGAGGTTTTAGCCCCAGGGCGGCAGGGCCAGCAGCCAGCTGGAGGAACCCCAGAACACCAGCAGCTGTGGCGACTCCAGAATTATCAACATAGACATGCCTAGGACAAAGTAAGAGGTTAGTGTCCTATGGACTTTGGGACCTGTTTTTGGGGGAATGCGTTGGCTCCCTCCCCTGGGGGCTAGAAGCCACTGAGGAGACACGCCATTTTGTAGTTTTCAGAGGCAGCTCCAGCTCTTGGCCTGCAATTAATTGTAGGGAAATCCAGTGATCAGTCTTGGGGGGTAATCGCTCTTGCTTTAACCTCCCTGGATCTGGATTGTGATCTAGGGTGGAAGTCGTGGGTGGGTTTACAGCTTGCCAGAAACGGAAGTTGCCCCTCACACGTTCGGGACGAAAATTCCTCTATCTGGCCTTAAAGCCATAGTGTGGCAACAAGCCCAAAAGTCAGGTAATCAAGTGGTAACATGCCAAGGCAAAGGAAACAGAAAAATGCAACCCTAGACTCCTATTTTGGGGGCATAGAGCGGGAAAAGGACTGTGAGGTCAGAAGTCCTGCTCCAAAAGCCCCAGGGAAAACATGAGCGGGTTGCAGGCCATAGAGGACCTTAAGAAGGACTTTAAAAATCAAATAAGAGGAGTGGAGGAAAAATTGGGAAGAGAAATGAGAAGGATGCAGGAAAAGTATGAAATGAGGGTCAACAGCCTGACTGAGGAAAACAACACCTTAAAAAATAGACTGACTCAAATGGCAAAGTAGGCCCAAAAGGGCAACAAGGAGAAGAATGCCTTAAAAAGTCGAATTTGCCAGATGGAAAAAGAATCTCAAAAGTTCACTGAGGAGATTCATTCCTTCAGAGTTAGACTAGAGCAAATAGAAGCTAATGACTTTATGAGAAATCAAGATGCTGTTAAGCAGATCCAAACAAATGAAAGAATAGAAGGCAATGTGAAATATCTCATGGAAAAAACCACTGACCTGGAAAATAGGTCCAGGAGAGACAATTTAAAAATTATTGGACTACCTGAAAGCCATGATCAAAGAAAGAACCTAGAAATCACCCTTCAAGAAATTCTCAAGGAAAATTGCCCTGATGTTTGAGATCCAGAGGGCAAAATAGAGGTTGAAAGAATCCACAGATCACCTCCTGAAAAAGATCCCAAAAAGAAAACTCTCAGGAATATTATAGCCAGGTTCCAGAATCCCCAGATCAAGGAGAAAATACTACAAGCAGCCAGGAAGAAACAATTTCAATATTGTGGAAACACAATCAGAATAGCCCAGGACCTGGCAGCTTCTACACTGAGGAATCAAAGGGCATGGAATATGATATTCCAGAGGGCAAAAGAACTGGGAATGAACCCAAGGGTCACCTACTCAGCAAAACTGAGTATTTTGTTTCAGGGGAAAATATGGTCATTCAGTGGAATAGGGGACTTTCAAGCATTCTTGAGGAAAAAACCAGAATTGAATAGAAAATTTGACACCCAGACACAAGAAGGAAGAGATGCCTGAGAAGGTAATCAGGGAAAAGAAATCAAAAAGGAACTTATCAAAGTTGAACTATTTACATTCCTATATGGAAAAGCAATAACTGTGACTGATGATATCTTTCTCACTATGAAAATAATGGAAGAAGGGGTGTGGTCATATGAATACATATGTGAATGTGTGTGTATATGGTTACAGTTATATATGGATAGAGGGCATAGGTTGAATTTGTTGGGAAGGGAGAATACTCAAGGGATGAAATTATGAGGTGAGAGGAAAGTGGCAAGAGGAGATGGGGAGAGACAGGGTAGGGTAAACTATCTCATGTAGAAGAAGCAAGGGGAAGTGGTTGCAAGGGAGGGGGAGAATAGGAAAGGAAAAAAAAAGGCAAATCCACATTCTCATTGAATTTGGTTCAGGGAGAGAATGACATACATACTAAATGGGATATCTCAACCTGCAGCAGAATAGGGGGAAGGGGGATGAGAGGAGGGATGATTGATGGGAGGGCATCCTTGGGGTGAGGGGAGGTTGGAAGTACCCACTATAGAAGAGGGACAGGATCATGTAGGGAATGGACCAGGTGGGAGGTGGGATGAGTGGGAGGGAATTATAAGCAGCCTTGTACAATATATCTACTATGATAATGTTTTGCGTAGCTAGACATGTACAACATATACTGAATTACTTATCTCCCCAGAGGGAATGGGTGACAAGGGAAGAAGGAAATGGATCTGAAAGTCGAGGTCTTAAGATTAAATGTTTCAAATATATATAAATACTATTATTAATACTCTTTGCTTATAATTGGGAGATAAGATGTGCAGGCATTGGGACACAAAGATTCACCTTCCTCTAATGGAAAAGTCGATGGGGGTATGGGAGAAGGTATGGGAGAGAGCAGATTGGAGGAATCGATATCTTGTGGGACTGCTATTCTGGGAGGTTGGGTAGGAGAATAATGGGGGGAAAATGATTGTAACTCAAAATCTGGTAGAAATGAATGATGTAAAACAGAAGTTAATAAAGCATTTGTTTAAAAAAAAAAAAGAAAAGCAATCTAGGCCACTGCCGCCGCCCAGAGACCGCTGAACCCCCCGTGCGTCCATCCGCCGCCACCACTCACTCCGGGCACAGAACATTCAGTCATGGATAAAAATGAGCTGGTGCAGAAGGCCAAATTGCCTGAGCAAGCTGAGATATGATGACATGGCAGCCTGCATGAAGTCTGTAACTGAGCAAGGAGCTGAATTATCCAATGAGGAGAGGAATCTTCTCTCTGTTGTTTACAAAAATGTTGTAGGGGCCCGAAGGTCATCTTGGAGGGTTGTTTCAAGTATTGAGCAAAAGACGGAAGGTGCTGAGAAAAAACAGCAGATGGCCCGAGAATACAGAGAGAAAATTGAGACTGAACTAAGAGATATCTGCAATGATGTACTGTCTCTATTGGAAAAGTTCTTGATTCCAAATGCTTCACAAGCAGAAAGCAAAGTTTTCTATTTGAAAATGAAGGGAGACTACTACCGTTATTTGGCTGAGGTTGCTGCTGGTGATGACAAGAAAGGAATAGTGGATCAATCACAACAAGCATATCAGGAAGCATTTGAAATCAGCAAAAAGGAGATGCAACCAATGCATCCTATAAGATTGGGTCTGGCCTTGAACTTCTCTGTGTTCTATTATGAGATCCTGAACTCTCCAGAGAAAGCCTGCTCCCTTGCAAAGACAGCTTTTGATGAAGCCATTGCTGAACTTGATACATTAAGTGAAGAATCATACAAAGACAGCACACTAATAATGCAATTACTGAGAGACAACTTGACATTGTGGACATCGGACACCCAAGGAGATGAAGCTGAAGCAGGAGAAGGAGGGGAGAATTAACCAGCCTTCCAACTTTTGTCTGCCTCATTCTAAAATTTACACAGCAGACCATTTGTCATCCATGCTGTCCCACAAATAGTTTTTGTTTACAATTTATGACAGGTTTATGTTACTTCTATTTGGATTTCTATATTTCCCATGTGGTTTTTATGTTTAATATTAGGGGAGTAGAGCCAGTTAACATTTGGGGAGTTATCTGTTTTCATCTGAGGTGGCCAATATGGGGATATGGAATTTTTATACACGTTTTACATGTTTGGCATAGTACTTTTGGTACATTGTGGTTTCACAAGGCCAGTGTTAAAACAACTTCCATGTCTAAGCAAAGAAAACTGCCTACATATTGGTCTGTCATGGTGGGGGGGAAAAAGGGATAATTGGTTCCAGCCACAGGTGTAGTTATTGTGGGTACTTTAGGGTTGGAGCACTCATGGCTGTGGTAGAAACAGATGTCCCATAGATATTACATGTCATTCCATGTGTATCTGTGGAATACACAATCTCAACGTGTACACCTTTATGATTGCAGTTGCAAAAGTGTTCCTTAAGACAAAGTTTTAACCCAGTCAATTTACTCTGGAGAAGGGCAGAAATGGTTCACATTCCATTATTTGTAAAGTTACCTGCTGTTCGCTTTCATTATTTTTGCTACACTCATTTTATTTGTATTTAAATGGTTTAGGCAACCTAAGAACAAATGTACAAGTAAAGATGCAGTAAAAATGAATTGCTTGATATTCATAAAGTCACTGTAAATCAAGCACAGCAGTAAAACAAAAAACCCATGTATTGAACTTTTTTTAGGTTTTTTGCTTTTGTGATTTTTTTGATTCTTGCCTAACATGCATGTGCTGTAAAAATAGTTAACAGGGAAATAACCTGAGATGATGGCTAGCTTTGTTTAATGTCTTATGAAATTTTCATGAACAATCCAAGCATAATTGTTAAGAACATGTGTATTGGGGCGGCTAGGTGGCGCAGTGAGTAAGAGCGCCGGCCTCGGACTTGGGATGACCCGAGATCAGATCCGGCCTCAGAAAATGAGCACCCACGCATAAATAATGACTAGCCGTGTAACCTTGAGCAAGTTACTTAACCCCAATTGCTTAAAAAAAAAAAAAACAAAAAAAAAAAACATGTGTATTAAGTTGATGTAAGTGGAATAAAAGTTTTATGAATGGACTTTTCAAAAAAAAAAAGCAATCTAGAAGCAAGGAACTATGTGGAACTGATGAGGTTGATAGCCTTTACTCAATACCCACCCCCACCCCACTAAGCCAAGCTACTGTACTTCCAACCCTATATGAATGAAAGGTATTAACACTTAACATGGTCCTGGCTATCACTACTAAAGTATGCTTGCTACAAATGAACTTGGTGTGTAATTGCATATATATGTAATTGAACATAATTGCAACAAATTATATTGGCATGATAGTTACATGGCAAATAAGACAGAAAAGAAGTACATTAAGTACAGAATAAAATATAACAAAATGATACAGCAAGCATGCAGACACAGACCCATATGGGATGAAGCAAAAAGACTAGCTGGGATGTTCTGAAGTCAAGGAAGGAGTCTTTGAACAAAAGCACGAGACACCCTGAATAATAGAAAAGATTCACAAACATAGACCAAAGATGACATTGATAATTATTCCACGTGAAGAAACCTCTGCATTGTATATCAGTCATCATTTTGAACATCCATTATTTTATCATATTTTAGGTGTAACTGCAGATTCAATTCAATAAACATTTATTAATATTTATTGTGCCAGGTACTATATCTAACTCTTCAGCTACAAATAAGAAAAAAGACAGTTCCTGTCCTCAAGGAGCTTAAGAAGGAAGATAATACATAAATGAAAGTTAAACAGGATGGGGGTTCCAAGAGGTACCTGACCCAAGGGAATAATGTTCTCTGGAACTTAAAAAAAGTAGAGCAGGTAATGGAAAATGGAAAGCATGGTCATTAGATTTCCAATGATCAGTTTATTCTGGGTGAGACATGTTGCTTGGAGTGAAAACCAGGTAAAATTGCTGATGAAAAACATGGTTAATTAGATGATGTGGGGCAAGGGCTAAACGAACACTTATTTTAGAAGACACCCTGGAATTTTCTTTCTTAAAAAGTCACCAGTATCACCTTACTTTTTGAATATTTATACATCCCTCATAAAGTTGGAGTAAATAATAAATACATGGTACATGTCTTCCACAGTAGAGACATTTTACCAGAATTTACTGAATCAAAGGCTTAGGCGATCTGGTCCAAAGTGATTATTTTGGCTCTTCAGAAAATCGCCTCTTTTTTTCTTTAATGTTGGCAGTAGTGTTCTTTGACTTGTCAGTAGTATTTAAAAAGACTTTTGCATTCTAACACAGTGAACCACTAGCACCCTCTTGTCATTAATTTTTTTTTATTGATTCATTTAAGTTTTTTTTTAACATTTTTTTGTTGTTGTTCAATCGTGTCTGATTCTTCGAAATCCCATTTGGGGTTTTCCTGGCAAAGATACTGGAACAGTTTGCCATTTCCTTTTCCAGCTCATTTTATAGATAAAGAAACTGAGGCAAACAGAGTTAAGTGACTTTCCCAGGATCATACATTTCATATCTGAGACAGGATTTGAACTCATGTCTTCCTGACTCTAGGCCTAATACTCTGGTACTCATGGCTTCTACTTTTTCTACTTTAGATATTCCCCAAAGTCCTCCCAACCTGCCCCATAGAACTCTGCCTTGTCACAAAGAAATATAATTGGGGCAGCTAGGTGGCACAGTGAATAGAGCACCAGGCCTTGGAGTCAGGAGGACCTGAGTTCAAATCCAGCCTCAGACACTTGATCACACTTACTAGCCATGTGACCTTGGGCAAGTCACTTAACCCCATTTGCCCTGCCTTCTCCCTCAAAAAAAAAAAACCAACAACAAAAAAACAATGTAATATAATTTAGCTCAACCAATACAACCACATTAACAACATACACAACCTATAAGTTTATCTCATTTGTATTATTTTTGATGGAGCATAAAAGATAATATTACTAGAATATTTGGAAGAAGACTTACTATAGAGCCTACAACTTCATCATCTGAAAATAATACTTCTATAGACAAAATTTCAAGGCACAATTTTCTCAAAGCCCCACAAGCCACATTATAAATTATATCTTCAATAGGGTGAGATAGAAAGTGCAAACTGATGCCTGAAGGACAGATCTACTCACAGAAAGAGGCTGTGTTTTTATGACTAGGTCATTCAATACTTCAAGGATCTAATTTATTTTAGTGTTAAACTCCCTTCACTAAGATTACAGCCCAAATTTTGATCAAGAAGAGAGGCTTTGAGAGTTGCTATGGCCCCCCAAAAAATCAACCAGCTAAGGCCATTCTAGTGATTAACCTCTCCAAACAACTTAGTTGGTTATCATACAACTAATATATTGCCTATTACTTAACTATATTTTAATCCTTTCCAATTTGATAGGATATACCATAGCACTATGCCTAGTATATGGTCAGTGCTTGACACATGCCTTTTTATTGATAGTTTACAATCCCTGGGCATATCCTTGAAGTAAATGAAGGAGACCTCCAAGCCTCAATGGAAGATAAGAGTAAGATTTTAGCAGAGAAATGTGCCATCAATTCCACTCCACCACAAACATTCATCAATCATTTATGTAGAAATGACCTTAAACTTTTACCAGACTGCCATTGATCCTTAAGTTGGAGGTAACCTTTAAGTGTTTGTCCTTGACTCAGCAACTCTTTCTTTCTCTTTGTTTCAGCAATGTAAGACATCTCAATCTGTCTGAAATCTCAGACATCCTGATATTCTCCTTTCCCTTTTGACTGATATATAAAAACATCCAGAATACTGAGATCATTGACAAATAATATATAAAGATTGTCTCCTTGAGGCAGCTAGGTGGTGCAGTGAATAGAGCATCGGCCTTGAGTTCAAATCCAGCCTCAGACACTTAACATAAAAAACTAGCCTCATGACGTTGGGCAAATCACTTAACCCCAATTGCCCTCCCCACTCCAAAAAAAAAAAAAGTTGTCTTCAAATTGGGCAGCTGTCTAATAAAAACTTGGAGTCATCTGACCTGTCAAGCAATGGTCTATTTCACAACTCCTAGTATGTGTAAGGCCCTGGAGATACAAACATTAAAAAAGAAAAAAATAGCCCTTGTCCTAGAGAAAGATATTTTCTGTGCATTCTGTTGGAGAGGGATTGTCAGTGTATGACATTTAGACAAATAACTATAATACATGATAATTTGAGAGAGAATAGTAGTAAGCTAGGTGGTGAAGAGGCTAGAGCACTAGACCTGGAGAAAGGAAGACCTCCGTCCAAATTCTATATCAGATGCTAACTGTGTGATCCTGGGCAAGTCACTTATGCTTCTTGACTCAGTTTCCTCATCTGTAAAACGGGGATAATAATAATAATAATACCCACCTTCCAGGGTTGTTGTAAGGATCGAATGAGAGATTTGTAAAGCACTTTGCAAACCTAAAAGCATCATATAAATGCTGGCCACTATTATTCACAACTGGGAGAGGGATGATCAAAGAAGATCTCATGAAGGGTTAGGCAAGGGTTATAAGAGGTAGGGATAAAGATGGAGTAGAGACTATCCCATGCAAATTCAAAGAGGTTAGAAAAGAACTGCTAGGGGCGGCTAGGTGGTGCAGTGAGTAGAGCGCTGGCCCTGGAGTCAGAAGGACCTGAGTTCTGAGCCGGCCTCAGACACTTAACCCACACAAAACAAAAACCTAGCTGTGTGACCTTGGGCAAGTTACTTAACCCCAATTGCCCTAAAGGGGCGTCTAGGTGGCGCAGTGAGTAAGAGCGCCGGCCTCGGAGTTGGGATGACCCAAGATCAAATCTGGCCTCAGAAAATGAGCACCCATACACAAACAATGACTAGCCGTGTAACCTTGAGCAAGTTACTTAACCCCAATTGCTTAAAAAAAAATTACTTTTGTACAATTTACTTTTCATTGGTACATTCTGGCATGCTTCTAATGAGATCAGAATTACCCATTTCAACAATAGGCAGACTATACCCAATTTAATATTGTCATGAGCAATTTTTTCTTCTTCATAGTCACCACTGCCGGGGGCCTTATCTACGGCACCGGCGGTGGGTTGATCTGTAACTATTATATCCCCGTCCTCTCTACTCACCTATCCCCATGGCGAGTCTTCGATCGTCACCGGCCTCCAAAGAGGAATTAACCCAGACAGAGCACCCGAGGTTTCAGGGGTTGTTTATTCACGGCTGGTCACATCCCGAGAGAGAGATGCTTCCGTGTACAGCATCTTATATACATTAAACCACGCCCTCATATGGAAATTAGCACAGTAAAAGCAAAGCCTATCCCCGCCCCCAACATCTCCCCCTTTTTGTTTTATCAGGGCTGTGGCGCCCGGTGCAGCCTTGCTAAACATTACGCATCATCTAAGCTTATGGCTTCGCCGGGAGCGGGGTGCCCTGGCTTGGGTCGTCTCCTCAATCCCTGAAACCTTACCCGTCCTAGGGACCCAACACCTTCGGGCCCTGTCTTAGGTGGCTGGGTGGGAGAAGTTGCCCGTCGTGGGGCTTGCCCCGTCTTACCCCAAGGTGTTACATGTCTTCCATGGCGGTGAGCCAAACTGAAGGATCTTGTCCTTCTCTTATAGCAAAGATGGCTTGTTGGGTAAGTAACATATAGCCCTTATTCCGGGTGGATGCACGGCATATGCACCAAAATAAAAGCCCAATAAGTAATAAGAGGAGACCCAGAGAGGCACCCAACCCGCCCCAAGAGGCCCCCATCAAGGCGTCGCGAGTCCGGGGGTGGGGTGTTCTATCGCCATTCCACACATCAGAATTCCCAGGATGGTGGGCCATGTCCCTGCAAAGGAAAAGAGAGGGAACTCCTCATCCCGATAATCGGGTTGGGTTCATTCAAGATCTCTAGCTCTATGTACAGGTATCCATTTTTCGGGGAGACTAGAATTCTCATTTGGATAAAAGGATAAATGGCCTGGTCTCCTTGCAACCACTGTGACAGGCCCATGCCACTTTCCTTCTTCATCCCTCCACATTATCTTAGTTCCTGGTAGGGCCCTTGTGGGGGGTGGCAACTCTATGTGTTTGGTTGCAGTTTTTCCAAAAAATCTCTGTGCGGCCGAGGTGCCATCATCTCTAAATTGGAGAAAGTTCATGGTAAAAATGGCTTGTGCCAATTCCTTTTGGGTTATTCCCCTGCATACTCCCCCTTTTTGTTTATAGAGGGTTGTTTTCAGGTTGCGATTTGCTCGCTCCACCATGGCTTGGCCTGTGGGGTTATAGGGGATACCCGTAGTATGATTGATAGAAAATTCTAGGCAGAATTCTGTAAAGGCCCTAGAGGTATATGCCGGCCCATTATCAGTCTTTAGGGCTTCTGGCACACCTAAGGTGGCCATTTGAGTGTACAAATGTGATATTACATGTCTTACAGTCTCGCCGGGTTGCAACGTGGCAAAGGTAAAGGAAGAAAAGGTATCTACTGATACATGTATATGTTTCTGTCCTAAATGTGTGACATCCATTTGCCAGAGGGCATTAGGCAAGTTGCCCCTGGGATTGATGCCCTCTGGCTGGGGGCGTGGCCGGAAGGGTGCGCAAGCGGTACATGAGCGTACAGTGGAGCGTGCTTCTATCTTAGGAATGCCATAGAGGCGTCTGAGGGATCTAGCTGAAATATGATACTTACCGTGTGCCTGCCGGGCCGGATCAGGATCTTGGTGGGCTATATATAGGGCACTATCGGCTTCATCATTGCCTTGAAAAATAGGTCCCGAGATAGATATATGGGACCGCACATGTAGGACATAAATGGAATGTCTCCTACCCTTTATTCTATGTTGAAGTTGTAATAAAAGATCGGCTATGGTGGATCCTGGAGACACATAGGCATGTTCCAAGCGGGGAAGCAATAGTGCACAATACATACTATCTGTAATTAAATTTATGGGTATAGTATCTAAACAACTCTACAGCTTTAATAATGGCAAATAACTCATTCTTCTGGGTGGAGGTATATGGGGTATCAAATACCCACGTGGCTGGTTGTGACGGGTTGTGAACTACAGCACGGCCATTCTTAGTGGCATCTGTAAATATATTTGGTCCGGCCACTGGATCGGATACCACTACAGGCGTGTGGCGTTTGAGAATGAATTCACTATACATCCGGACCACTGGGAGAGGTGTGACTTTTGCAATATTCATACTAGTCAACACCGTGGCCCACAGCAGGGAATTTTCTGCAAGTGTATGACTGAGCTCTCCTGATAGATCTAAATTAAGAAAAGGTTTGCGCCCAAATGCACGTTGACAGCGCTCAGAGGCTTGCAAACAAAACCAAGCTAGGGTCTCCCATTTATCTTGTATAATCTTTTTTGGAATTTTTGGATATAACCATTCTAAACATCAAAACAGAGGCTTTTTGCAAAATCTGTTCCAATGCCTGTTCTGCCTTGGGGGTCCATGTCCTAGGGGAGGTCAACTGTGACGCCCCTTTTAGAATCTCATACAATGGCTGCATAAGTGACTGTGGTATAGGGATTGCAGAGCGAATCCACTGAATTGCTCCCGCCAACCTTTGAAAATCATTCAATGTCCTATATTGGGACTTAATCAATGCCAGGAATATCTTTAACAACCTGTTCGGGAAGAACCTTTTGACCTAAATATTCATAAGGATATGACTTTTGCACCTTCTCAGGGGCTAGCAGCAATCCTTTACCTTGCAACAACTCAGTTATTAGGGCCAAACAACTCTCTGCCAGCTGCAGCTGTGGTGCAGCGATCAATATATCATCCATATAATGTATAATCATAAGACTGTTATATTTTTCCCTAGCTGGCCTTAACAACTCTGCCACATATAACTGACACAAGGTTGGGCTATTTGCCATTCCCTGGGGCAAAACCCTAAACTGATATCTCTCGGAAGGTGCCTGGAAGTTAACACTGGGAACAGAAAAGGCAAACTTCTCTTTATCATTTGGGTGAAGAGGGATACTGTAAAAACAATCCTTAATATCAATCACTATTATCTCCCAATTCCTTGGGATGGCTGCCGGCGTGGGTAGTCCAGGTTGGAGGGCTCCCATTGGTAACATGGCAGCGTTAACTGCTCTGAGGTCATCTAGCATCCTCCATTTTCCACTTTTCTTTTTGATGACAAATACTGGGGAATTAAAGGGACTAAGAGATTTCTCTATTTTCCCCTCTAATAATAAAGTATCTACAATCATCCTAAGCGCTGTGAGCTTCTCTTGGGACAGGGGCCACTGTTCTACCCATATTGGTTTCTTATCAATCCAAGTGATCTGCGGGGAGAAGCTCTCTTCGGCAGTGGCCCCCACTAATTTCCCAGCAGACTGTCTGGAGTGGCCAAAGAAAGATTCAATTGGGAGAGGAGATCACGCCCCCAGAGGGCGTATGGGAGCCCTGGTAGGAAGAGAGGTTTAAACAGTCCTGTCTTGCCTTTCACGGCCCACTTCAGGGCCCTTGCTGCCTTAGGGGCAGTCTGTCTCCCTCCTACCCCCATTACTGGCTGCCCTCCCGCCGACAGTGGCCATTCAGGCTTCCACTGGCCTCCATTTATCACGGAGCAATCCGCCCCAGTATCCATAAATGGCACTGGGGTGTACTGCCGCTGCCCCGTAAGGGGGTCAGCGATCAGCGGATATATCCCCCAGTCATCCCAGTCTACTGTCTCCCCCTGCTCAAAGGCTCGGATGGCACTGGCTGCGACCAGACCTGTTGCCCCTGGTCTGGGTCCTCTCCCCCCGTCCCTGAATGCTGCCAATCTGCATGGGGGAGGCTCAGCCATGGCCGTTGGGGCGGCTAGCCAAGCTTCTGGGCAACTCGGGGAAACTCCGCCCCAGGCCTCCGGGTGTCTAGAAGAGGCCCCGCCCCATCCTCCTGTCTTTTCCTGTCTAGGCCCGCTCGGTATCTGAGCTGCGTCACACCCACTATCCTTCCGGTCAGTGTCCCATGAAGAATGCGGAAGTGTCGTGTCTCCGCCATCTTTTTCGCGGCTTTCCCCTCTAGCCCTCCTTAACTCTTCCCAGGGGTACACGGGAGGGGGGCCCTCATCCTCCCCCCCCATCCTCCCCTTCATCCTCCTCTTGTGGCCCCACACCGTGACTTTCCTCCTCTTCACCCGACCCTTCTATGAATGCTCGGCAGGTTTTTAGGGGGATTTTATACCCCCTCTTAGCGCACAGCTTATACAGCTGGGCGGCTACAACCCCTTTCTCCTCGGGTCGAAATTCAGGTATGCTATTCAATCCTCCCATCTCGTCCTTCTTATGAGATGAGGCTGTCTGGGGGGAGTCCGTCCAGCGGACTCAGACGGTCCCTACAGATCTCAATCCCTGTTCAGGCGCCACTTGCCGGGGGCCTTATCTAACGGCACCGGCGGTGGGTTGATCTGTAACTATTATATCCCCGTCCTCTCTACTCACCTATCCCCATGGTGAGCCTTCGATCGTCACCGGCCTCCAAAGAGGAATTAACCCAGACAGAGCACCCGAGGTTTCAGGGGTTGTTTATTCACGGCTGGTCACATCCCGAGAGAGAGATGCTTCCGAGTACAGCATCTTATATACATTAAACCACGCCCTCATATGGAAATTAGCACAGTAAAAGCAAAGCCTATCCCCGCCCCCAACAACCATCTTTCTGTCTATAGTGTGGGAGAACCCAAGAAGTAATAAAAGAGAAGCTATTATCTTCCCCATTTTACATGTGGAGAAAGTAAAGCTGAAAAAAGCTAAATGAATTCCCCAGGGTCATACAACTATTAAATATCTGAGATAGAATTTTAATTCAGGTCTTCCTGGAATCTAAGTCTACTTCTTCTATATACTACACTACTCAATTGTGACAATAGTTTAAAAAGGCATAGCCTGTATCCACACCTTTGTCAGTTTTTTGCCCAAGACTTCATAATCATTAACAATATTTTTTAAAAATCTTTTGTTTTGTTATTCAATACTTGAAAAACACTAATTAACGTGAACATTTCTATATACAAAGAACAGAAAAAAGCATTTGCATACAAAAATGTGAATCTCTATTACAAAAGTTTGGTTTTTTAAAAACATTTTCAACACGTTGGTTTTAAAGTTGTCTTCTTGTCTATCTCCCTCCAAACCTCCTCTTGTTCTTTCCTTGACGCATTACTAGATATGTTATAACCAAAAGAGATAAAAGACAAAGATAAAAAAAAAAAGATAAAAGACAAAGGGAAAAGACCCACACACATAGTAGCATCTTTTGTGGCAGCAAAGAAATGCAAACAAATTAGGTGCTTATCAATGTGCCATTTAAAAAGTTCTAGAGAAGTAGTTTCTAGGTAATTGGTCATTTTATTATTAATGCTAGCATTTTATTAATAAAAGGATCAGTGACATTCTCAATGGCCAAAGACCCCTCATGGAACCCACTCAATGCTTATATGACCTTGAAAGAATGGGTGTTCTTGAGTGTGGCTATTGACTCTGATTGTTTAACAGTTAAGGAGAGAGAATATTATAATGACAAATAGGTTTATTCCAATGAGGGTCTTGGCTTATGTGACACTAAACACCCAAACCTTGGTCAAAGAGACTTATCAATTTCCGTATCACTCCTCTGACTACTGGCACCCACCCATTCATCGAAACTTAAGAATTTCTTTACTGTCTTTGATTGGATCTTGACTTTCCTGGCTGGGTAAGTCTTTGAACAAGGTTTCCAACACTGGTTGATTTCTGTATGAGTAAATAGAAAAGGGAAAAAACTTGGTCCTAATTCAATAATTAGTTATTAAATACAAGTGAGAAATAATTACTTCTCTCATCGATTACTGAGTGGTTGAAAATTTTTTGTATTAATATAATGAAATATTATTTTCCCATAAGAAATAACAAAATGTATGGATTCAGAGAAACATAGGAAGACTTGTATGAACTAAGATAGATTTAGATGAGTTGAACAGGAGAACAATTTATGCAGTGACTGTAACACTGTATAGAAAAGCAACCTTGAAAAATGTAGGTACCTGCCAAAATAAACCCAGGAATTATATGAAAACAATAACAAAACATTTTTCACACAAATAAAGTCATATCTAAATGATTGGAAAAACATCAGTTGCTCATAAGTAGGCCAAACTAATATAATAAAAATGTTGATTTTACCTAAATTAATTTACTTATTCAGTGCCATACCAATAAAACAACCAAAAAATATTTTTCGAGCTAGAAAAAATAATATTGAAATTCATCTAGAAGAACAAAAGGTCCAGAATATCAAGGGAATTGATGAAAAGAAATGCTAGGGAAGGTGGCCTAGCCTTACCAGATCTTAAATTGTATTATAAAACAGCAATCATCAAAACCACTTGGTACTTAGGTACACAAGACACAGTAGTCAATAATTATAGCAATCTACTGTTTGATAAACCCAAAGACCCCAGTTTCTGGGATAAGAACTTACTGTTTAACAAAAACTGCTGGGAAAACTGGAAATTAGTATGAAATGAAAATTAACAACTGAGTATAGACCAACGTCTAACACCATATGGTAGAATAAAGTCCAAATAGGTATATGATCTAATCATAAAGGCTAATACTATAAACAATTAAGGGAGCAAGGAATGGTATATCTGTCAGATTTATGGAGAATGGAAGAATTTATGACCAAACAAGAAATAGAGAACACTGTGAAATGCAAAATGGATAATTTTGATTACATTATATTGAAAAGGTTTTGCACAAACAAAGCCAATGTGACTAAGATTAGGAGGGAAGCAAAAAACTGGGAAAGAATTTTGACAACTAGTACCTCTGATATAAGGCCTTATTTCTAAAATATACAGAGAACTGAGTCAAATTTAGAAGAATACAAGTCATTCCCCAATTGACAAATGGTCAAAGGATATGAACAGCCAGTTTTCAGATAAAGAAATCAAAGCAAGCTACAGTCATATGAAAAAGTGCTCTAAATCACTATTGATTAGAGAAATGCAAATCAAAACAACTCTGAGGGACCACATCATACCTATCAGATTGGCTAACATGGCAAAACAGGAAAATGATAAATGTTGGAGAAGATGTGGGAAAGTTGGAACATTAATTCATTGTTGGTGAAGTTGTGAATTGATCCAAACATTCTAGAAAGCAATTGGAACTATGCCCAAAGGGCTATATAAATGTGCATACCGGGGTGGCTAGGTGGCACAGTGAGTAGAGCGCCGGGCCTGGAGTCAGAAGGACCTGAGTTCGGAGCCGGCCTCTGACACTTACTCCATACAGAACAAAAAAACCTAGCCCTGTAACCTTGGGCAAGTTACTTAACCCCAATTGCCCTAAAGGGGCGGCTAGGTGGCGCAGTGAGTAAGAGTGCCGGCCTCGGAGTTGGGATGACCCGAGATCAGATCCGGCCTCAGAAAATGAGCACCCACACATAAATAATGACTAGCCGTGTAACCTTGAGCAAGTTACTTAACTCTAATTGCTTTAAAAAAAAAATGTGCATACCCTTTGACCTAGCAATACCACTTCCAGGTCTGTATCCCAAAGAGATCATAAAAATTGGAAAAGCATCCACATGTATAAAAATATTTATAACAGTTATTTTTGTGGTGGTGAAGATCCGGAAATCCAGGGGATGTGCGTCAATTGGAGAATGGCTAAACAAGTTGTGGTATATGAATGTAATGGAATGCTATTGTGCTATAAAAAATGATGAACAAGTAGATTTCATAGAAACCTGGAAAGAAGGGGAAAAACAGCGGGGGGGAAATAATTGTAACTCAAAATCTGGCGGAAATGAATGATGTAAAACAGAAGTTGATAAAGCATTTGTTTAATAAAAAAAAAGAATAAATAAACTTTTCTCTGCTTTCCTAAAAAAAAAAAAAGAAACCTGGAAAGACTTATATAAAATGATGTTGAGTGAGGGGAGCAGAACCAGAAGAACATTGTACATAGCAGCAGCCACAGTGTGCTTAATAGGAATGTATATGTAGAGCCATATCAGCTTGCAAGCTGTCTTGGGAAGAGAGAGGGGGGGAAATTTAAAATTTATAGAAATGAAAGTTGAAAACTAAAAAGGAATAATTTAATTAAAAAATAAAATAAATAATTTTTATGAAAAAAAAGGAAAGAAAGAAAGATGTCGAAACCTGGTCAATGCAATGTCCAACTATACCTTCAGAGGACCAATGTTGAAGTATACCTCTCAAATTCTAGAATAGAGGTGATAAAACTGGAGATGCAGAAATAGATACACATTGGACATGTTTGATAGTAATGTTAGAAAAAAATAAAGGTTATTGAAGCATTTTGAAAAGCACAAAAAAGAACAAGAGGAAAGCAATTTGGATTTGAGTTTCAAAGTCTATTAAACTCTTCATACTTTTTGACCTAGCAATACTATTACTAAATCTATACCCCAAAGAGATAAAAAAAAGAAGTAAAGGATCCACATATACTAAAATGTTTCTGGCAGCTCTTTTTATCTTGAAAATTGAGGGATACTCATAAATTGAGGAATTTTAAACAAATTATATTACATGAATGTGATGATGTATGCTTATGCTTTAAGAATGTTGAAGGGGATGGTTTCAGAGAAACATGGGACAATTTGCATGAACTGGTGCAGAATGAAATGAGAATAAGGGAACAATTTACACAAAACAATAATATTATAAAAACAAGCAACTTGAGAACTCTGATCAATGAAATGACCAACCACAATTCCAGAGGACTCATGATGAAACTTGGTAATATTATGTTGTTCATCCTTCATTTTTCAAAAAGGGTCATTAACATCACTGGTTGACATCTTGACTTGTGCATGAATTGATTTAAGTGTGGCAGAGTAACACAAAGTTTTCAGCCTCCCTTCTCTTCTAGAGTCATCTTAGTCCAGTGGCAGGACAAAAGTCAGGACATCTGGCAATGGCCTAGGATGCAGTGGATGACCTTGGCATCTTCAACATTAGGACAAGCTTTAAGTGCTCCTTAGCATCTGTTTCAGCTGCCTTCATGGTCATTGAAAAAAATTGTTCTTATCCACCCATTCTGTTGGGTTAGTCTTCACATGCTCAGGGTAGACATCCCATTAACTTACCAACTGGTTTGAGGCCTGTTGGTTATCCTCAACCTGGTTTAGCCCCTGTGCCAAGATGTTTTTACTTAGGTATGGCTGCTGAGTATGCTAGAGCTTCTTAGAGCCACAGGGTGAAAGAAGACACCAAAGGTGAATGAACAGCTCTGAAAAGGACTTGGCAAGCCCTCACACCAGAGGTGCTAGTTCTCCCTGAATACATCACATACCCCAATGAAACATGGTACCAACCTGATGATAGAAAGTTGATGGACCTAGAGTATAGACTGAGAATTTTTTTAAATTACATGGTCAATGCGGGGATTTGTTTTGCTTAACTATGTATTTTATAACAAGGCAACTAGGTGTTACAGTGGATAAAGTGGCAGGCCTGAAGTCATGAAGACTCTTCTTCCTGAGTTCAAATCTTGCCTCAGACACTTATTAGCTCTGTGACCCTAGCTAGGCAAGTCACTTACCCTTGTTTGTCTCAGTTTCCTTATCTGTCAAATGAGCTGGAAGAGGAAATGGCAAGCCACTCCAATATCTTTGCCAAGAACAATAACAATATATATTTTGTAATGCGGGTTTTGTTTTTCTGGTGTAAAAGAACTTACCTCATACAGACCCATTCTTGTAACGTGGAGGCACCCTGCATTTTTTATCTTCTTACCATGTGGGTGGGAATAGCCTCCTTTGACTGGCTATTTGACTAGAACAGGCAATACTTTAAAAACTGGTCAGACTAAGCCAGGCTCTTTCTTTCCTGCTACAAAAATTTCTCACAATTCATCCCCAGTTTAGGTGCCATGAATTGAGTAAGGAGAAAGTGATGCTTTCCCCCTCCCTCCTTTTTTACCCCAGCTTACAGAAATGGGTCTGTGAGTGAGCGTTTTTGTTCTGTTTTGTTTGTCCCTTTCAATTTTAGGTGCTGGCCATAGAGCTTAGAGTTTCTGTATATTACTAACAAAGCCCAACAGCAAGAAATAGAAAGAGAAATTCCATTTAAAGTTACTTCAGACAATATAAAATATTTGGGAGTCTATCTGCCAAGACAAACCCAGGGACTATATGAACACAATTACAATTACAATTATGGTGACCTTGGATCCAGGTGCAGACAGGTTGTTAGGGCCAATCAACCCAGCAAGGAAGCTCTGAGGAATCAGGGTGCCTGCACCTGCAGTCCAGGGGAGATTTTGGACCTGGAACTAAGATTGTGCTCTATAGGAACTGAGCTGAGCTGTTTATGTATGTTATTATACTTTTTGAAGTAAATATTCCTTTGTAAAAGCTAATTCCACTGTTAATAGTTAGATGGAAATGGGGTCCAAGAGACCCCATTCTTACACTTCAGAAAACATCAGTGGGGGTTGGAGTCATTTACAGATAGCCTAGACACTCCCCTTGAGGGAAGAACTGTAAGGATACTGAAGAACCCTGGGGAAGGGGATGAAATGTAATAAACCTGGACTTCAGGCAGTAGGGGGCCAGGATAGTCAGTACTGTCTCAATGGAGCAGGGTTAAGTTTAGATTTTCCTTGAATGAAAAAATTAATTTTTAAAAAGTGGAATTTCAGATGTGAGAGTTCTATGCTTAGGTAAGTGAACCCCAAACCTACCGGTAACAGCAGACACTTTCTCCCACTTTTCTGCTACTTGCCTCCTCCCATTGATGCTGCAACTCTTTATCCCTCTCGAGTTTTATTTGTTGCAGGTTCTCCTAGAAGATACAAGAGCCTCCTTTGTTGTCCTAGAGGCAGAGGAAGAAAAGAGCCTCAAGAAGAATTTCTGGTTCTCCTCACTCAGGGGTTCTCCTGACTCCAGGGCCACTGCTCTATTCACTGCGCCACCTAGCCACCCCAGAAGGGATGATTCTTAAGGGGTGAAGTCAAGAGGTGAGAGAGGAAAGTGGCAAGAGGAGATGGGGAGAGACAGGGGTGGGTAAACCATCTCATGTAGAAGAGGCAAGGGGAAATAGTTGCAGGGGAGGGGAAGAACAGGAAGGCAAAAAGGCAAAAGCATATTCTCATTGAACTTGGCTCAAGGAGAGAATCATATACATACTAAATGGGATATCTCACCCTGCAGTAGAATAGGGGGAAGGGGGATGAAAGGGGGGATGATGGAGGGGAGGGCATTCTCGGGGGAGGGGAGGTTGGAAGTACCCACTATCAAAGAGGGACAGGATCAAAGTAGGGAATGGACTAGGTGGGAGGTGAGATGGGTGGGAAGGAAATATAAGCAGTCTTTTACAATATATCTACTATGGTAATGTTTTGCATAGCTATACATGTACAACACATACTGAATTGCTTATCTTCTCAGAGGGAGTGGGTGACAAGGGAGGAAGGGAATGCATCTGAAAATCGAAGTTTTAAAATTAAATGTTTCATAAGATGTCCAGGCATTGGGGCTCAGAGATTCACCTTGCCCTAATGGCAAAGTTGAAGGGGGTATGAGAGAAGACATAGGAAAGAGCAGATTGGATGAGGGGATATCTAGTGGGACTGCTATTCTGGGGTGGTGGGTAGGGAAAAATGGGGGAAAAATTGTAACTCAAAATTTGGTGGAAATGAATTATGTAAACCAGAAGTTAATAAAGCATTTGTTTAATAAAAAAAAAAAAGAAGAAGAAGAATTTCTGGGAAATAAACTGGGAAGAGCCAAAACAGAAAAATAAAATTACAGACCAATTTCCCTAATGAATATAGATGCAAAAATTTAAAATAAAATATTAGCAGACTATAGCAACTTATCTATGACCAGGTGGGATTAATACCCATTAATTAATGCAGGGTTGGTTCAATATTAAGAAAACTATCAGCATAGTTGACTGTGTCAATTATAAAAACAACAAAAATAATATGATGATCTCAACAAACATAGAAAAAGCTTTTGACAAAATATAACACCCATTCATTCCTATTAAAAACACTAGAGAGCATAGGAATAAATGGAGTCTTCCTTATAATTATAAGCAGCATCTATCTAAAACCATAAACAAGTATTATACATAAAGGGGATAAACGAAAGCATTTCCAATAAGATCCAGGGTGAAACAAGGATGTCCATTATTACCAATGTTATTCAATATTATACTAGAAATGTTAGCTTTAGCAATAAGAGAAGAAAAAAAAATTGAAGGAATTAGAACAGGCAAAGAAGAAACAAAGGTATCACTCTTTGCAGATGATATGATGGTATAGTTAGAGAATCTTAGAGAGTCAACTAAAAAACAAGTTGAAATAATAAACAACTTTAGTAAAGTTTCAGGATATAAAACAAATCCACATAAATCATCAGCATTTATATATATATTACTAACAAAGCCCAACAGCAAGGATAGCATGGCTCTCTGTGTTATTATGGCTTCTTAATATCTTTGGTACTATGATGGAATTGCTTACTGGTTTTGGGATTCAGTTTTCTGGTTTCTAAATAAATGCTTCAGTTCTGTCCTCTATATGGAGAGTTAGGTATATTTTGTGATAGAATGTCATGCAATATTTATAGTCATGGTCTTGATTGCAATTGTGTGCACTGTTAATATTGCATTAGCACTACAACACAGCAAACCCCTTCTCACTGAAAGAACTCAAAAGCAGTGTGTGCAGAGGAAGATGTTTATTGAGCTTCCAGTGAGAGAGTGCGGGTGTGGTGCTCACTAGGAACACCCACACTGGAACAGAAGCAGAAGTGAGTTTATACAGTTCTATCCTTGCTGTTAAAGTTAGTTCAAATTCCTCATTTTATTTCCCTACATTCCCTCTTTATGCAGATTACATAGGTGTGGTAGTGAGGATATTTGTGACCAGCATGACCTCTGGGGTCTGAGCTATTTGTCATGCACCCAGCTTTCTAGTTCTGCTTGGTGCCAGGATGGCCATTGTCTTAGAAAATAAGATAGTTGAACTTCTCCACAGCTATTCATTATGTCACAATAATTTTTGTGGGAGCAAAATAAGATACCATAACATCCTCTCTTAGAAGGTCTTTTCTCTTTTTTTGATCTCTTTGGGGATATATACTCAGTGGTCATATCATTGTGTATAAAGAGGTATACATAGTTTAATGACTTTTAGGATATAGTTCCAAATTATTTTCCTTAATAACTGAAAAATTTCTCACTTCAGTGGAGACTAGGTCTCAAGTATCCTGACTACCATGCCTCTGTAATCTACATATAATTAGGTGAATGTAGAATATATAGAAGGAAATAAAGTGAGGAGTATGAGGAATTTGACGAACTTTGAGAAATTTTACTACATATATATAGAAGGAATAATAAGGAATAAGGAAATAAGGAATTTGAGAAATTTAACTAACCCTAAGTCTACCAGGAAGGACAGAACTTGTAGACCCTCATTCCTGCTTAGGTATGAGTGTGGGTGTGGGTCTAGTAAGCACCACACCTGCTTTCTTGCTGGAAGCATAAATGAACACATGTCTCTGCACACTCTGTTTCTGAGTTCTTGGGGTGAGAAGGAGTTTGTTATTTTAAGGGCTAAATCATGTGGATGTTCCTCAGGATCTTGTGTGGGCTATGGGGACCTCAAAAATCCCCTACCCAAAAAAATTAAAATCAGAGGTATCTTGAGGAAGGAACAGGAAGTTTTATTCAATTCTTGTGAGAAGAGGGCATCCCTTCCACTAGTATGAACCTGTTACAGAACACACAACAAGAATTTATACCCTAATGCAGTCAAGCCCCTTCTCCCATTGTGAAGAAGTAGGAAGGGCTCGAAGAGATTCCTAAAATTCCTGAAGAGCATAAGGCTGATTGACAGAAAGGGAAGGGAGGAAAGGTCCTACTTTATGTAATTTCTTAGGAAATCCAACCTAGGACTCAGGTCTGTCTAGTCTTACAAAAGTCTGTTTCTGGTTTCAAGATAGTTTCTCTCCCTTCTCTTTCTGAGGAGTCTTCACAGAGGGTGCAGAGAGAGAATGTACCCCCACTCAGTCCCCCAAAAAGGGAAGCAGTGGGCAGCGGAAGCTTGTCCCAGGTTAACTTTCTAAACCTACCTCGAAGTCCTGTGATCGCCACAGCCGCCTCTAGAGGCATCCCAGGTGGATCATCCTAAGGGCCCACAGAGAAGCAGTAGTAAGCATTGTTGATTCTTCCTAAGGGGCCCCAGGGAAACAGTGGGCAGCTGAAGCTTCGGTTTACTTCCTGAGCCTATCCCAACGAAAGGTGTGTTTCTCACACCATCAATCGGGGAATGGTTAAACAAGTTGCGGAATATTATTTTGCTATAAGAAATGAGGAGCAGGTGGATTTACATAAACTGATGCTGAGTGAGGAGAGCAGAACCAGGAAAACATTGTACACAGTTACAGACACATCATATCTGTGATGACTAACTTTGATAGACTGGGCTCCTCTCAGCAATGCAAGATTATAAATCCACATCCAGAGAAAAGAACTAAAGAAACTGAATGCAGATTGAAGCAAACTATTTTACTTTCTCTCTTTTATGTTTTGTTTTGTTCCTTCTTTCTCATTGTTCACTCGATTGGTTATAACTCTTCTTTACAACTTGATTAATGTTTAATGTGAAGGTATTTGTAGAACCTATATTGAATTGCATGCCACCATGGGGGAGAAGGGGAGAGAAGAGGAAGGGGGAGAAAATTTGGAACTCAAGGGACTGTGGAATTGAATGTTGTAAACTAAAAGTAAATAAATTTTTTTTCCTAAATTCATTCATGGTCAGGTGGAAGTTTTGCTAAGACAATTATTTCTAACAATAGCAAACCAGGAAGACTTGGGTTGAAGTTGCCTCTAATATATTCTTGCTGTATGATCCTATGCAATTTAATTTTATTTTTCAGTGCTCTAGGCAACTCCCCAAATAAATTGCAAAGAAGGTGCATTAGTGCACCTGCATTAATGGACAGAGTTTTCTCATCAAGGAGTTGTGTAAACCAGTGAAATCATAAGGTTAAGACACACGCATGTATACTATAAAATATATGCCCTTAAAGAGAGAAATTATAAAATTCATCCTAGAGGGAGAGGTTAAAACCAGAGGGCAAAATAGAGGTTGAAAGAATCCACCCATCACCTCCTGAAAAAGATCCCAAGAAGAAAAATCCTAGGAATATTATAGCCAGGTTCCAAAATTCCCAGATCAAGGAGATAATATTACAAGCAGCCAGGAAGAAACAATTTGAATATTGTGGAAACTCAATCAGGATAGCACAGGATCTGGCAGCTTCCACACTGAGGAATTGAAGGGCCTGGAATATGGTATTCAGTAGATCGAAGGATCTGGGATTAAAACCAAAAATCACCTACCCAGCAAAACTGAGTATCATGTTTCAGGGGAAAATATGGTCATTCAGTGGAATAGAGGACTTTCAAGTATTCTTTTTTTTTTTTTTAAAGCAATTGGGGTTAAGTAACTTGCTCAAGGTTACACGGCTAGTCATTATTTATGCGTGGGTGCTCATTTTCTGAGGCCGGATTCGATCTCGGGTCATCCCAACTCTGAGGCCGGCGCTCTTACTCACTGCGCCGCCTAGCCGCCCCCTTTTTCAAGTATTCTTGAAGAAAAAAACAGAGTTGAATAGAAAATTTGACATTCAGATACAAGAAGCGAGAGAAGCATGAGAAAGTAAACGGAAAAGAAATCATAAGGAACTTACCAAAGTTGAACTATTTACCTTCCTACATGGAAAAACGATAATTGTAGCTGATGAAACTTTTGTCATTATGAAAATAGTTGAAGGGAATAGAAATATATATATATATATAGTCTATATCAGAGGGTATATGGGTGTATGAATACATATGTGTATATATGTTTACAGGTGTACATATATAGAGGACACAGGACCAATTTAATAGGAGGGGATGATACTTAAAAGGTGAAGTTAAGAAGTGAGAGAGGAATGTGGTGGGAAGAGATGGGGAGAGACAGAGTGGGGTGAACTGTCTCATATAGAAGAGGCAAGGGAAAATGGTTATGGTGGAGGGGAGGAACAGGAGGGCAGGGGGGAATGGGTTAGCCTTACTCTCATTGAATTTGACTTGGGGAGGGAATGACATGCACACTAGATGGGGTATCTCACCATACAGGAGTGGGGGGGAGGGGGAGGGGGGATGATGGAGGTTGGGGGGGAGGGAAGTGGGAGGCACCCACTTTTGAAGGGGGACAGGACCAAGATGGAGAGTGGAACAAGTGGGAGGTGGGATAGGAGGGAGGGAAATATAATCAGTCTTTTACAATAAATCTACTATGGTAATGTTTTCCATTAGCTGCACATGTACAACCTATATTGAATTGCTTGTCTTCCCAGTAGGGGTGGGTGACGAAAGAGGAAGGGAATGAATCTGGAATTCAAAATTTTAAAACCAAAGGTTTAAAAAAGAAATATATATATATACTATTATTAATACTATTTTACATGTAATTGGGAAATGAGATGTACAGGCACTGGGGCATAGAGATCCACCATACCCTACTGGGTAAATCGAAGGGGGTATGGGGGAGGATATGAGAGAGAGCAGATTGGAGGAGGGGATATCCTGTGGGACTGCTATTTTGGGGAGGTGGGTGGGGGAAAAACGGGGAGAAAATTTGTAACTCAAAATCTGGTGGAAATAAATGATATAAACCATAATTTAATAAAGCATTTGAAAAAAAATAAAAAAAATTTTAAGCTTTCCCCAGCCCCTTTGAGGTTTAAATACTGCTTTAATTCTTTCTTCCTGTTTCTCTTTTTTTTTCTGGAGGGGGGAAGGCAGGGCAATTGGGGTTAAGTGATTTGCCCAAGGTCATATGGCTAGTAGGTGTTAAGTGTCTGAGACTGGATTTGAACTCAGGTCCTCCTGACTCCAGGGCTAATGCTCTATTTACTGTGCCACCTAGCCACCCCTCTTACTGTTTTTCTTAAGCAAAAAATTCCAACATTGATGTTATAAGCATTGGAAGGATCAATATTATTTAACAAATTAAAGTTTTTTTCATAATTTTTATTCTATATGTTCATATTGTACTAGATGATTTTAACTTAGAGTTGAATTACACTTATACATTTCGAAATTATTGGGAAAATTTATGATCTATTCAATTTTATAAATTTACCTTAGTCAAATTTTATCATTTTAAAACACAATTGTGTTTCCTTTAAAGTATATCTTTGAGAAAAATAATAACAAAATTCATTTGAAAGAAGAAAAGGTCAAGATTACCAGGAGAATCAATGGAAAAAAAATGTGAAGAAAGATGGTGTAGCAGTTTCAGACTTCAAACTATATTATAAAGCAGTGATCAGAAAAACAATTTAATATGGTCTAAGAAATAGAGTGTTAGACCAGTGGAATAGATTAGGTACACCATACACAATAGTAAATGATCGGAGTAAGCTAGAGTTTGATAAACCCAAAGATCCAAGCTTTTGACAAAAATTGCTAGGGAAACTGGAAACCAGTTTGGCAGAAAATAGATACAGACCAACATCTCATACCATGTACCAAGATAAGGTTAAAATTGATACCTGATTTAGACATAAAGAGTGATATCATAAGCAAACTAGGGAGCATGAAAAATTTTACAAGTCAGATCTATGGGTAATTGGAAGAGTTTATGACTAAACAAGAGAAAGAAAGGATCACAGGAAGTATATTGGATAATTTCAATTATATGAAATGAAAAAGGTTTTGCACAAAGCCAAGTCAGCCAAAATTAAAAGGAAAGCAGGAAACAGAAGAAAATTTTATAGTAAGTTTCTCTGATGAAGGATTAATTTCTCAAATATACAAGTAACTGAGTCAAATTTATAATTATAAGAACCATTCCCCAATTCATAGATGGCCAAAAGAGAAGAACAGGTAGTTTTCAGAAGAAGAAATCAAAGTTATCTACAGTAACATAAAAATAAATTCTAAATCACTATTGATTAGAGAAATGCAAATTAGAACAGCTCTGAGGTATCATCTCACACTTTTGAGATTGGCTTACATGATAGAAAAGGAAAATGACAAATGCTGGAGGAGATGTGGAAAAATGGGGACACTAATGCACTATTGGTAGAGTTGTGAACTGCTCCAGCCACTTTAGAGAACCACTTGGAACTATGCCCAAAGGGCTATCAAATTATGCATACCTGTTGACCCAGCTATACCACTACTAGGTCTGTATCCCAAAGAGACAAAGAGAAAGGGAAAGGATTTATATATACAAATATATTTATAGCTACTCTTTTTATGGTGGCAATTCATTTGGGGAATGGCTGAACAAATTGTTGTATATGATTGTGATGGAATACTATTGTACTATAAGAAATGACAAGGATGATGGTTTCAGAAAAACATGAACTCAGTACAAATTGAATTATAATTTTTTCACTTATATTTTTACAACGTGGCTAATATGGAAATATGTTTTGCATGATTTCACATACATATTTAATATATTGCTTGCCTTCTCATTGGGTAGAAGAGGGACTATAGGGAAGGAGAGAATTTGAAATTTAAGATTTTTAAAAAGAATGTAAAAATCAACATTATTTTAAAAAGAGGGGGAACGTACATTTTTGTTCCTTTTTTTGCTATTTTTTTCTCTCACTGTGTAAGAAACAAGTGCCTTACCAAGAACTCCATTAATGAATTCAGGAAGAACTTTTATTTTACATTTTTAGAATGGGTGACCTAACAAGTAGGCATACTCTTGCAGTACAAAAGCACAATCTTTTATATTCCTGTCAGGAATGCAAATTTCTCCAGGGTCTCCATCCCAATTTACATTTCCCATTCCCCACATTTCAAGTCCTAAATACTTTTTAGACCAATCCTAACTCAGGATGTCTGCCTCACTCAGATTTATGATCTCCATATGTATTTAACCATAGCATGAGAAAGGAACTTTCTCAATTGATAAGAGAGTTGACAAAGTGTAAAATGAACATACAACCTTGGATAGCTGTGTTTCCCCTACATTAACATAAAAAAAGTACCATTATTCAAGACAATGTCTTAGGCCGAGGTACTTCATCCTTTTTGTTGACACAGGAAAAGGTATCCTCTGGGTTTACTCAGAGAACAAAGAAATATGCTGATAAGTAGGTGCCTACATAAGTAACATCCCATCTAAATTTACAGCTAGTTTGTCCCCCCTCCCAGCTAGCTTTAAGAAACTAATAAGTGAGAGACTTTCTAATAAGTATGACTCCTTAGGTTCTCTCAAATCATGTATCACATGATTTCTGTGGAAACAAAAGTTCAATCATTCCTTACAAATGAAGTTTTCATTTGATTTTTGTTTCAAACCTAGTTTCTATTTTTTCTTTTCTTTTTTTTTTTTTGCAGTTATTATTTTTTTCCAGTCTATTGCTGAAGTTACCTCTTTCACCTGGGGCTAGGTTGCAGTTGCATACAAATGCCTGTTATCTAGTGCTGCTGTGACATTCAGTACAGTAGAACCAGGTTTACAGGTAACCTGGTTTACATATGCTTGGCTGGATGAGAAAATTTTTTTTAATAAAATTTGGCTTGCAGGCAAACAAAAATTCTCAGTACAAATTGTCATGTTTGGACTTGAACAGCTGACGAGAGGGATGTTGCTTAACTAGGCAATCAGTTTTTGTTTATTTTGCTTTCATATGTCAAAAAAAGGGATTTCAGGTTGATATATTGACCAATTGGCCTCATTTGATGTTGACCCTTGGTGAAGGCAGCATTGTTCACTGTACCATTACAAGTGTGTTCATATGTGTTTGCGTACATACAGTAGTACTTTGTATAAAAGTGTATGGTAGTGGCTGTGATCTACAAGAACTGATGGAGGATGGGGCAGCTAGGTGGCACAGTGAGTAAGAGTACCAGCCTGGAGTCAGGAGGACCCGAGATCAGTTCCAGGCTCAGATACTTAACACCCACACACACACACAAAAAAACTGGCTGTGTAACTTGGGCAAGTTACTTAACCCCAATTGCTTTAGGAAAAAAAAAGAACTGGTGGAGGAACATAGCCAGGAGCTGACAACAAATGAACTGATGGATCTCCATGAGGAGCAGCAGCAAGAGGGTGGGGAGGATATCTAATCTGAGGAGGAGGTGGAGAGGTCAGAGGAATCCCTCAGTCAAGTTTATCAGATGTGGAAAAAAAATTAAAAATTTTGTTGAAAAACATCACCCAAATAAAGCTATAGTAATGAGAGCCATGAATATTTTTAATGATAATGCAATGTCACATTTCTGTGACATTCTGAAAAAATATCAAAAACAAGTGTCACTAGATAGATTCCTAGTCAGAGGTGAATGTAAAGAAAAAAAAATCAGTGAGTCAAAACATGAGAGTGATTCTAAAAAATGAAATATAAGTTGTAACATCAAGCACAAGCAGCTTCCAAGGTTTTGATTACAATCATAGTAAACTTCCCATTTATTCAGTAACAAATTAAGGCAAAACATTCACAGAAAATCAACATACATCATTCACCATGTATAACTCAATCATTTAGTAAGTCCTCAATTCAATCATGAAGTACAAAGGTCAAAGTACTCCACCCCTGGGTAGTACATTCATTTAGTCAATCACAAAGTCTTCTCTCTTCTCAGTTAGAGATTAGTTTCCAATCATAAACAAAGTACATTCATTTGGTCAGTCACAAAGTACAAAGATCAAAAGTTCTCCACTAGGGGCGGCTAGGTGGCGCAGTGAGTAGAGTGCCGGCCCTGGAGTCAGAAGGACCTGAGTTCGGATCCTGCCTCAGACACTTACACACACACAAACAAAAACCTAGCTGTGTAACCTTGGGCAAGTTACTTAACCCCAATTGCCCTCCCAAAAAAAAAAAAAAAAGTTCTCCACTCCTGGATGACAACTGAATTACAATATCATCAGTCACCACCAAGCATCCTCTCAAGGGGCAGTGGAAAGGACAAAGGCCATCCACCCCTAGGTCACAACTAGGTTACAATATCATCACAGGATTCAATACCCAAGGAGAGGTCTTTCTTCATCTTGACATGAGGCAAGTTCTCAGTAGTTTCTGTTCCTGGGAAGACAAGGCTTAACAAAGCCACAATAACAGTCAGAAAGATTGCTGGTGTCCTCATAAATTCACTCTCTGCCTGTGAAATCAACCTAGACCCAACAATGTCTGAGGCCTCTATCAACAAATGAATCTGACAAAAGTAACATCAAAATAGACAAAGTACCAGCACCACAGTCATGCCTTCTAAGTTCTCAACAGCTCCAGGTGGCCCTCAGATGTCCTGAGCAGTTCCAACTGGCTCTCAGAAGTCCCAGGCTTTTCTGGCTGGCAGCTCTCTCTCTCTCTCTCTCTCTCTCTCTCTTTTTGCCTCCATGATTCTGCTCCCAAAAGTTCTTCTGCCCTCTCTCTCTGCTTGGGCTTCTCCCTATACACAGCACCAGCTCGTCCCTATTTGGGCCCCCTCTCATCACATCAGCAAGTCTGTCCCATTGTGGGATTTTCATAAGTTCTGGGTCTTTCTGGGTCTTAACACTTAACCCAAAACCAAGTGCTAAGTACCTGTTAGCTTACCAATACCAGGGGATCTTCAAATTCCAATTACCATTGCATAAGTGAAGGCAGTAGTGTTAGTCTTACTTTTAGTGAAAGTAGTATAAGAGAGAACACCCCCAACGTTGAAATCCTGATGTTCTCATGGAAAGAAATTCTCTTTCCAAATAATAACCCTTCCTCCTCCTCCCTCTCATAACCCTCATGTCAGCCACAACTCTTCTCAAAGGTTAATTTGTTTTATTTTTGGTTTATAATGTGTAGTAATCATTGCTATTGTATTTCAGGTGCATTAGGGAAAAAAACTTACTTAAAATTATAAATAATTATTTTTATATGAATATTTTTGAGAATGTGGTACCAATCATCCTACTTTACACTATTTCCTATGAAAAATTTGTTTTGCGATATGAACAAATCACATGACAAACAGAATCTCAGAATGAATTAAATTCATAAACCGAGGTTCTACTGTATTGTTATCTAACTGTAAGTCACTGTGTATATGGAATATTGCTATTGTTACTGATGCTAATTAACTAAAAGAAAAATGATTAACTCATAATGAAATAGGCTACCAATATACAAACAGTGCAGATTGTGACATATTTTTTTTGACATGGCCAATGAAAAAATTTGTTTTGCTTGACTATACCTTCTGTAACATGGATTTTATTTTTCTTGTTTTGTCTATGGGGGAAGTTGTGAACAAAAAGATATTAATTTGAAAAAATAAAATTCAATTAAAAATAATAATTACTCTTCATTTCAGTTACAAGTCTGCTAGAAATAATTTTTTTTGCTTTTTTTTTTTTTTTGGAAGGCAATTGGGTAACTTGCCCAAGGTCACACAGCTAGGTTTTTTTGTTTGTGTGTGTTATGTGTCTGAGGCCAGAACCAAACTCAGGTCCTTCTGACTCCAGGGCCGGTGCTCTACTTACTGGGTCACCTAGCCGCCCCTGCTAGAAATAATTTTAATTAATTTAATTTAAGCATTTCTAGCTTAGAGAAAGAAATGTCCAAATTGGCATGGTTCCCTTGCCTCTCACCCCCACCACCTACCCTCGGATATCAATCTACTTCAAGTCAATTATAAATAACATTTATAGGAATTGTGGAAAAGGAAAAAGGTCACAATTATTAAAATACATATTGTCCAGAGGGAAGTCTTCTTCCTTGGGTTCTAGGGGCATTGGGATAAGTGGTTACACTGCTAACATTATAGCTTCTGAATCCCAGTGGTGGGCTTTCCTTTAATATTCAGACATTAGATTCAACTTAATCTTATGAAAAATACTCATTCAAATAGTACAACAAGACCAATAGTTACAAAACTTTCTTATGATAATCCAGAGACACATTTTCCCACCAATACACATAGTATCCATGGAGGAAAGTAGCCTCACACTTAAAGCACAAAGATAGTGAGTCATACATGTAAGAAACACGTGTGGCCAAAGCAAATCACAGGTCTGAAACTACAGAGTCCCAGTATCCTTCATCTCTGTAGAACTGGGGATATACAATGTCTTTTCTCTCTGTTGAACTGATTTCACCAACTTCGCTCCTAGAAATGTATTCTGAGAAAGATGGGTTGCTAAATTGGGATAACTACTTACACCCCAACCCTCATCCCTGCCAGAGGTTTCTCTGCTAGATCCCCTCAGCAGAGCTGCTGCCTCCTCAGCTCCTATCTGGCAACAGAACAGCTAGACCTTGGTTTCAGTTATCACAAGAAAGGCAAAACTTTGTTGCCTGCAAATAAAAATATACCCCAAAACTTGTGCTGCATATTTGGAGAATATAAGTACCAGTAAATCTTAGGAATTTTCTCTATTGACTTTTTGTCTCTGGAAGGATATGGTAAGTACATAAACCATATATTGATAGTGAGTGACCATCTTATAAGGCATGTACAAACATACTCAACCAGAAACCAGAAAGCCTCCAGGGTTGCCAAAGTGATGTGAAAGACATATTTAGTGATGGATGGATTTCCTGCCAGGATCCATTTTATTTTATTTTTTTCATTAAACAAATGCTTTATTAACTTCTGCTTTACATCATTCATTTCCACCAGATTTTGAGTTACAATTTTTCCCCCATTTTTTCCCTACCCACCACCCCAGAATAGCAGTCCCACTAGATATCCCCTCATACAATCTGCTCTCTCCCATATCTTTTCCAATACCCCCTTTGACTTTGCCATTAGGGCAAGGTGAATCTCTGAGCCCCAATGCCTGGACATCTTATGAAACATTTAATTTTAAAGCTTCGATTTTCAGATCCATTCCCTCTGAGAAGATAAGTAATTCAGTATGTTTTGTACATATATAGCTATGCAAAACATTACCATAGTAGATATATTGTAAAAGACTGCTTATATTTCCCTCCCACCCATCTCACCTCCCACCTGGTCCATTCCCTACTTTGATCCTGTCCCTCTTTGATAGTGGGTACTTCCAACCTCCCCTCCCCCCAGAATGCCCTCCCCTCCATCATCGCTCCTCTCATCCCCCTTTCCCCTACTCTCCTGCAGGGTGAGATATCCCATTTAGTATGTATGTGATTCTCTCCTTGAGCCAAGTTCAATGAGAATATGGTTTTGCCTTTTTGCCTTCCTGTTCTTCCCCTCCCCTGCAACTATTTCCCCTTGCCTCTTCTACATGAGATAGTTTGCCCTACCCTGTCTCTCCCCATCTCTTCTTGCCACTTTCCTCTCTCACCTCTTAACTTCACCCCTTAAGTATCATCCCTTCCCATCAAATTCAAGCTGTGCCCTCTATCCATGTATACCTGTAAACATATGCCCATATACCCTTCTTCAATTATTTTCATAATGAGAAAGGTTTCATCAGACACAGATATTGTTTTTCCATGTAGGAATGTAAATAGTTCAACTTTGATAAGTTCCTTTTGATTTCTTTTCCTTGATTACCTTCTCAAGCATCTCTTACTTCTTGTGTCTGAATGTCAAATTTTCTATTCAACTCTGGTTTTTTCCTCAAGAATGCTTGAAAGTCCTCTATTCCACTGAATGACCATATTTTCCCCTGAAACAAGATACTCAGTTTTGCTGGGTAGGTGACCCTTGGCTTCAATCCCAGCTCTTTTGCCCTCTGGAATATCATATTCCATGCCCTTTGATCCCTCAGTGTAGAAGCTGCCAGGTCCTGGGCTATTCTGATTGTGTTTCCACAATATTGAAATTGTTTCTTCCTGGCTGCTTGTAGTATTTTCTCCTTGATCTGGGGATTCTGGAACCTGGCTATAATATTCCTGGAGTTTTCTTTTTGGGATCTTTTTCAGGAGGTGATCTGTGGATTCTTTCAACCTCTATTTCCCCCTCTGGGTCTAAAACATCAGGGCAATTTTCCTTGAGAATTTCTTGAAGGATGATTTCTAGGTTCTTTCTTTGATCATGGCTTCCAGGTAGTCCAATAATTTTTAAATTATCTCTCCTGGATCTATTTTCCAGGTCAGTGGTTTTTCCCATGAGATATTTCACATTGCCTTCTATTTCATTTGTTTGGATCTGTTTAACAGCATCTTGATTTCTCATAAAGTCACTAGCTTCCATTTGCTCCAGTCTAACTCTGAAGGAATGAATCTCCTCAGTGAACTTTTGAGACTCTTTTTCCATCTGGCAAATTCGACTTTTTAAGGCATTCTTCTCCTCATTGCCTTTCTGAGCCTCTTTTGCCATTTGAGTTAGTCTATTTTTTAAGGTGTTATTTTCCTCAGTCAGGCTGTTGACTGTCATTTCATACTTTTCTTGCATCTTTTTCATTTCTCTTCCCAAATTTTCCCCCACTTCTCTTATCTGCTTCTTAAGATCCTCTATGGCCTGTAGCCAGCTTGTATTTTCATTTGGGGCTTTTGGTGCAGGAGTTCTGACCTCACAGTCCTCCTCCATGCTTTGAGCCTCTTTGCCCCTAAAATAGGAGTCCAATGTTGAACTTTTCTGTTTATTTTGTTTCATTTGCCTAGGCAAGTTGCCACTTAATTACTTGATTTTTAGGCTTGTTGCCACAGTAGGACTCTGCCACCAGACAGGAAAGCTTCCGCCCAAACGTGGGGTCTTCACAACTTCCACCAGTTGGGTGGCCTCTGTAAAACCTCCACCCGCTCTGGCAAATTGGATACCCACCCCAAACGTCTCCCCCAGATCACAATCCAGATCCAGGCGGTTTAAAGCAAGAGCGATTAACCCCCAGACTGATTGCTGGATCTCTCTACAGTTCGCAGACCAGGAGCTAGAGCCACCAGTGACGCTGCAAAATGGCTTCTGTGCTGCTGTTTCTTCAGCAGCTTTTTGCCCCTAGGGGAGGAAGCCAAAACGTTCCCCAAATACTGGTCTCAAAGTCCATAGGGCACTAACCACTCCTAGGCATATCTGTGCTGATAATTCTGGAATCGCCACAGCTGCTGGTGTTCTGGAGTCCCTCCAGCAGGCTGCTGGCCCAGCCTCCCTAGGCCTAAAAATGCACCTCACACGAGCCTGGGCTTGGCTCTGCGCGCTGCGCTGTTGGTTCCCAGCGTGCTGTGCTGCCTGCTCTCAGGGCACTGGGCTGGCTGCTCCCTGCAGGGCTGCTGGGCTGTCCTCAGAAAGAGGTTAGCTTCTCTGTGTAGTTCTGTGGGTGCTGGAGTTCCAGATATTGTTCAGAGTCCCCTTTTACATTGTTTGGAAGTTGTGTGGGGCAGAGCACCTTGGAAGTGCTGTTTCTCCAGGATCCATTTTAAAACAAGGCAAAAATTTTTTAAGCAGAAGTACTATTCATGGTCAAGGAGATACTAGTTCTGGCTGGCATCCAGAAATGTAAAACTATACCTTCCCATCCTTAAGGAAATCTATAGTTTGAATGTTTCATCCTCACACTGCTGAAAACATTAGGGTCACTGAGACCAGAACAAAACTCTTAGTGGCGTCAACCTGTAGTTTTCCTAGTGCATGTGTATAACTCCTCTGAAAGGATACCACAGGCTTTAAAAACCAACCTACTGACCTTTGGTTAAGAGCCACCCTTTCCTATTTGTGTTTTAGTGTCTCTGAATAGGAAAACCTTTGATACTTACAAGTATATCTCTCAGTGAAGAGGAAAACAGTAAAAAGGTTGGTTACCACTTAACTGCTACTTCAACCCAAAATAGCAATTACAAGCAGATGATGGTATGATCCTCAAGTTTATTGTTAAGACCTTCAACAGGATGATAGTACTAAGTAAATTTGCAAAGTAAATTCAGTGTTAATGGACACCTAAATTACCAGAACCATAGGAAGCTACTCCATATCTAGTTGTGATGAGACCAGACAATTTGCCCATCTATAGAATATCCTCAGAGACTGATGGGGGCTGTGCTTACAGCAGAGGGAAAGAAGCAGAAACAATAGAAATACCCAGGCAAAGATTCCAAGATCTGGAGAAGCAAATGGTTCCAGGAAGAACAGTAAGAAGATGAAAGCCTCGAAATGCCTGGACCTGGACATAGGCATCTTCCTTCAGTATGATCTGGGTTTGGGTGTAAACCTATATCCTTTACCTTTTAGATTATCATTTTCCAAACTCTCCATTCCTTTAGAGTTGTGAAAATTAAATCATATATGATCCTAAATGTACTTCCACAGTACTTGAATTCTTTCTGACTACTTCTATTTTTATTTTGACCTGGAAATTCTAAATTTTTAAAATAATAGTATTTATATATATTTGAAACATTTAATTTTAAGACCTCGAATTTCAGATCCATTCCCTTCCTCCCTTCTCACCCATTCCCTCTGGGAAGATAAGTAATTCAGTATGTGCTATACATGTATAGCTATGCAAAACATTACCATAGTAGATGTATTATAAAAGGCTGCTTATAATTCCCTCCCACCCATCCCACCCCCCACCTGGTCCATTCCCTACTTTGATCCTGTCCCTCTTTGATAGTGGGTACTTCCAACCTCCCCTCCCCCTAGGATGCCCTCCCCTCCATCATACCCCCTCTCATCCCCCTTCCCCCTACTCTGCTGCAGGTTGGGATATCCCATTTAGTATGTATGTTATTCTCTCCCTGAGCCAAATTTAATGAGAATATGGTTTTGCCTTTTTGCCTTCCTGTTCTTCCCCTCCCCTGAAGCCACTTCCCTTGCCTCTTCGACATGACATAGTTTACCCTACCCTGTCTCTCCCCATCTCCTCTTGCCACTTTCCTCTCTCACCTCATAATTTTACCCCTTAAGTATCATCCCTTCCCAACAAATTCAACCTATGCCCTCTATCCATGTATAACTGTAAACATATATACACACATTCACATATGTATTCATATGTCCATATACCCTTCTTCCATTATTTTCATACTGAGAAAGGTTTCATCAGCTACAGTTATTGTTTTTCCATGTAGGAATGTAAATAGGTCAACTTTGATAAGTTCCTTTTGATTTCTTTTCCCTGATTACCTTCTCAAGCATCTCTTGCTTCTTGTGTCTGGGTGTCAAATTTTCTATTCAGCTCTGGTTTTTTCCTCAAGAATGCTTGAAAGTCCTCTATTCCACTGAATGAACATATTTTCCCCTGAAACAAGATACTCAGTTTTGCTGGGTAGGTGACCCTTGGCTTCAATCCCAGCTCTTTTGCCCTCTGGAATATCATATTCCATGCCCTTCGATCCCTCAGTGTAGAAGCTGCCAGGTCCTGGGCTATTCTGATTGTGTTTCCACAATATTGAAATTGTTTCTTCCTGGCTGCTTGGAGTACTTTCTCCTTGATCTGGGGATTCTGGAACCTGGCTATAATATTCCTGGGAGTTTTCTTTTTGGGATCTTTTTCAGGAGGTGATCTGTGGATTCTTTCAACCTCTATTTCCCCTTCTGGGTCTAAAACATCAGGGCAATTTTCCTTGAGAATTTCTTGAAGGGTGATTTCTAGGTTCTTTCTTTGATCATGGCTTTCAGGTAGTCCAATAATTTTTAAATTGTCTCTCCTGGATCTATTTTCCAGGTCAGTGGTTTTTCCATGAGATATTTCACATTGCCTTCTAATCTTTCATTTGTTTGTATCTGCTTAACAGCATCTTGATTTCTCATAAAGTCATTAGCTTCCATTTGCTCCAGTCTAACTCTGAAGGAGTGAATCTCCTCAGTGAACTTCTGAGATTCTTTTTCCATCTGGCAAATTCGACTTTTTAAGGCATTCTTCTCCTCATTGCCCTTTTGGGCCTCCTTTGCCATTTGAGTTAGTCTATTTTTAAGGTGTTGTTTCCTCAGTCAGGCTGTTGACCCTCATTTCATACTTTTCCTGCATCCTTCTCATTTCTCTTCCCAATTTTTTCTCCACTTCTCTTATTTGATTTTTAAAGTCCTTCTTAAGGTCCTCTATGGCCTGTAACCCACTCATATTTTCCTTTGGGGCTTTTGGAGCAGGATTTCTGACCTCACAGTCCTCCTCCTGTTCTATGCTTCGATCCTCTTTGCCCCCCAAATAGGAGTCTAATGTTGCATTTTTCTGTTAATTTTGCTTCCTTTGCCTCTGCATGTTGCCACTTAATTACTTGACTTTTGGGCTTGTTGCCACAGTAGGACTCTGCCACCAGACAGGGGAGCTTCTGTCCCAGTGTTGGGGTCTTCACAACTTCCGGTTCTGGTAAGCTGGATACCCACCCCACGACCTCCACCCCAGACCACAATCCAGATCCAGGGAGGTTAAAGTAAGAGCGATTACCCCTCCAAGACTGATCGCTAGATCTCCCTACAGTTTGCAGGCCAGGAGCTGGAGCTGCCACTGAAACTGCAAAGTGGTGTGTCTCCTCAGTGGCTTCTATCCCCTAGGGGAGGAAGCTGATACATTTCCCAAATACTGGTCCCAAAATCCATAGGGCACTACCCTCTCACTTTGTCCTAGGCATAACTTTGTTTATAATTCTGGAATTGCCACAGCTGCTGGTGTTCTGGGCTCCCTCCTGCTGGCTGCTGGCTGTCTGCCCTGGGGCTAAAACCTTGGCTCACTCAGACCTGGGCTCCGCTCTCTGGTGTGCTGTGCTGCCTGCTCTCAGACCACTGCACTGGCCCTTCCTTCAGGGTTGCTGGGCTGTCCTCAGCAGGAGGTTAGCTTCTCTGTGTCGTTCTGTGTGTGCTGGGGCTCCAGAGGTTGTTCAGAGTCCCCTCTTACATGGTTTGGAGGTGATCTGGGGGGAGAGCACCTTGGACGTGCTGTTTCTACTCTGCCATCTTGGCTCCGCCCCCAAGAAATTCTAAATTTTGCTTATCATTCCTGAGAGTTTTCATTTTCATTTTCATTTTTCATAGTGGATTCTTTCTATTTCTACTTTGCGCTCTGAGACTAAGAAATCTGTGCAGTTTTTAAAGATTTCTTGAAATATCAGACATAGGCTCTTTTTCTTGGGCATGGCATTCAGGTAGTTCAATGATTATTTTAATTTTTTCTCCTCAATTTTTATTCCACATTAGTTGTTTTTGGTATGAAATACTTTAAATTTTCTTTTATTTTTTCAGTCAATTAACTTTGTTTTGATGTTTCTTGTTGTCTCATATAGTAATTGGCTTTTATTCACTCCATTCTAATTTTCAGGGAGTTTGTTGCTTGAGTACGGCACCTCTTGTGCCAAAATGTTAATTCCTTTCCAATTCTTTCTCCAAAGCTCTTATTTCTTTTCCTATAGCACTCTCATTTCATTTATAAAAACAATATTAAATATTTTCCTTCAAAACTTTTACTTTTTTCCAGGAATTCTAGTTGAATTTTTGCCCAACCTGTGTTTTCCTTTGAGACTTTGTAGATTTTTTTGGAGTTATTCTCTTCTTTTAGATTTGTCTTGAACCTCTCTGTTACCATAATAGGTTTTTATGCAGCATTCTCTTTTTTTGCTCATTATTCCAGCCTACTTAGTGACTTTGAATGTGGGATTAGAGCTAAGTTCTATGCACTTCTGCAGGGAAGATCTGGGCTATTCCTGTTGCTGCTTTCTTGAGATAATATTCATTGTTATCCAGAGATCTCAGGGACAGTTCAGATTGAGTACTTGCAACTTGTTCCCAAAGTAGTCTGATCCAGGACAAAGTATGCTTATTGCCTCTCTCATCTGAGCTGTGCAAGTTTTTGACCTGAGTTTAGATCTGAGCAAAAATAGACTGCTACTGGACTCAGCCACTATCAGTCAGCTGGGAAATTCTTTGGTTCAGAGTGAAATAACTGAAGGCTCCCCTTTGGTCTGGGATTTCTGCTCCAGTTATTCTTCTGGGTTTCGTGCTGAGTTAGAAGTTGGAACTGAGACCCTCCTTAACTCCTGGGATCTGAGTCATGAATCTGCTGCTTTTGAACTTGTTCATCTTTCCATATGTAGCCTAGGGTCTGGGGCCACTCATTATAACAGAATGTAAACTTTGGGACATAGACCTTTCTTTCAGTCAACCCTGGATTTGTGGCCTTGAACTAAGTAGTTAGTGATAAAGCTTCCAGTTGGCTCCAGGAGGTTCTGGTGGCCCCATCATGGGCCTGGCACCTCCTCTTTTCCTGGTACACTGCTTCTTTCAGCCCATGCAGCATGCTCCTGGCTAGTCCTTGTCTACACATTGTCTGCAAACATGTCTGTCTCATCTCCCTGTGCCAATCTAGGATGAAAAAATGCCTCACTGTGACTTTTTCTTGGAGTTTCCCATTAAGATTATATCATCACGTAACAAAATCACATCATTATATGAGTCTGGTGCATTTTCCCCATCTTTTTAGAGGAGTTTTTTGGGATGGGAGCTTGCTGTATTTTTTTTTTCTGAAAACCCACCCTCTTCTGCATATGCTATTTGGATATGCAGGTACTAACATGTGCATATAATAGATCCTGCATTCAATTCAGATCTACAGCCACTGTAACATCACTTTAAGCAATATTTTATTCTGTGCTAAGTCTATTGCTTGTACTGTTGATGTATATTTGCTATGAATGGCAAACTAAGATGAGTACATGGACACCAAGTTAATAATCTTTGTTCCATTGTGTCAACGTTTATTTTGATATACATATATATAGATGTAGATATAGATAGATATATAGATATTAAGTATACTGTGGCTGATTTTTCAAGAGACTGTAAAATTTCTGACCTAAGGGAGCGGTGTTGCAGGGCACTAGAGATCAATGTCTGTTAGGAGACAAAAGTCTTTAATACCGTGTCTAGAGAACATGGGGTTGTGACAGAGTCTGCAAAGATGGTCTCTTCTTTGACTCATCCTAGAAGGAGGGGGGGGGGGTGTAATTTCAAAAAAAGAAAGAAGAGTGGCTGCTAGGCAGCACAATGAATAGAGAACTAGAAAAGGCTGGACTTTACTAACAGGCTAATGTATCATATGTAAAATCAGAGATGAGCTGCTGGAAGAGAAAGCTCAGATGGAAAGAAAGTTAGCTGGTTTATATAGGAAACTTTCTGTACCACAGCATTCAGGTTCTCCTTCAGAAGAGCAAGCTGGAGGGTGTCAGATGGTAGGAAAACAAATTATTCTTTGGGAGCTGCCTAATTTGCATGAGAATCTTTCCATTCTTTTGGTTCAGAAGAAGAAGAGAAAAAGTAACAGAAGGAATGTGCGTGCAGCTTTGGCACAGGCTGTCTAGTTGCTATGGTGATGACTGCCAGAAGAATGTGTGGGAGGAAAATGAAACAAACTTAGATGATGAGGCTTTTATAAAGGCAGGCTTTCAGCCCATACTGGGAAGAAAGCAGGAGAACCAGGGAGACCAAACAGAGATCAGAGAGATAATTGAAGATTTCACTCAGCAGGAAGTTACTGATATATTAAGTCAATTCACCCAAAGGATGGGATAATTATTACTGTCTTGTATGGTGAGAATCAGTGATGAAGGGACTGGAGGAGTATTAGTAGATAGCATGGATTGCTTGAAATTTATAGGTATTAGTCTGAATCCTTTTTTACAGAAAGCTTTTAGGGATTGTCATATGCTGGGAGGTAACAATATGACCAATCTGTTAGTTTTTACTGCTGAGGGATGTGATAAAATGTATCCTACTGACTCTATGTGGCCTAGTGGAGAGAGATCCTGGTACTCACTTAGGGACTGTATGAGAAAGTTAAAGGAGGAGGTAATGAAAACTACTATCATGGTCAGAAATGCAAATGCATTGATGATATTCCCTTAGCAAATTTCTGATAGAAATATCATAGTGAAGTTGTTTTATAAGCACCTAATTCTGACTCTACTAACTGGGGAGATAGAGTACCCTTTTTCAGAGGTTCTGGATAAAATTTCACAGTTGAGCGACTTGAGGAAATAGGAAAAAGCTAAATTTCCTTGAGAGAGAAGAGTAAATGACCAGTGGATTCAAAGTCTGAAGAGATTGACAAGAAAAGAATTGTTTACTGCTCTATTGAGAGCAGGGCTAGATTTTGGAAGAATAGATGGTATTCCAACTAATGAACGATGTAAAATGTATTGAAAAAAGGGGATTAATATTAGATGTCATAGGGAAGTAAAAACTGCCCCTCCTGAATCCTTGTATCCCAATTGGTCATACTTTCTGGGAGAATAGGAAGTTGGCCAAGTCCCAGCTCAGATTAAAGAGATACATAGAAGGGAGTAGAGACCCCATATCAATTTGACCATATGTTGGAAAAAATAGATCAAATACTGTAACTAGGGCATTAATAGATACAGGGGTGGAGGTCTCCCTTATATATGGGAACCCTGACAAATTCAAACATGGAACTCCTATTACCATCACAGGACTGGGAGGGGCTGAAATATCAGCCAGACAAGTCAAACTAATGTTGAAAATTGGACAATTACCTAAGAAATAGTATACCATGGTAATTGTACCAATTCCTGAATACATCATTGGAATAGATATATTGAGAGGTATGACTCTAAATTTACTTGAGGGGAGATACCAATCTGTAGTAAGGAAGATAGGAATTCACAATCCAGATCCAAGAAGGGTAAAGCAAGAGCGATTACCCCCCCAGACTGATTGCTGGGTCCCTCTACAATTCACAGGCCAGGAGCTGAAGCTGCAATGTGGCAATGTGGTGCAAGCTGCACCAGCTCCTCGGTGGCTTCTCGCCCTCAGGGGAAAGAGGCCACACACTCTCCCAACTAGTCCCAAAGTCCATAGGCCACTGACCTCTCACTTTGTCCTAGACATTTATGTGTTGATAATTCTGGAAACACCACAGCTGCTGGTGTTCTGGGGTCCCTCCAGCCAACTGCTGGTCCAGCCACCCTGGGGCTAAAACCTCTAACTCACAGGGACCTGGGATCAGTTCCCAG